>CM040244.1:231958638-232499439 GCA_022545495.1 Chrysanthemum lavandulifolium | reverse complement strand
GGTCTTTACCCACCGTATGCCCGATCCACACCGATGTGGGCGATTTATGTAAGATTATAAATACTCTACCTTCCAAGGTAGAGAGTTGGAGCTCATAATAATATCTTTCACTTTCTCTCACTAAGTTCCCTAAACCTCTAACTTTCTCTCTAGAATTCTATCTATATGCTACTTTGTGTTATGGTTTGATGTATGTGAAAAGTAATATCTTACAATTGGTATCAAGAGCCATGGTTAGATCATATCTTGCACATCTTTGGATTTCTAGTGGTATTTAGGTGGTTTTATGTTTGAAAAGTTTAGTGGTTTTTGCATCATTTGGTTGATTTCTTGTGTTAAAGTTTGAATTTTGTTAGTACTTTCATGTTTAGAATCATCACAAGTGTTTAGGTTTTCATTTGGTTAGCTTGAATCATCTTGGTTGGGTTGTTTTGGATTGAAAAGTGATGTTTATAAGGTTTTTCTTGCTAGCGACTTAGCTCACGGTTTATTTTTCTTCATAGCGACTTGCTTCACAAAATTGTAGCGAGTTACGCTTTAAACCCAGCGAGTTAGATCTAGCGAGTTAAAGTACAAGTAGTGGACTCTCCACTCGAGTAGCGACTGGTGGTAGCGACTTGGTCTCAGAGCGAGTTGCTCTTTAGCGACTTGTATCTCTAGCGACTCAGTAGCGAATTGTCGCCAAAATTTGGCTAGCGACTTGGTCTCAGAGCAGTTACTACTTAGCGACTTGCTTTTGTCTAGAGACTTGGGACTCTAGCGACTTAGGGTGTAGCGAATTAAGGGTTAGCGATTTAGTGGTTTATCTTCTAGCGACTTGAGTGATTGTTTACGGTTTTCTTGATTTAGTAAAACCCGTGAAAGAATCTATTTCCGGCTTAATCATAGAGTTATAAAACCCGTGATAATCTGTTAACATGTCTACCAACGCCCCTACCGCCATCTCCATCGCTGTCGAGGATGTACAAGCAATGGCTCGGATACTCGCCCCCATGCTCGACAGAATCGACTACGATTCTTGGGCTCAACGAATCGATTGTATTGCCTTGAAAGGAAAATGGTGTCAACATTCTCAAATCCATTGATGAAGGACCATATCGAGTTGAGACAACTAGAGACATACTTGATACTAATGAAGATGGTACTCTGCTTACGGAATGGATGCACCTAAGATGTATGATGAGCTTGATGATAAGGATAAAAGAGATTTGATGCGATATCGTGGCTTCAAACATTGTTCTTCAAGGTCTTCCTAAAGACATCTACAAGTCGATCAATCATAACACCGATGCTAAGGCGCTTGGGATAATGTTAAGATGCTTCTCTCGTGTTCGTAATTGACTATGGAAGACAGAGAATCCCAACCTATGACTAATTTGAGCACTTCAAGATGAAACCGATGAGAATGTCTATGAGTACTATGAGATTTCATAAGTTAGTTAATGACATGAGGAACATCGAATGACTATGCCTAACATTCATTGAACTCAAAATTTGTGAACAACATGAACCCGAATGGCACAAGTTTGTTACACGTGAAGCTCACTAAAGGATTGAAGAATACAAACTATGAGCAACTCTATGCCTTCCTCCTTCGTAATGAGAGACATGCTATGTTTGAAAAATTAATTCTCAATCGCTCAAAACCAACCAGTGGAGAGACAAGCTCGCCTAATGACTCTACAAACTTTCTACTCAAACATCGGAATCACAACCAAAGCATCACAAGTCATACCCTCGGGTAATGGTAATCACAAACTCATTCCCGATCCTATGTACAAACAAGTCGATGTCGATGCTCACGCTGGTAGCTTCATTAATCAACTAGCTCTTCTCATTAGTCAAAACATGAATACTCTCCCACAAACCAACAACAACCTCGTAATCGCATCTAACCCACACAATCAAGCCACCGTTAAAGATGGAAGGATCGCAGTGCAACCAGCCTCAGAAAGACAAGATGATCGTGACGAGGTGGAGTCGGGAGAGGTTATGTTGGCAACCGTAATCGAGGAAGGAATGGTAACCAAGGTCAAGCTAAGCCCATCAAATGTTATAACCGTGGTGGTGAGGACACATTGCAAGGAACCGCACATCTCCAAAGCGCCCACGTATCGCCGATTACTTCGAGATAAAATGTCACCGCACAAGCTCGTGACAATGGTGCCGCTTTGAATGAAGAGGAATTGTCGCTTTTGCCGAGGGTAATGCCAAGACTTATGATGCGATGCGATGAGCAAATTTATTCGTGAGATAGGTCACAATCATCGAATGCCTTCAAGTCGCCGATCGTGATGCATACGACTGATGTAGATGATGGACCCACGCACACACAATCTTTATGGCTAGCATTTCTCCAATGGTTTCTCCCAAGATCTCTTCTTCACCACAAGTCGCCCATCCAAGGACAAACTCATCTCGTAGGTATTAAAATTATACGATGATGCCGATGTGCAATGATGCATGACAAAGTACAATCAATCGAAACTATTGAATCAAATGTTGAAAATATGGGTAATAACAATATTGTCCCATACGATCAATACGTGAAACAAAGTGAAAGTGAAGTTGTACCAAGTGATGCATCTTCTCGCATCAACAATGACTATGTCTTTGATGAATACACCGCATGTGCCCCCGATGATTCCATAATTTCAACCTAAATGCCTATAAGGAACGTGTTGCTATTTATGAACAACGCAAAATTTGAGTTAACCACTCGTGAGCGTGAAATGGATGTCCAAGTGAGTACAAGAATTAGAAAAGTAAGTTTAGAGAAGAAGTATTGAAACAAGAATTAAATTCCTTGCAAGAAAAACTTTCTAAAACAAATAAACAAAACAAGAACTTCAAGAAATGTGAAAATGCTTAAGCAAGAATTTAATGCAAAGGAATCAAAACTCTTGAGAGATTTTTCTAATCTAAAACTTTGAAAACAAACTTGAAAACAAGTTGTACATACAAGGAAACACCATTCAGATCGCTCACATGGTCACTAAACATCGAGTCTTAAGCGATAAGCATAGCATTCCCTTGTTGAGGAACCAAACCAGAGGTAATTAAAAGGCTAGAAATGCTCATAAGGTTCTTTATGATGGTAATGAAACTTAAGCCTAGGCGTAACCCTAGTTGCGGCTGAGTGCACCGAGGAAGATAAGAAATCAAATGAAATCACTAGGAAAAGATGAATAAGAAACAAATGATCCCAAATGCAAAGAGAAAACATAATTATCACCCTCATGATTACAAGAAGGAAAACTCGATTTCTTAAACAAGTTTAAGCCTCGACATTGTTGACTCCCAACAAGTCTTTCGAAAAGGATTTAGATAAGCGTAAAGAGGAAAATATTGTTGAAACTAACCTCCCTTTGAAAATGCCTAGAGCGATCGTGTATCCTCCTAATACACCAATGCATCTTGTACCTAGAACAATTGCCACTAAAAGCAAGACATTAATTAGCCAATACGTTATATTTCAACTATTTGTTGATTTTGAGAAAACTTGCAAGAAAAGGATCACACCCACCGGTATAATCAAGGAGAAAGGGTTTTGAACAAATGAAAGAATGTTATTTGACTGAGGTCATGCCCTTCTTTAAACTTCTAAAAGATCACTTTGAGAGTCTTAAAAGGGAATAGAAACCGATATTAAGGGAATGGAAAAGGAATTTGATGCAATGGTTGTTGAAGTTAGTGACTATGAGCGCAGTATCAAATATAATGAGATTGAGAGAAAGAACTTGCATACATTAAATGAGAATCTTATTACCGAATGTGTTGCTCAAGATGTGTTTTTCATCGCTCAAATTGCTCTATTAATGCTTCCAAATTTCATGAATTATCTCGCGCCCCGAAAGTCTCCCATGATCGTGTCATTGAGCTTGAAAAACTAATTCTAAACTAAATGAGAAAATTGAACCGATGATCACGACAATTTCGTTAAACATTTTTCTAAACTAGAAGTTGAGCATTTTAATTTACAACTAAAATATCAACATCTTAAAGAAAATGTCAAAACTTCAAATGTCAAGACATCTTCGATGCTCCGAGTTTGATGCGCTTTTCAAATTAACAAACGTGATGAATGATTCAAGCTCAGCAACACGATCGTAAAGTTGAAAGCCCAAATCTCTCAATTAAAGGGTCAAACAAACAATATGACAGCTCCCAAATGCCTCCTTCTTTAGATTCTCGTAATTCTCAAACGCTTTCATCTTCAAAACCTAGTAAATGCTTTACAAAAGGAAAACGAAAGTTTTCTAGAAGAAAATGAAAAGGTTAAACGTCATTTCAATGAGTTGTTTGAATCAATTAAAGTCACTCAGAATAAAAACAACGAACAAATAGCTTCATTGCAAAAGGAAATTGAGAATCAAGAGTCGTAAAAGGAAAATGCCAATGATCAATGAGGAGAATGTCAGATCAAAGGTTCACTCTTGTAATAAATATGCTTTATCTCGTGACATACGTACCCCTCATCTAAGGAACAACAAACTTGCTATTCAAACATATTTTTCATCCCTTAAGGATTGCTTAGAATGCCCGCGTGAGATTGTTGAAGAGGATAAGCTAGAGAAACCTCATGATAATGCAATTGGACATGCATGCTTATATGCCAAACGATCTCAAGAAATCTTAGAATGCTTGATCACAATATGCCCAAAGACATTAGGTGAGAGAGTTAACACTTTGATTCCATGCTCAATGCCTAAGGCCAAATATGATATGCACTCGATTCCCAATGTTTTGAATGTGAGCCGAGTGTACCGTTAGCAGGTTCGATTCTAGATCCGTCAATGCTAAGAAAGAGAACTCAAGTGTGCCTTCTAGGAGTACAAATCTCAAGACTCTAGTTTTAAGAATGTGAACCGTAGTGCACCCGCATGTAGTTCAGATCCCAAAGACATCTAAACAGTGGTGCAAAGAGTAGTAAACAAACTAATGTTCCCATTCCTCTACAGAGTAATCATGACATTAAAGGAGCAGTCAAAGTCTCAAGACAATACAAGGAATGATAGGACCTCGCAAGCTAAGAATGCGCACCGAAAAGAGTAAAGAACAATCTAGGAACTTTAAGTTTGAATCGAATAAAACGAATCGTGTTGATTCTAGTATTTGCCATAGGCGCATCGTAATTAATTCAATTCGATACTATTTGCAAACCTTGTATTGATGATCGCTTGAATTCGCTTCTAATCATGGATGTGATGTTAATGTTCGCCTAATGATGTTAATTGTCCAGCTAATTTTGTTAATGCTAAAATTCATGCTAAGAAGGCTAAAAGGCAAAACGAAAGAAAGTTAGAAAACAAAGGAAACCCACAGAAGAACATTCAAGAAATAGGCTTCTATTGATACCGCTGGTCATAAGACTAATCGATAATGCCCACTAGAAAATGGATGCCTCACCGGTAGAAATATTCCATTAAGAAGTGATCACACCGTGAATGTGGCTAATACGTACACTAGTATCGCATCTATTCACAATGATTCCATTGCCTCACTTTCTCGATATAAATACTTTTATTTATGATGCGGGTGGTCCAACCATTGTAACTAACCAAATGGAACCCATTCTTGCATGGGATCCCAATTATCCGCTTATCCATTCTTGTCTCGTGTTCAACCGCAGATCGCTCAAATCGCTCGTGGTACCTAGACTCAGTCGCTCCAAGCATATGATCGAGACCGGTCGCGCTCATGAACTTCGCGAGCAAATTCATCGGACTGTTAGATTTGGTAATGATCATTTCGGTGCTATATGGGTTATGGAGATTATGTTGTTGGTGATAGTGTCATCTCTAGAGTGTATTATGTGGAAGGTTTAGGTCATAACTGCTCTCGCTGGTCAATTCGTGATTCTCGATCTAGAAGTAGCCTTCTTAAAAAATACCGCTTTGTTAGAGATCTTAATGGTAAGGAACTATTAAAAGGAACTCGTGGCTCAAATCTTTACACCATCTCTATCGATGACATGATGAGGGCTTCACCAATCGCTTGTTATCAAAGGCTTCAAAACAAAGTCATGGTTATGGCATCGCTGCCTCAATCACTTGAACTTCGGCACCATCAACGATCTTTCCGTAAAGGACTTAGTTGTAGGTTTACCTAGACTAAAGTATGAAAAGGATCATCTTTGTTCAAAGATGTCAATCGGGGAAAAGCAAGAAGTATGCCCATAAACCCAAACCTACTAACTCGCACGTAAGTTCTTCATATGATTCATATGGATTTATGGACCAATGAGGGTGCAAAATATATTTGGGAAGAAATATGTGTTAGTTGTGGTTGATGATTACCTAGATTCACCGGGTCAAGTTCTTAAGGACAAAGGATGAAACTCGATATCATCATCAAACTCATCAAACAAATTGCAGTTCGACTAAACAAAACCGCCGTAATTATCGTAATGCATAATGGAACCGAGTTTGTCAACAAACAACTTAGTGAATTCTATGAAAGCGCTTGGAATCACCATCAAAGAAGTGTTCCACGAACCCCTCAATGTAACGGTGTAGTTGAAAGACGAAATCGCACTTTGTTGAAGCCGCTAGAACAATGCCGATCTACTCAAAGGTTCCAATGTTTCTCCGGGTCAAGCAATTGCCACCGCATGCTACACACAAAATCGCTCCTCGATTCACACTATTCATGGAAAACTCCATATGAACTCGCCCACAACAGTAAAACCTAATCTATCTTTCCTTCGTGTTTGGTGCCTTGTGCTATCCAACTAATGAGGGTCAAGACTTGGGCAAACTCTGGCTAAAGTCGACATTGGAGTATTTGTAGGATATGCACCAAACAAAAAGGATACCGAATCTACAACAAAAGAACCCGAAATATCATGGAAACAATTCACGCTACGCTTGATGAGTCGACCGGTCAAATGGCTCCTGACACCCACCAGACCCGCACTTCAAAACAAATCCCATTGGTTCATCCCTTGTTCCAAACTCCTCTCAAGAAACTCCATATGTACCTCCATCCAAGATGATGTAAAGAAATTGTTTGATCCTATGTTTGATGAACTGATGATTCAATTACTAATGAGGTGATGATTCCACAATGTAGGATGCTCATATTCCGTTGAATGAAGTCAATCCTCGCCTCAATATCTTTAAGTCAAGAAGCACCAATCACGATCCTTCGCCTCATCAACAAATCATCATTCTTCAAATGTACATCATGGAAATGTTTCGCATCAATGATGAAGTTAATCCCTTTGCGACTCTCAAGATGCTCCATTTGAAAACATATTTGCTACTCCCGAATCATCATCGAACCATCTTCTTCGAGACATCGACTCGCTACCTCGCCTCAACAACCGCCACATGAACACCTCGTAAAATGGACTCACGATCACCCCTTAGACAACATCATTGGAAATCCTCTCGTCTCAGATCAACCCGGAAACAACTCGCAACCGATGCCTTATGGTGCTTCTTCAACTCCGTACTATCTAAGATCGAACCAAAGGATGTTAAACCGCCATGAATGAAGATAGCCGGTTCAATGCCATGCAAGATGAAATTCATGAGTTTGATCGCCTTGATGTATGGGAGTTAGTACCGCCCAGATCGTGCTATGATTATAGCTCTCAAATGGATCTTCAAAGTAAAACTTGATGAGCATGGTGATGTGTCAAGAACAAGGCTCGATTAGTTGCTAAAGGATATCGCCAAGAGGAGGGTATAGACTTTGAAGAATCTTTTGCTCCAGCTTGCTCGAATCGAGGCAATCGTAATCTTTCCGCTAATGCCGCTAGTAAGAACATGGTAGTTTATCGATGGATGTAAAGACGGCATTTCGAACGGAGATCTTAAAGAAGTCGCTCACGCCGCCCAACCCGAAGGATTTGTGAATCAAGAGCATCCTACTCACGCTTATCGCTTGAAGAAGGCTCTTTACGGTTTAAAGCAAGCTCCAAGGGCATGGTATGATACATCACAAAGTTTCTTCTATCAACCGGATTCATCAAAGGAGCAGCTTGATCCTACATTGTTCACCGTGAAGTCGTGCAAACATTTAATTCATGTTCAAATTTATGTTGATGATATTATTTTTGCCTCGATGCATCTAATGGAATGTGATCATTTTTCAAATGAAATGAGTTCAAAGTTTCAAATGTCAATGATGGGACAAATGTCATTTTTCTGGGATTACAAATTTCACAAAGTCCCTGAGGCATTTTCATAAATCAATCTAAATATGCAATGAGATTTTAAAGAAATTTGGATTTGATTCATGTAACCGCTGACACCCCCATGATCGACCGAACCAAACTAGATGAGGACCTCTCGTGGATCATGATCGACCAAACGAAATATCGGAGTATGATTGATCCCCGATGTATCTCACCGCTAGTAGACCGCACATCTTGTTCATTGCTTGCATGTGTGCTAGATACCGTGCTGCCTACTAAAAGCACCTTGAAGCGCTTAAACGGGTCTTTCGGTATTCCAAGGAACCATCAATATGGGTCTTTGCAACCAAGGACACCGGTATGTCACTAACGGCCTATGCAGATGCCGATCATGCAGTTGTCAAGATACACGTCAAGCACGTCCGGAGGTGCTCAGCTGGGTGATAAACTTGTGAGTCGGTCTTCAAAGAAGCAAATGAGTACTTCTATTTCCTCACAGAGGTCGAATACATAGCCATGTCATCTTGTTGTGCTCAAATCTTATGGATGAGATCTCAATTATCCGACTATGGCTTTGAATTCAACAAAATCCCTCCGCATCGTGATAATAAAGTGCTATTGCTCTCATGCAACAACGCTCAACACTCAAGAGCAAAGCATATCGACATTCGACATCATTTCATCGTGAACAAGTGGAAAAGGTGTGGTGGAACTATATTTTGTGAGGTCTCAATATCGCCAGCGACATCTTCACCAAAGCTCTTCCAAGAGAACGCTTTGAGTTTATTCTTCCACGACTTTGTTTGAAAAGCCTTCAACCGTAACTCTCAAACGCCTTCGTGAGGAAGACGAGGAGTAAAGGTCTATCTTCATCTATCTCTTGTAAATATTTATTCGAAAACAAAATAGAAAATTATAAAATTTCAAAATCCATAAAAATTTGAAAAATTCAAAAAATCTTCAAAAATATTGTCATTTTGTCATGTTTTTCTCGGTTCGATAATATCTACGGTCTTTGTGTTGTCATTCAAAGAATGACACGGACTTTAGATGTTGTTCAATTTAAAAAAAAAAAAAAATCAAAAATCAAAAATCAAAAATATTTTGGGAGAAAGAGAAACAATGGTTTATTGTCATTTTCGTGCAATAACCCGGTTTTAAAAAGAAAGAACAGAGCCATGTTTTAACATGTTTTCAAATTCCATGCTCGATTCTATAAACATTTATCTCATTGAAAACCAAATGCTTTGAAAAATAACTCTGTCTATTTTTGATAATCATCGACTTATTTGTCAAATCTCTATCTCTCAATCAACAACCAATGTCATTGATTGAGGGGAGAATGATTTCAATTAAATTAAAAAGTTATTTGGCATTAAAATTGTTTTCAAAAGATATAAATGCATGTTTTATCAATGGAGTGTAAAGTCTTAAAATCCGATCCTTATCGCTCAAACGCTTTCACAATCAAGTCACAATTCTCCTTAAAAGCTTTCAAAATCAATTTAAATCAATAAGAGATCACAAATCTCAAATGATTTGATAATTTTGATCGGGGAGAATGTGTGATTTAAATTGGATTTAAACCGATAATTAGGTAAATGGTTTTATAAGGATGTACATGCTATCCCCGCCTCATGTGACAAACGATTTCAATTTTCCATGCACATGTTGAGGGGAGCATCTATCTTAAACCTTTGATTTGAAACGTGATCTTTCATCCCAATGTGCGTTCCCTCTAGTATGTGCAAAACTCTTTTCAAACCCCGAGGCACATATTGAGGGGAGCAAATTTATGGAAACCTCATCCTTCCCGAAATGCTATATCTACTTGATTTGATGTGGAAGTGATGTTGATATCTTTAGAAAATGGTAATCAAAGAAGTTAATTTTTCTCTTGCCTCCGTGTGCAAAACATTTTCAAATACTTGATGCACATGTTGAGGGGAGTTCTCGTTCTAAAATATCAAAACAATTCGGTACAAAATGCTTTGATAATATATCACAAGTATCCGAATTGATTTTCAAATGGTTTTCGCTTGGATCCAATGGCGTATTTAACAATACCAAATAGACCGACCAACTTTACTTTATGTACGGTGATATAAGGATGATAAGGTTAGGTAGTTGTTCCCATGATCCGCCGTAACGGAGGGATCTACCGGACAATCCACTAGTTAGTGTAGAAGTCCTTAGGTATGATGATAAAAGGAGAAAATGAGATATGGCACTAGAACAAAAGTGGATTTGGCCACACGAATATATGTGACGATATACATATAGTCACACATGATTTTTCTACCGTGTGTGACTAAGGTGCCGCGACCATAGGTACTCTATGGTCACGTGTTTGACTTTTTAGTCTCTATTGCAAAAGAGTAACCAAACCGTAATATGTGTGACTAATTAGGTACAAATTTTGTTGGATTAATCCGTATTAGTGACCATAAACACTATAGTCACACAAAGCATGTTTGTTTTGGGTATTTAGTCACATACAATTAAGCATAAAGTGGCCAAAAGTGTTAATAAGTGTGACCATATGTTGTTTAAGGTGAAGAAATATGTCTTTTGTGCGACTATTGATCATCCAATGGCCACTTGAATTTTATGTTTGTGTGGCCTTTTGTAACATTTAGTCACACAAAGCATGTTTGTTTTGTATATTTAGTCACATACAATTAATCATAAAGTGGCCAAAAGTGTTAATAAGTGTGACCATATGGTGTTTAAAGTGAAGAAATGTGTCTTTGTGTGACTATTGATCATCCAATGGCCACATGAATTTTATGTTTGTGTGGCCTTTTCTAACATTTAGTCACACAAAGCATGTTTGTTTTGGGTATTTAGTCACATACAATTAATCATAAAGTGGCTAAAAATGTTAATAAGTGTGACCATATGGTGTTTAAAATGAAGAAATGTGTATTTTGTATGACTATTGATCATCCAATGGCCACATGAATTTTATGTTCGTGTGGCCTTTTCTAACATTTAGTCACACAAAGCATGTTTATTTTAGGTATTTAGTCACATACAATTAATCATAAAGTGGCCAAAAGTGTTAATAAGTGTGACCATATGGTGTTTAAAGTGAAGAAATGTGTGTTTTGTGTGACTATTGATCATCTAATGGCCACAAAAATTTTGTGTTTGTGTGGCCTTTTCTAACATTTAGTCACACAAAGCATGTTTCTTTGGGTATTTAGTCACGTCAATTAAGCATCAGTGGCCAAAAGTGTTAATAAGTGTAACCATATGGTGTTTAAAGTGAAGAAATGTGTCTTTTGTGTGACTATTGATCATCCAATGGCCACTTGAATCTTATGTTTGTGTGGCCTTTTGTAACATTTAGTCACACAAGCATGTTTTTTGGGTATTTAGTCATATACAATTGCGTAAAGTGGCCAAAAGTGTTAATAAGTGTGACCATATAATGTTTAAAGTGAAGAAATGTGTCTTTGTGTGACTATTGATCATCCAATGGCCACTTGAATCTTATGTTTGTGTGGCTTTTGTAACATTTAGTCACACAAAGCATGTTTCTTTTGGTATTTAGTCACATACACCAAGCATAAAGTGGCCAAAAGTGTTAATAAATGTGACCATATGATGTTTAAAGTGAAGAAATGTGTATTTTGTGTGACTATTGATCATCCAATGGCCACTGAATTTTATGTTTGTGTGGCCTTTTGTAACATTTAGTCACACAAAACATGTTTCTTTGGGTATTTAGTCACATACAATTAAACGTAAAGTGGCCAACGTGCTAATAAGTGTGACTATTGATCATCCAATTGTCACATGAAATTTTTTGTGTGGCCTTTTGTAATATTTAGTCACACAACAAATTAAGCAAACAAGTGACTAAAGTGTTAATAAATGTGACTATATGCATCTTTTAGTCACATTTAAAAATCAATATATATCAAAACAAATTCATATATATATCAAAACAAATTCAAATACAATAAAATTGAAATGTATATAACTGAACCGAATATATAATTGGACCTCCTTTATACACCAAGGAGTCTTAGTATGCTTATAATACTTTCCTAAGTATCTATAATCTTTCCATAAACAACTAATGCATATCATAGAAGCAACAATACTAACTTATAACTAACAGTTGTAACTAATACACTAGCAGTATTAACTTGAGCAGCCAATCTTTGAGCAGTCTTAACTTTGTACAACTACACAATCTGCAAGATGCAACAGCTGAAGAATACATAACAATAAAAAAAGTAAGATGATCATATATGCTAAAGAAAACAAGAAGATAGACATACTCATTGAGTCGGGTGAGTGCTTAAGAGCTGCCAACATCTGCAATATAACACAACAAATTAGGAATAGCAGTCGTAATACAGTTATCACATATACAACAATTTAGAACTTAAAATACAGAGAAACAATCATTGAAGCCTTCATAGATACCATTATGCTTTCCTATCTCAAGTCAATTTTTCATTACTACTGAAATGTTTAGAGTCGGGACAGAGGACTGAATGACTGATTCTGCTAACGAGATTTCTAAGATGCCATGAAACTTTTGTCAAAAAGACTTGCAATGGATGCCAATGACCGTCTCTCGGAGTTTTTCATCACAACAGCTTCAGTTCGTAAGGGCTTTTTCCTGATATCAACTCAAAAGAAATGAATATGCATATTAGTTTAATAGTATAGTAGCACCTGTGTTGCTGAAACTTGTTAATGATGGGTTTTCCTGACTTGAAGGAGATTCAGCATCTCTGTATCCGTTTCCATTTCTAAAATGTTGTATCCATGGGTTACTTGAAGAGATATGCGGTCTATTATTTTCATTACGAGCATAGTTTTCTCTCTTGAAATCGATCCTTGACCAAGTGCCATGTTGTAGAACCTTAAACTGGGATATAAATGTTATCAAAAAACCTATTACCGACAGGGAAAATTTATGACAAAGAAAATAATCGATCAAATATCATACCTGGCCAGAAGGTCAACGATCTGACCTTGTATCAGACGAACACTCATTTTGAGTTTGCCAGCTTCTTATATCCAAAGAATTATATAACTGGTCAACGAAAGAAGCTTCCATTGACTTCAAGTACAAACTATGCTTCTCATCAGTCCATTATGATGATTATCTTTTTGGGGATTCCTGTGACAAAAATTTATAAAAAGCACCAGATATGAGTAAATAATCTCTTATTTTTGCTCAAAGCATAAATAAATATGTTACTTCTGCTAACAAAAAAATGCACTCATTACTTGTTGACCCGTAAAATAAAACTCCCTTCATACGGTAATAGAGATACGATATAGCATAGTGTCAATTTCATGGATTATCCTTTTGATATTTTATTTATTAGCAAAGGGGAAATTTGCATAAATAAAGAGACATATGCAAAAAGCTTGCAACAACCCCAAAAGAACATGGCTATCAGAGAAATCCAAGCAGCAAATATGGAACAATGCCCCGACAACTACCTTACAAACCAAACATACTGAAAAGGGAAAATCTACCTATTCAGCAAATGCCTAAATGAAAGATATTTTTATTTTCGTCATTATGGACCTAGTTGGTCTATAATCAGTAATAACCCCTACACGTTTAATAATTTGGTAGAAACCCCACATGTCATTTGTCCATGCTACTACTTCTCTCCATATCAAATATCGTTGAAGCCCTCCACCGTTCATTCCAGCAACCAATCTAAGGTTAAATCAAAAAGTCATTAGCACTCAAAAACAAGTTTCTATCGTCATCTCGAGTATATTATTCTATATTATAAAAATGTGTTTTCCTTTATTATATAGCAATTTAAGTTGTGAACCCATCACAAGCTTTCATTTTAAAGATTACCACAGTTCTCTCCTATTTGTATCCATCTTTAGCACACATTAACGCACATGACTCTCTCCCTCTCAAAACTATCAAAAACCAACCCACTCTAGCTCTCGCTCACTGGAAAATCACTTAATCTCCCTTGCATACTGTGGGTATACTTCTAATAAACCAATTCATTCAGACATGTGATTTCGACCTTTATAGTTCAGACTTCATATGCTGCCTCCTAACGCATATACATCACATAAGATGATCTGAAAAACACTGAGAAGAATATCTTACCACAACTGTAGACGAACAGTACATTCAAGATACATCGCCTTCGACAAGAAGTCAATTCCAGTAGTTTCCTGATCAATATAGAACACAATTTAGTCTAAGGTATATGTTATTGTGCTCACTTTTAAGCTAGCTACTCAACTTTAACATTTAGGCAGAACAGAAATATTGTTATAACTCTGTTATGATCTTGTAACAAATATCTATAACAGCTAACGGCATCATTCGCTCCTTTAGACAGCATAACACAGTAGATCGTCCATCAGACAAACACAATGACACAACCAATGATTTAGGCCGGTGACTGCTTACAAATATCTAGTGAGTCGTAGTTACTTTTCCTTAAGAATTAGAGTAGATAAATTACCTCGAGTTTCAGAAGAACGTCCCAGTTCCGCAAGATTCTCCTATCCCAATCAGCTATTGCGTTAGCTTGTTTCCTGAACTTGCTGGTTCTCTCCTGAAGCTCCACATTCCACTCTTTGATGATCTTTATGAAACATCAAAATGTATAATTATTAGATCATATAAACAGAAAAGGCCCATGAGTGCTGGGCCATTAAGTTACATCATAAACTTTTGGTGTCGTCTAGATTGCTTGCGATTGATGGGAGAGAAGACATTATACATTGTCCCAGTTTGCTTAGGTATACATATTAGAGTAAAAAGGAAACAATTCAATTTGGTTGAAGCCTTAAAGGTCTCCCAAAGTGTTTTTTTAAGGATAAAAGCCTCGTAAAGCAATTTTTTAGGAGTATTGGTTGTTCATATAATATAAATTAAAATTTTTGAGACGCTAACTGTCTATAAAATATTCCAATTTGGAACGTATAATTGTTTGCTACCAGCCTGTAACCTGCACCAAGAATTACCTATTTTAACTTTTGACCCAGCCTATCCTATAATCATTACAAAATAAAGTATACGGAGTATATGATAACATTAAAAGCTAAATAGTTGAGAACAAACCCATCTGAAGGTAGCCTGAAACAATAAAAATAAACCATAGAAATGCTAGAGCTCAGCCTTAAAGAAGCACCAGTAGACTCTACACGACAAACAGGTTCGTTGAATATTTCACTATCAGGTGGCCCACAAGGTTCAGAAGCATGGCTCAGTGACTCATCCCACATAATCTGTCCACTATTAAGGTAATTATTCACCTTCTCTAGTGTTTCCACATCACCACTGAAAATCAACAAAATGAGAAATAAGTCAATTATCCTAAAACATAAACATGTTTTAACTTTTAAATGTGAAGTAAAATGATTAGTAACATTAAACTTAACAAGATTAACTTTTTATATCAGGTCACCCAAAGTGTGATCGGAATGCACAAAACCTACTAAATCATTTTATTCAAAAAAAATCCTGATAGTTACTAAAATAATATAGTTGTTGTAACCATATTTGGAACAATATATATTCAATAAAAATCTAGAAAATATGGACAAGTCATACCGGTCACGCCGGCCTGTTTCAAGCCAAAAAAGTGTTTTTAATGTTTGTACTTTCGTATCAGCAACAAAAACTCGGAGTTTCGCACTCGAGCACGACCTCGAGACTGTATAAAGTTACATACTGTAGCTGAAAGGTCGAATCTTATAACAAGATTGCAACTCTGAACGTCTAATCCTTCTTCAAGAATTGATGTTGCAACAATGATGTTGACCTGCATACATTACATTGTACAGAAAGTACATAATCATGTTCATACTTATTCTTAAAACAAACAGAAAAACTCCCAAAACAGGTATATTATCTTTTTGTATTCTACTACCTCAAACCGGAACTCCTCATAGCATATAGTCAAATTTTTTGATCGTATACAACATGACAAATTAAGAAAAATATAAACATGAAAAATTACCATAAAGCAATACGAATGGGAGAATATTGTATGCGATTGATGGGAGGATATTGCGTTTGTTAATTAGGGTTTGAGAAGGGAGGTAATTTGAGGATAAAGATGGGTGGAGGCCAGGGTAATTTGATTTTGGGGAAAATAATTAGGCGGAGGGTAATTTGATTTTGGGAAAATAATTAGGCGGGCTTTGGAAAAGTTAGAATTATTTTATTTTAGAAAAAGATAAAGATGAGTGGACGGGCAATTTGATTTTGGGGAAAAATATAGGCGGGGCTTTGTGAAAAGTTAGAGTGAAAATTTCATTTTAGAAAAAATTTAGGTGTGACCATATGTACAAGTTTTTGGCTACACTGAACTCATGTCTACGACTATAAAGCGTTTATAGTCACATGATCGTCTACAATTAAATGTGACTATATAAATTAGGTTTCGACAAACAAACACACACTAAACTTTAGACACACATATTAACTTACGTTGTACTTAAACGAGCGCAAACTCGAGCCTAAATACTTATTTATGAATGTATCGAGCTTTTAAAAGTCGAATTGAATTCGATTCTTAGGTTATACTTCAATTTTAATTTGTGTAAGAAAACACATTTTACAAATAAATCGAGCTTTCGAGTCAAGCTTGCCGAGTTTAAACTTTCGATCTCGGATGACATAATCGGAGGTCCCCGGATCCTTGCTTCTTAGTGTCTCGTGACAAATGGTATACACCTACCGTTTGGTGCAACCCATGCATGACCGCCTTTAATAACTTCAAATATAATTCATATAACCTCGAACTATAACTATACACCTACCAAGCCGGCAACCCATGCATGACCGCTTTAATAACTTCAAATATAATTCATATAACCTTTGAACTATAACTATACACCTACCAAGCCGGTGCAACCCATGCACGATCGGTGATAATGGCTAATTCACATGGTTCATAGGTCATGTACATTAGGTTATCACTTGTCACATTCATTAATGGGTATTTGACATCATATGGGTCATATGCATTGGGTTCTTGTTGCTTAGAGTGTCATGTTACGACACATCCATGATCGCTGACAATAGGTAATTAAAATGGGTAATGGGTCAAGTGCATTGGGTTGTAGTGGCTTATAGTGTCATGCTATCGACCAATACATGACTGGTGATGGACAATGGGTAATTAACATGGGTCATGTGCATTGGGTTTTGTAAACTAAGACAAAAACTATACAACATTTTTATAC
This sequence comes from Chrysanthemum lavandulifolium, assembly GCA_022545495.1. Classification (NCBI taxonomy): domain Eukaryota; kingdom Viridiplantae; phylum Streptophyta; class Magnoliopsida; order Asterales; family Asteraceae; genus Chrysanthemum; species Chrysanthemum lavandulifolium. The sequence continues at coordinate 232,482,074 of CM040244.1, read as the reverse complement.
GTTTTGTGTGTTTTTTTAAAGTTTTCATCCATTTGTAATGTTTTTCGTCCATTTTTTACCGTTTTCAATCGATTTTGACCGATTTTGCTAGTTTTCGACCGATTTTGACAATTATCGATGATTTCGATTTAGACCGATTGCGACCGTGTTCGACCGATTTCATATGCATCGGGTTATAGTTGCTTAGAGTGTCATGTTACGACACATCCATGATTGTTGACAATGAGTAATTAACATGGGTAATGGGTCATGTGCATTGGGTTGTAGTGGCTTATAGTGTCATATTATCGACCAATACATGACTGGTGATCAACAATGGGTAATTGACAATTGTCATGGGTCATGTGCATTAGGTTTTGTAAACTAAGACAAATACTATACAACAATAAAGCAAATTACAATTAAGCCCTAAACAATAAAGCAAATTATAATTAAGCCCTAATCTAATCTAAACTAAAAACGCGAAATTACCGGGAACTTAACGAGCCTAAAAACCTAAACTACCAAATTTTAACCCTACAAATGCAAATTTATTTTTCTAAGGTCCTAAATGGTTAAAAATAATTTTAGGAAAAAGATTTGTATTTTTTTTATTTGTATTTTATTTATTATGGATTAAAAATACTTTTTATCTTAAAATATTATTAAAAATATTAAACGAAATAGGAAAAATATGATTTTTTTTGTAAGAGTACTTAAAACTAATTAAAACCTAGGAAAAATAAAACAAGACAATCAGCTTATTGGAATAAGCTACAAAAAAGCTGGAAATGAAATAAGCTAAAACTGTACAATGTGGTTAAATATTAAATTTTGCAAGAAATACATGTAAGTCCTTAGGGTGCTTGTGGTAGTGGAGTGTGGTGTTAAGTGTGGTTGAGACTAGTGGAGGTCTTGGGTTCTAGCCTTGGGGCTCACGCTTGACTTCCTAGTTTCTCACATTTTTGTTTTTCAATTTTCTTTTTGCAAACTTTTTAATAAGCTGAAAATATGAACTTTTTGTAAAATCAAAATTTTTAAAACTTACAAAATAAGCTGGAAATGAGCTAATAAGCTCAACAAAATACTAAATAAGCCAAGTGTTTAATTGTTAAGCACAAGTTAGCATTAAGTAGACACACATATTAACTTACGTGACCATATGTATCGAATTGTGACTACACTTAAATAATGTGTGACAAAATATGACTCTATGATTTAGACTCCTAAATAAATACTTCATGTGACCATATATAACATCTTTAATTTATTATGTTTTCGTACATTTTGTATGATTTTTTGTTTTCATACGTCCTTCTCCTTTTTATTTGTTTTGCTACGTTGTGTTCGCTTTTGTACATTTTATACGCCTTGATACGTTTTTTTATGAAAACGTTAAAAATGGACAAAACGGTCCAAGATGTACAAAACGTTAATCAAGAAAAAAATGAACGAAAATGGTTTAAACCGTTATGATATTTTACCCTTTAAACCAAATAAGCTACAACTTATTCGGTTTTGCTAAAATTGAAATTTAAAAGTGAAACAAGTCAAGATAAGCGAGAGGGAGAAAAAGCCACGGTTTAATAAGCAGCTTCTATAAGCACTCTTTAAGCTACTAGCTAAAAACAATGAAGGCTTAAACTTCTATATTAAAAAGGAAATGCATTACATTAACGAATAGGTTACCTTGGCAAGATGGTAACCCGCTTGACTTCTGTAAGGGAGGTCGCGGGTTCGATTCTCGCTGGGGTGTAACATCCTTTTTTATTTTCTTGTTATTTTTTATTAACAAAATTTAGTCACACATTTGTGATATGTTGCGGTTATTGTAAAGGCATATAGTCACATGATCATTCTAGAAGAAAATGAGACTATACACATTAGTTTTTGACAAGCTAACACAAACTAAACTTTAAACACACATATTAAGTTACGTGACCAAAAGTGTTAATAAGTGTGACCACATGGTGTTTAAAGTGAAGAAATGTGTATCTTGTGTGACTATTGATCATCCAATGGTTACATGAATTTTATGTTTGTGTGACCTTTTCTAACATTTAGTCACACAAAGCATATCTCTTTGGTTATTTAGTCACATACAATTAATCATAAAGTGGCTAAAAGTGTTAATGAGTGTGACCATTTGGTGTTTAAAGTGAAGATATGTGTATGTTGTGTGACTATTGATCATCCAATGGCCACATGAATTTTATGTTTGTGTGGCCTTTTCTAACATTTAGTCACACAAAGCATGTTTGTTTTGGGTATTTAGTCATATACAATTAATCATAAAGTGGCTAAAAATTCACATAATTGTGACCATATGGTGTTTCCTTAATTAATAAAGTTCACCTTTGCACAAAAAAAAATATTTTGTGTTGTGGTCCGCTTATAAATGTAAAAGTTTAGTGGTTAAATTGCCAAGATAAAGTTAAGTCCGGTAGGTTAATTTTAGTGGTTAAAATTGCCAAGACAAAGTTAAGTCTGTAGACCTAAGTTAAGTCTGCTTTAGTATTCGTAGTTAGTTCTGTTTATGAAAACATAATAGTTTTTGTGTGACTATTGATCATCCAATGGCCACATGAATTTTATGTTTGTGTGGCCTTTTCTAACATTTAGTCACACAAAGCATGTTTCTTTCGGGTATTTAGTCACATACAATTAATCATAATGTGGCTAAAAGTGTTAATAAGTGTGACCATATGGTGTTTCAAGTGAAGAAACGTGTATTTTGTGTGACTATTGATCATCCAATGGCCACATGAACTTTATATTTGTGTGGCCTTTTCTAACATTTAGTCACACAAAGCATGTTTGTTTTGGGTATTTAGTCACATACAATTAACCATAAAGTGGCTAAAAGTGTTAATAAGTGTGACCATATGGTGTTTAAAGTGAAGAAACGTGTATTTTGAGTGACTATTGATCATCCAATGGCCACATATTAAGTTACGTGACCATATGTCTTGGATTTTGGCTACACTTAAATAATATGTGACAAAAGCGTTTAGTGTGACCATATGGCATTTGGTCACGGTGTTAGTAGCAAATGTGACTTTATAGATTAGCTTTTGGCAAGCTAACACAAACTAAACTTTAAACACACATATCAACTTACGTGAACATATGTACCGGATTTTGGCTACACTTAACGAATGTGTGACAAAACATTTAGTGTGACCATATATGGCTTTTAGTCACGGTGTTCAAGTGTGTGACATATATTTGTCATTGTTTATATGTATATCGTGACTAATGCTTCAACCTTACTTTTCATTTGTCACTTGTTCCAATTTCGGATGTGGCTAAAGAGTTGGCAAAACATATCACCACCCTTAAATAATGTGTGACAAAACTTGACTCTATGATTTAGACACACAAAATTACTTCATGTGACTAACGATCAAGGTTACTTGTATTTGTCACGCGTTCCAAATTCATATGTGGCTAAATGATCCGAAACCAAATCACCAGATACCTTTAGCCACACAATGTTCAATTGTGTGGCGACATATTGTAATGGTCACACAATCAAAATTTTCATGTGTGACTAATTAGTAAATGTTGTGAATTTTCGTACCTTGACCACACAAATATGCGAATGTGTGGCGTTCCATTTCGACCATGCGTGACCAAATCCGCTTTTGTACTAGTGTGGGAAGAGTGCGGACTAAGATCGAGCTAGTCTTGGAATAAACCCAACAAGGTTCTAGCTATGAAGTCTCGGTAAGCAATGAAGGGGTTGAAGAATTAAAAGGAATTGAATGAGAAAAGGGTGAAAACAAATAGCCCTCCATTTACTCAACCTTAGGCGAAACCGGGTTCAATTCATATGCTACCGATGGTAACATCGGTATTGAAGACAAGACGTCATGGACCCAAAGGACGCCGCACTTCAACTTTCCAAACCACTCAAGTTCCTCTTAAAAGGACTTGTTTCATTCTCACGGGAACCGACATTATCTATCGACTTTCTTAGAGATGGTTGATATTGAAGAAGGAGACCTCTCCCTAGTCTCCGACACAGGATCCAAATATGCACAAATTGAGTCTAGAGCCACGAGATCATCAATAAATCTCATTAGGACACTTTCAATGAAGACTCTATGTTTCACACAATGTGGAAAGAGAGATTATATCTTGAGTCCCACGCATTATCCTTGTGGTATTGCGGAACATCCGAGTGATGTGTTTACATATTCACAATGAAGATGGAAAGCCTTCGAGCCAACATCAAACAAGCTCTGGTAGGTGGCATGTGAGATCTATTTTATAGATTAACCATGTGACAACCGAACAGAAACAATGGGCGATTCAATCTCTTGAATCAATCACGGTTCAGTTATGGATTGACGGATACCTTTGAAAACCGGTCTTTGTGCTTAAAACTCTTTTCTTTAGCACATCGACCGTGTACTCATTCTTCAAACCAAAAGGTGTTTTTATGATTGATAATTGATTTTCAATAAAACCGTTGTATTGCAAAAACAATTTCTATTGAGCAATACACGATTGTTTTCAAATCTCTTTCATCAATCGGTGGACTTAAAATTCACGATTCACTCACTCCGTGTTGTCTTCTTTGAGATGTTCGGTTTGAGAACAATAGAACAGTACGAAACCTGTCAAGGAGATTCTTAGGAATCCTACGATCACGACGATTACTTATCGATCTTAGAATTCAACGAAAGTGATCAAAGACACTTTCGCGCGATTTATTGCTAATCATGTGTATGCGGTACACCCGACGTTTGCGGTGATCGAATGAAGCGGTCAATCCATAGCCGCATGCTCACTTAACACATTCATCTAAAAGGAAATCATGATTAGTGCATCAATGACTACGATATTTTCACTCCATGCTTCGCTTTCTGCTGCGCCAATATCATGATTCAACAAATGCTTCCGCTACTCGATGAGAAGATTTCATGATCCGAATGTGAGCATGTCGGTCCTAAAGTCACAACATCACATAATACCAACACCACAAAGGATGTGTCGAGATTGTTGATAGTGATGATCTCAAAAGATGGCTCAAAATTATTATCACTTGGATCGATAAAGACCTCCACTTGAAGTAACCAAACATGCAATGTGAAGAATCAATGACTACGAGCTTAGGAGCAAAGGACTACATCATGAATGCAAGATCAATTGTTAATGTATTATCCGGTTGTATTCAATGTATTTTTGGTACGTAATTGAGGTGACCTCCGCAGGGAGATTGTTAGGAATTAGAAATTCCGGTATTAAAGAGTTGGTCACCTCAGTATATGTAATCGTTAAGCTCGTAGTCGTAGTTCTTTTAGTTAAGTAGTATTTAGTTAAGTAACACCGTGGAGGACGGACGGGTCTTTACCCAGCTGTATGCACGATCCACACCCGATGTGTGGCATTTATGTAAGACTATAAATACTCTCTACCTTCCAAGGTAGAGTTGGAACTCATAATAATATCTTTCACTTTCTCTCACTAATTTCCCAAACCTCTAACTTTCTCTCTAGAATTCCATCTATATGCTACTTTGTGTTATGGTTTGATGTGTATGTGAAAAGTTATATCTTACACGTTTATACCGGAAAGACAAGTGTCATACCGAAGAGACAAGTAGTGATTTATTACTTTGATGTTATCGTTTCGACTTTCGTGTTATATGGATAAAGAAATGGTGTACAATATAAGGGATTTATTTGTGCCTTGTAGTATTGTTTTGACTTCCGTATGATTGGTAATTGGGAAGCATTCTAAGCGAGTTGACAATGTTGATATTGTGTCCTCCGAACGAACAATCTGGACTTCAATGAATATATTTATCTTAGAGACAAGTTAGTTGGTTGGTTGTATGTCTCAAGATACATGCTTGAACGTTTATCTCAATGAAGAAGACATAAAAGCTTGCTAACTGTGTTTTACATCGCATCTACAACAGTTTTAGCTGCTACGTCAAAGTTAAAGATACAATGTCTTCTACATTTTCCGCTGTGCATTAAGTGTCAGAGATACAAGATATGTATACACCAAGTTTCGAATCTATAAAAGATGGTTGTCGGTTTGGGAGAGAGCAAAAGATAAAGGTGCACTAATTAAAGGAGAGTAGAAACCTAATTAAATTTGTTTATATTATTCTCGTCTACAAGTGAAGAAAAAGAAAAATTCAAGAAGAACAAGGTCTATCATGTCATCCTCAGAGCTGCTGCGCTTAATGTTTATTTTACATTATACTTATAGGGAAAATTGTAAGCAATTCCCATATGCCATCACTTGGGGAGAGATTGTTAGCTTTCTAAGTAAAGACATATTCGGGAATTGTATTAGTTATCTCGTGTGTGTATACTGCAAGGACTAATAGTGTCATTAAAGGGAGGCAGGGTGATTTTAGGGTTTGTTTAGCATATGCGTAGTTATGACATTTTATTCGGATGTTATTGGACTCTTCAAGCCCAAGATGAAAATGCATTTGTAATATTTTCAAAATTTTCATTGTGTTAAGTATATGGTATATATGATGTATTTATGAATTTATAAATTAAAGTCTTAAACTTTTTAAATTTACAAAACTTGTTACATTTAATAATTTTTAAAACAAAACTTTAAAATTTACTATTCACGCATTACTTAATAACATTAAATTGGATGTTACAATAATAAAATATAACTACTATCACCCCTAAATATAGTACTCGCCTCCTAATAAGGTATATCAATATGGTTATAATATTGAAACCTAATGTACGCATACAAAGAAATCATGCAAACTTTCCATACATACCAACTGATGTAGTTTTCCATCATTTTAATAAGGAGGACAAATGCAAATCTCTCCATGAAACCATACAAGCAATCTCTCCATAAAGCCATTCAAAGATTAGTTTCATCCTCTCCATTTCACAGCTTCATCCTCTTATAAATACCAACTAAGTATTTGGGATAAAGGGGGGATCTAGACACACAAACATATTCTATACAACGCACAATTTTCCCCTATCATCTTTACTACACTTTATGTAATGTATAACTTTATGTTATAAGGTATTACTATGAGATCAATACTGACTTGATCGTCGGAGGGGGTTCCCCAGCCCGGGAACCTCTCTAACGAGCTTTCTTTGTCTTTCAGCACTGTTACCAAAGACCCGAAGTCAAAGTCAACACAAGTCAAACGGCCAGCTCATCACCTTAACGACCATGCAGATTTTGGTAGCATCATTTGGCGCCATCCGTGGGACCCGAGCAAAACACTTGTCATGTATGCTCACCGTATGTTTTCATTTACCGATACATGTTTATTGAGGTTAGTAGACTGCAACTTTATGAAAGGTGTCCACCGAAGCCTTTCGAACAAGATGAATATATACTTGTTCTAATCTAAATCTTATTTGATAATTTGTCAATTATACATATTATATTCGGTTTAGTACGTTCTTTTATATTACATTTCGAGATCAATATCATCTTGAAATACGATAATGACATGCCATAATTCACATAAGAAACAAGGACTACATACACATATATTACTCTAAATCAAGAATTAAAATTATAAAATACTATGCATTTTACGATTTCATAGCTCAATACATGTACTTGGTTTTAAATTTTTAAAGTATGAGTTGTACTCTTATCTTATTAATTGAGAAAGAGAAACAAAATAAAGATAAAGTTCGATTGTTTTGGACTTGATTATTACTCGTGGCCATACACAAGCATAGCATAAACATAAATTTGTTTTCGGATCCAATTGTTTATTTAGCTAACAAGAAAAGGAAAGAATCTTATGTATTTTTATAGGAAAAAGCTACGATGATGCAACGAAGCCGAGAGCGAATAAATCACGCAAAGCTGTAAGGCCTTTTCAAAGACGTGAAACCATATCATGCAAAATGGAACAACCGCTCCAAAGTCGTGAAATTCTATCACGCAGAAGTGGCATGACCACTTCCATGATTATCTCCTGACATTAAAGGGGTGAAAAGCTTTAAGTAGCTAATCACAAGCTTAATATAAAGCTAACCGAAAAGGTCCGGACCATTACCATATCCCGCCATTCAAGGGATAATAAGCTATATTGCTTACAAAGACGCAAAACCTACCGCGCAAAGTGGCACGTCCACAACAAAGACGCGAAACTTCATTGCGCAAAAGTGACATAGTCACTTCAATGAAAATCTCCCGATGTCAAAAGGATAAATTGCTATTACGCAAAAGCTTAATATGAAGGTAGATAAAATGGTCCAGACGAATACAATATCCCGTTATTAAAGGAATAAATAGCTAAATTTAGCTAAATGTGCAAAGTAGCATGACCACTTGAAAAACGACAAAACACAATTGCACAAAGCAATACACTTAAAAAATCGATATCCCAACAATAAAGGAAAAATGATTGACAAAACGCATACTACAAGAGCACGATTAGTTCATACATGTTGCATTTACGCTTAACATGTACAAACTAAGGGCTTAATAAGGTATATCAATATAGTTATAATATTGAAACATAATGTACGCATTCAAAGAAATCATGCAAACTTTCCATACATACCAACTGGTGTAGTTTTCCATCATTTTAATAAGGAGGGACAAATGCAAATCTCTCCATGAAGCCATACAAGCAATCTTTCCATGAAGCCATTCAAAGATTAGTTTCATCCTCTCCATTTCACAACTTCATCCTCTTATAAATACCAACTAAGTATTTGGGATAAAGGGGGGATCTAGACACACAAACATATTCTATACAACACAATTTTCCCCTATCATCTTTACTACACTTTATATAACGTATAACTTTATGTTATAAGGTATTACTATGAGATCAATACTGACTTGATCGTCGGAGGGGGTTCCCCCGGGCTCAGCCCGGGGACCTCTCTAACGAGCTTTTTTTGTCTTTTCAGCACTGTTACCAAAGACCCGAGGTCAAATTCAACACAAGTCAAACGGCCAACTCATCACCTTGACGACCATGCGGATTTTGGTAGCATCACCTCCGCTACTTTCTACGGGTGTCATGCTATGTTGAAAAATGAGTTAATAATATCAAAAGTGCATTTGAGATGCTCTTATGTTGATGTCATAAGTGTCTTCGCATAACATGTGAATCATAATAAATTATGTCTTCGCCACGTACCCTGGTAGATAATAAAAATCATAAGGTACAACGACTTTTCGAGAAATTGCATTCTAGAAGGATAAGGATCCTGCCATATCATTTGAACATGAGAGGTAATGTTGTGCTCGCTGTGATTATACATTTAAATTAAAATAAAATAAATGTTTTGCAATAATGACATTTTCCCGAAACAAGGAACAAGGAAAGAACATGAAAAAAAGAAAGAAAGGGGAAAGTGATATAATCGACTATGTACGGACCACCAAGAAATGATTCATGGCAACATTCATATTCATCTTATTGGTAATTCCTTAAACCCTATTATTTTTATTATCTAAACTTAGGGTTTTAAAATTAGTTTAAATACTGATATATTTTGATAATGCAATGGTGCAATAATCTAAGCTGCTTAAATCCTTACCCAAACACCCCAGAATTAGGATAGTTAAAAGCTTAAGTCCATTATGAAAGTCAAGCTTAATAGTGCTAAAAACTTTGTGACTATCATCATTAGAATGTGAAAAGTTTCAAGTTCAATTCTTGTCAAGTGCAATCAACTCTATAGTGGCCATGCCAACCTTTCCAAAAAAGAGAATACTTTAACGGGTTTGTGTCTATGTGGCGGTGGACTCAACCCATGTGGATTAGTCGGGAAAAAACCCGAAAACCATGGTTACCTAAAAGGTAATTCCCAAGTTTGTACATTAGAAACAAACTATAGCTATATATTACTCCGTATTAGATATGAACACTTGGGAATAACTAGTATGTAGCAAAAGCATTTATAAGGCAATGTTTTTTCAACTGAATTCAAGGTAAGTAGCAAGTTTAACTAAATCATACAATTATACCGAGGTTGATAATAATGTGTATGTTAAAGTAACATGTGCAGACAATAAGTAAAATGTTAAATAAACATATTGTGAAGAGCTTAAAAAGTAGGCAAATTAGTGGCAGAAGTACTGTTACACAGTTCGGTATCATAATGCAACAATAACTAAATATGATACAAACCCCGAGGATTATGGGGAAAAAATGTCGGAAACCATGATTACCAAAAAACAACAACTAAATATGATACAAAGATGAAGATTAGTAGAAATGTACTTAAACGATAAACAGTAAATACCATCATTAAGTTATACATCATCATTACACATTTATGTTAGAACAGGCCGGGCATACCTTAAACATGCTGTCTCACTTTCCATCATATTAGAGTATACATCTTTACAGCTTAAAGATAGTCATAACATTTATAAACTTGTATATGAGCATAGCGAATGCATTTTAGTTTTAATTTACCTACCTTTTGTTATAAACATATAACTAGTTAATTACGAGATGAAGTGTTCACTAAGACTCATATGATCCCCTCTAATGAATATCAGTATTAATAACCGAGAAATATAACTTGCTGCCTGATGACCTTAAGATAGATTAAGCAAAGAAAACCATATGATTGAAAAAGAATCTTATTATCATTTCAATTGGAATAATAAGAATATGAACAAAAACAAGGTCAACATAGACAAAGAAACAAACATAAAAACCCGACAAGCCCTATTAGTTTAACAAAATTATTTCTGTATTTTATTAATCAAAATTTAAAATTAAGTAAAACAGTATACTCTATACTGTACCATTGCATCTTCTTTCATCTGCAGGCGCTCTCCCTATATTCTCATTGAATCATTCCATTCTTCGCAAATATTTTATTTTCCTAATCTTATAAAAGTTAAAATATTCTGATCCAATTGTACCATGTATCACAAGAGTCCGTTGAACTAACTTCATTAACGTAAATAACCAAAAACAAAGCCATGGCCGCACAAAAACTTTTATTCATCATGCTCATCGTTTTAGTCACAGGTAACTGAATTCATGCTTCAAATTTCCCAAAAAAAATTTCGTTTTCACATTTTATGAAACTCTAATAATATTTTTATATAATTTCAGGAAAAGAAGCGAGTGCAGACTCACTTGATGCAGACAAGGAGGTACTTATCAGCCTGAGATCATTTCAGATACAAGGAAACAAAGTGAACCATGGAAACTATAACCAATGGGATCCACACTCGCAGTCACCGTGCAACTGGCCAGGAATATCGTGCTCTAGCAACCGAGTCACTGGTATCAACCTCTCCAACAACAACATCACTGGAAACATATTCAACAACTTCTCGGCTTTGACAGAGCTGACCCACCTTGACTTATCAGCAAACACAATCCGTAACAGCCTGCCTGCAGACTTGGGTAACTGTCAAAACCTTAAAGTATTGAATCTGTCACATAACATGATCGAGGGCGAGCTTAATATGGTCGGACTTAGGAGTCTGGAAGTTCTTGATTTATCAGTCAACAGACTGTCTGGAAACATTTTCATGAGCTTTCCCATGATTTGCAACAGTTTGGTCGTTGTTAATCTTTCGGCGAATTATTTCTCAGGAGAAATAGGACGGTCGATTGAAGGGTGTCCGAAGCTGGAGTATGTTGATTTAAGCACAAATTTCTTGACTGGAAACTTATGGTTTGATTTCCAAATGTTTAAGGAGTTCCGAGTCTGTGAAAACCGGTTAAACGACACGCTCCCGACGTGGATTTTTAAGGGAAATTGCAGTTTAGAGGTGATCGACGTGTCGGAAAATGGGCTCACTGGTGAAATCCCGACGTCTATTTCAAATTGTAAGAATTTAACAGTCTTGAACTTTTGGGGAAACTATTTTTCCGGGAAAATTCCCGGAGAACTAGGATTTCTTCCGAATCTGCAACAAATTCTCTTAGGCAATAATACTTTTAGCAACGAAATTCCGAATTCGTTAATGAATTTGAAAAACCTTGTGTTCTTGGATTTAAGTCGAAACTACTTTGGAGGCGAAATACCTTTGATTTTGGTCAACTCACTCAGCTGAAAACTCTTCTACTTCATTCGAACATGTATACGGGCGGGTTACTGTCATCAGGTATACTTGGGCTACGAATATTTCAACCTTAGACTTGAGCTACAACAATTTGTTAGGTCCTTTACCTGGCGAAATCGCTCAAATGGCAAGCTTGAAATTCCTATTCCTTGCAGACAATCAGTTTTCGGGTAGCATACCTTCAGAATACGGGAACATGCAATCACTTCAAGCTTTAGATGTTTCCTGCAATCAACTAACCGGATCGATTCCTTCAAGTTTAGGACAACTGAAGTCTCTATTATGGTTAATGCTCGGAAACAATTCGTTCATGGGTCAAATACCACCAGAGTTAGGGAATTGTAGCAGCTTGAAATGGCTAAATCTTCAAAACAACCAACTTTCGGGTCCGCTCCCACCAGAGCTGATCAACATTGGGAAAAATGCCACACCGACTTTCGAAATAAACCAAGAAGATGATCTAATTGCAGATTCGGGAGAGTGTTCGACTTTGCGAAGATGGATACCCGCGGATTACAAACCTTTTAGTTTTGTGTATGAGCTTCTTACAATGAAGAAATGCAGAAGTTTATGGGATAAGATAGTTAAAGGATACGGGATTTTCCCGGTTTGTTTGCCCAATTCTAATGTTCGGGTACAACAGAGATCGGGCTACATTCAGCTTAGCGGGAATCTGTTATCGGGTGAGATACCGCTTGGTATCGGGACAGTGGATGATATCAGTATGCTTGATCTAGGGGGTAATGAATTTTCGGGTACACTTCCTGATGAAATCGGGGAAATGGCGCTCGTTATATTGAATGTTTCTCAGAATAAATTCTATGGTCATATCCCAATGCAGCTCGGTAATCTGAAGTGCTTGCGGGGTCTCGATTTGTCCTATAATAATTTCTCGGGTACGTTTCCAACCAGTTTGAACAATTTGGCTGAATTGAGCAGCTTCAACGTGTCATACAATCCGTATATCTCGGGGTACATTCCAGAGACGGGACAGCTTGCTACATTCGAGATCTGGTCATTCCTCGGTGACCCGTTGTTGCATTTGCCTTCTTTTATAAAGAATTCAACCAACACGTCGTCTGTTACCAGTGATGGGACATCAAGACAACGGAGCTGGGGGCCACTATCCGTTTTGGTGTTTCTGTTGCTAGCATTCTTCGTGTGCGGTATCATGACGATCATAATCTGCTTTGCAACTAAGACCACAGCGAATCAGCCGCAATCACTGCTGCAGGATACAAAGTCAGGAAACAGGTACGAATATGACTCTTCACCATGGTTATCAGACACGGTGAAGGTAATTCGTTTAGACAAAACTGCGTTCACCCACGCGGATATTTTAAATGCAACAGGGAATTTTTCTAATGACAGAATCATAGGAAGGGGTGGGTATGGGACGGTTTATCGGGGAGTGTTACCGGACGGGAGGGTAGTCGCGGTTAAAAAGAAGCTAAGAGAGGGTTTAGAAGGGGAAAAAGAGTTTAAAGCCGAAATGGAAGTACTAACTGGGAACGGGTTCGGTGGCCTCATCCGAACCTCGTGACGCTTTTACGGTGGTGTTTGGATGGATCAGAGAAGTTGTTGGTTTACGAGTACATGGAAGGTGGTACTTTAGAAGATGTAATTCCCGATCGAGTTGGGTTCCCATGGAGGCGACGAATTAATGTTGCAATTGATGTAGCTCACGCGTTGGTGTTCTTACACCACGAGTGTCATCCTCCAATTGTGCACCGAGATGTAAAAGCTAGCAACGTGTTACTAGACAAAAACGGGAAAGCCCGTGTGACAGATTTCGGGTTGGCTCGGGTGGTTGATGTTGGTGGGAGCCATGTAAGCACAATGGTGGCTGGGACAATTGGTTATGTGGCACCGGAGTATGGTCAAACATGGAAAGCCACCACAAAAGGGGATGTGTACAGCTATGGTGTGTTGGTGATGGAGCTAGCGACCGGGAGGCGGGCGGTGGAGGGAGGAGGAGAGTATCTGGTAGAGTGGTCGAGAAGGGTGATGGGGCGATGGTCCATGATCCCAGTGTCACTCCTGGTGTCGGGTCTAGCTGAGGGAGCGTCAGAAATGCGCGAGTTGCTGCGATTGGGAGTGAGGTGCACAGCTGATGCACCTCAATCTCGGCCGGATATGAAAGAGGTGCTAGATAAGTTGATACAAATTTCTGCTAGGTGCAAAGGATTTTAGTCATGGGAATGTAAATCTAGTGAATTTATGTTGTCTAAAAATATTGTCGTGTGTGTTAAAACCGGGTTTTGGATGTTACAAAACATTAGCTAAAACAATTGTAACATATAACTCAAAAAAGTCTTATACTAATGCTTTCCATTAGCATCTTAAACATTTGGGGATATATTAGTTGTTATACCAAACACTTAATAATGTGTTTCTGAATATATACATATGATTAGTTGCTTGGCTATGCAGCGAACCCGGTATCTAACCATAAGAGTATAGTTTACAAAACAGTACTTTTGCGGGAAAATCCAACAATTTTCAATATTAAAGGCTGTAGAGATTACAAGTATGTAAAGTAGATCAGCAACATTGAAATTCCAACAAGTTACACTTTTGTTGTTGGGTTGTTGATGAACATTTAATTATCATATTTTTTTTTCAGGTAGTACTATCTTGTTTTTGAAAGCACAAGCATTTTGTTAATCCTTGCTTTCTAAAACAACAAAAGCCCTTTTAAATATTATATAGTTGATATCAAACCAAAAATTACAGGGAAGGAAAAGCCTCAGCTTCAAGTTGCGTAAAATACGGGGCTTGTATAAGCAACTTGAAGCAGTTCTTCATCGTTGTATGAATCCCGGTAAGTCTCCAAGTTTACATATGAATTGTTGAGAGCCGAAAGACAAAGATCTTTCCTCCATTGTTCTATGCGCGGGAATCCAACATAATCTCCATACTTATCACAGTACTGCAACATCACACGCTAAATCAGTATTTTGCTTCAGACTAGGTAACGGGTCAAAACTGGCTGGGACGGATCAACCCACAAACGCATTACTGTCAATGTGTTAATTATGAGTATTAATTTATTATCAAAAATATATCATTACATTTACAATCTAAATTTTATAATAAAAAGATTAAGGATTTCACCCCATTCGTTTTATTTGACTCGCCCCTTTTAGTTCATTTTTGACCCATTTTAGATAATACGCGATGCAAAATGACAGTGAGCGAATTCTGTTACCTCAAAATCGGCTATGTCATGAGTATAATGTTTGGGAATGCCAGCAGCTTCTCTAGATTGATAAAAATCTTGAACGGATTTCATCATCTCATCTCGTGATGGCAGACTTCTTTTGCCGGACAACAACTGAGCTATCCATATTGCTTGCGATTCAAAGAATGTAAAAAAGATCTACATCAATCAAAACCATCCAAACTAAGTTAAAGTAACAATCTTTTAAGTTTTAATAGATTATTATTATTTAGTTCACATCAAAAAACAATATGATATAACTTTTAGTACGTTACCTTTCTTGGAATGCCTATAAAGGAGAGAGATGGTGCAAGGTTTGGAGGAAAAGTATGCTCATATAATGGTCCCACTCTGTCATCATCAACAGCTACTATTCCTTTGGTGTCAAGATATGGGAATGAATATGAATACCTGCATGCATATGTCATATACAGTGTATACATGAAGCTTGGGTAACAATAAAGTGAAATTACGCTAACTTTTTTGTCTCTAACTTTTACCCTGTGGAGTATATGATCGTGTCTGCTGTGAGCCATGAACCGTCAACAAACACAACACGTCCATCCTCGTGTAAGCTTTCTATCTGTAACATGTTAAAACGACATTAAACTTGTGAAATTTTAGTAAGTTGTTTTCAGGTAATTAATATATCATACAGTCGGATGAAGATGTAGATTGTCATGTTTGGAGATCACTTTCGATAGACCCTCTGAAACAGGAAGCGACTTGGAACTAAGATGGATCTCTTTAGCTACCTTCACTAGCTCCATCGATATATCTTGCCCACTAAGTGAGTTCCCCACCACAACCACCACCTACAAGTATCTGAGCTCTTTATACTACGCATACGCAAAACACATAAATACACTATAAAAAGCTCTTTCCTAGAGCAAGGTTAGTATTTTTATTCAAAGGTTGGTTACCTGGTTGCGAAATGGCTCTGGAACTCTATAAAGGTGGCTATGCATTTGCTTTCTTTTCCATGTATCCATTCCTTTATAGAAGGCAATCTAGGATGGGAGTAGTGTCCGGTAGCCACAACCACAGCATCAAACACCTCTGATGTCTCCTTATCAGAATCTTTAGCTTTGCTCTTAACAACCCATTTTAAATCTATACCAAATCCTCCATCTTCCAACATCCCAACATAATCTACTTTGGTATCGAACCTAATCATCTCCCTCAAACCAAAAAATTCACAAAAATCATTAAGGTACAATAGAAGCTCACTGTGACCAGGGAATCGCCTTGTATCCCTACCTTTTTTTATCAAAAAAGGAAAATTAGTGAACCCGATTATCTCTCTAGGGGACGTGAGCCTTAATGACTCATAGACGCTACTATGTGGATCTTGATCTTCAACATTAGGGTCATAGAGCCATTGGCCTCCAACATCATGATTTTGTTCCATGACCACCACTTTGTGACCTTCTTTTTTGAGCTCCCTTGCGGCTACCAACCCAGATGGGCCAGCACCAATAACACACACGTACCTCGGTGGATTCCTCACTGAAACCATTTGTGCGAGTGTGTCTTTGAAGGGTGAGTGAGTTGAGTGCATATTGTGTGAAGGTTGGGAGGTTTTTTATAGTGAAGTTATGTTAAAAGAAGATTGCCTCTAAAGGAAAACAAAGTCAGAAAACCCGTTTCTTACAGCACTGTCAATTTAGAAGTTAGTTGTAACTAAAATGATTATTATTACTATTATTATTTTACCTTTTTAGCATATGCTAAATCTGTTTAGCTTTCTAATTATGCATTACATCATATGCTATAAGTTTACGAACGTAGGAATCGTAATCATAGTTTTCAATAGATTTTGTTAATTAAAATGCATATTGTTAGCTACCAACACAACTTGATCATATACACAAGTTAGACATACAAATTGAGGCCTTGAGGGGGTCCAACATCATCAATGTAGTTTGTCTTGCAAGCCTTCATACTTGGTTGGTTCCTAGTTTTTTGCCTCTACTTGATTATAGAGTAATGTTATATTTGTGTCTCTAATCTTTATAAACCATCAACTTTATTCCTTTCTCTTTTGTTATAAACCAATCTCTATTTCTTCAAAAGTTGTGAAGCTAACACTATGTTTTGTAGGGAAATTGAGTTTGTATGGCAATATTGGTATGTAATATTTTCTTTCAAAATGTTGATAACTGACAACGTTGATCGTTTTTGTTTTTGTAAAATTAAAATCGTAAAACCGTATCAGAATCCTAGCTACGATCATAGTGTAATGTCACTTTTATAATTGTCTTTGTAAGATTATTCAAGTCTACAAACTATTATATATGATAAACACAAAATCATATGAATGTTTCATGAAAATGTTGTCCTAAATTATGAATATGACATGCTTAAGAATATTAATATGTTGTTAAATTCAATAAAACATAATCCATAACTTTGTAGTCTTTTTTTAGTTCGCGGTTTGAGAAAATTTAGATCGGATCATATTAAATCTTAAGATTCTATGATTAAGATTGAGATCTTATGAGATCTTAAGCTTGCTAAGATCGTATGTGGGATCTGGATCATTTTTGCTTTGTAGTATTGTAAAATCGTAAGATCCTAAGATCAAAATCGATATCTTAACAACTATGCTTTGACTCATTAAATGGTTGGCTTGAAATGTATTTACCTTATGTGGTTTTTTTTATTTTTATTTTTCTTAAACTTAAATTAATGTAGTTTGCTTAGATTACTTTTAAGTATAGCTTAAATTTGACAACTTTTCGAAAATTTGGCAACTTAAAGAATGTTTTTTATGATCAATTATAAACTTGACAACTTTTAAAAAAACATACATTATATTAATTTAAAAAAAAAACACGCTTTGTATTTTAAAAACACACGCATTACGAAAAGGGTCGAATCAAAATTACGATTTCGTAAGTAGCATTATTTGTCGCTATACACTATCGCTTTACGCGATATTGTTCTAGTCTATTTCTGAGCACATTGGTATACTTGCGCTTATTTACGTAAGACTTTTTGTTTGAGAAAATATTTAAGCAAGACTTATAATTATATGGATCACCTTAGTATATTTGCGCTTATTTAAGTAATGCTTGAGCAATTATTTAAGCAATATTTATTATTATATGAATCTAAGCAAGACTTATAATTATATGGACCACCTTAGGACATCTGCGCTTATTTAAGTAATGCTTGAGAAATTATTTAACCAAGACTTATTATTATATGGATCCAAGCAAGACTTATAATTATATGGATCACCTTAGTATATTTGTGCTTATTGTGCTTATTAAAGTAAGACTTATTTGCTTGAGCAATTATTTAAGCAAGACTTATTATTATATGGCTCACCGAAGTATGTGAAAATAGAAATATTATGGTTGTTGTTAATCTTTCGGTGAATAATTTCTAGGCTAAATAGGGCGGTCGATTGAAGGGTGTCCGAAGTCGGAGTACGTTGATATAAGCACAAATTACTTGACCGGAAACTTATGGTTTTATTTCCAAATGTTAAAGGAGATCCAAGTCTCTGAAAACTGGTTAAACGTCACTCTCTCGACGTGGATTTTCAAGGGAAATTGTAGTTGAGAGGTGATCGATGTGGCGCAAAATTGGCTCACTAGTGACATCCCGACATCTATTTCAAAATGAAAGAATTTAACAATCTTGAAATTTTGGGGAAACTATTTTTCAGGAAAATTCCAGGAGAACTAGGATTTATTCCAAATTCGTTAACGAAATTTATTAGGAAATAGTACTTTTAGCTACGAAATTCCGAATTCGTTAATGAATTTGAAAAACCTTGTGTTCTTGGATTTAAGTCGAAACTACTTTGGAGGTGAAATACCTTCAATTTTTGGACAACTCACTCAGCTGAAAACTCTTCTACTTCATTAGAACATGTATACGGGCAGGTTACTATCATCGGGTATACTTGGGCGACCGTATATTTCAACTTTGGACTTGAGCTACAACAACTTGTTAGGTCCTTTACATGTCGAAATCCCTCGAACGGGAAGCTTGAAATTCCTAATCCTTGCAAACAATCAATTTTCGGGTAGCATACCTTCAGAATACGGGAACATGCAATCACTTCAAGCTTTAGACGTTTCCAGCAACAACTAACCAGATCGATTCCTTCAAGTTTAGTACAAATGAAGTCTCTTTTATGGTTAATGCTCGGAAACAACTCGTTCACAGGTCAAATACCACCAGAGTTAGGGAATTGTAGCAGCTTGTCATGGCTAAATATTCAAAACAACCAATTTTTGAGTCTAGTCCCACCAGAGCTGACCAACATTGGGAAAAACACAACACCAACTTTCAAAATAAACCGAGAAGATGATCTAATTGTGGATTTGGGAGAGTGTACTTTGCGAAGATGGATGCCCACGGATTACGAACCTTTTATTTTTGTGTATATACAATGAAGAAATGCAGAAGTTTATGGGATAAGATACTTATTGGATATGGTATTTTCCCCGTTTGTTTGCCCAATTCTAATGTTTAGGTACAACATATATCAGGGTACATTCAACTTAGCGGGAATCAACTATTGGGTGAGATACCACTTGGTATAAGGACAATGGATGATATCAGTATGCTTGACCTAGGAGGTGACAAATTTTCGAGCACACTTCCTAATGAAATCTGGGAAATGAAGCTCGTTATATTGAATGCTTATTAGAATAAAATCTATGGTCAAATCCCGATGCAACTCAGTAATCTGAAGTGCTTGCGAGGTCTTGATTTGTCCTATAATAATTTCTCGGGTGCATTTCCAACAAGTTTGAACAATTTGGCTGAATTGAGCAGCTTTAACGTGTCATACAATCCCCATATCTCGGGGTACATTCCAGAGATGCGACATCTTTCTACGTTCGAGATCTGGTCGTTCCACGATGACCCGCTATTGCTTTTACCTTCTTGTATAAAGAATCCAACCAACGTTTTGTCTGTTACCAGTGATGGGACATCAAGACGATGGATTTGGGGGCCACTATTCGTTTTGGTGTTCCTTTTGCTAGCATTATTCATGTGCAATATCATGATGATCATAATTTTCTTTGCAACCAAGGCCACAACGAATCAGCCGTAATCACTGATGCGGGATATGTAAACCAGATATGAAGATGACTCATCACCATGGTTATCAGACACGGTGAAGGTAATTTGTGTAGACAAAACGGAGTTCACCCATACGGATATTATTGAAATAAATACCTGATAGCAAACTGATGAAACTTGAAGATTTAAAATGTAACTTTCTTAGTCTATTTTATCTAACATTAACTTTGGTGCCTGTTATGAAGCGTTTTAATTGTACAGGGTTTAAAGTGTAACTTTGATCTATATAAGCTTCTCATCCAGCTAGGGCTATGATTCGATCACTCATTCTCCAAAAGTTTATCACACAAAGTTCTTTTCAGATTCTCTCAATTGTGATAATACAGTTTTTAGTCTTGTTTTAGTGTTTAGATCATCTTGATCTATAGTCTACTAGTTCTAGTTTGGTTTTTGGGGTTTGTACTGTGAGCAGTTGTATTTGTTTCTGATAGCATCCGGTTGGGGACTATCATTCTTTCTTTGTAATTTGTAGGCAAGAACATGTTTAGAGACTTGCCATCTGTGTTTATAGTTATAATAAAAGATAGATCACCAAAGGGGTGGTTGGTTGGTTGATTAGCTACTTTAGTTGTCTTGATACCATTTTTACATGGTATCAGAGACACCTTCTGATCGATTGGTTTTTGGTGGTTCTTGATTTAGAGTTGATTGATTCAACACTTAGGTGTTGATATTGGTTGATTCTTGGGTTAATCGAAGATTTTGGGTATCAATTGAAGATTTAGGGTTTTTTCTTGAATCCCTATATTTTGGGGGTTTTTTATTCTGGTACAATTAAGAAGTTCTGGTGGTGATTATTTGAAGAATTGACGGTTAATTGTTGGTTTTCTGGTTGATTTCTTGAAAACCCTAATGTTGCCATTTTGGGGGGTTTTTGAGATCTGGTGGATCTGCTTATGTAGCAAATCGTATTTTTCAGGTCATTATTTACCCATTTACTTTTACCACTTATTTTAATTTCTGTTTTTATGGGTAACCGGATAAGTCCACCCATGTACGTCGTAACACGTACATTAAACTTGCACGACTCTAGACTACGTTTAGTTTACATGGTTTATGCATTTTGATTTGCTTATATATATATATATATATATATATATATATATATATATATATATATATAGGGTAGGGTTAAAATGAAAAGTTTTTATAATGAAAAGAATGAGAAGGCATGTGGAGGTGACATGTGTCACCTTTGCCACATCACCATGCCATGTGTCACCCCAACCCCACCCCACCCACCCACCCCCCCCCTCCTCGAAAAAAAATGTTTTCCCAAAAAAAATTTTTTTGGGCAAAAAATTTTTTTGGCAAATTTTTTTCCCGCCAAAATTTATTATTGCATCACAAGTTAAAAAATCGCATCACAATCATAATTGTGATGCGAATTTATAATCTTAATGCACTAAAATCATGATTATGATGCAAGAAAGTTATAACCGTGATGCAAGAACTTATAACCTTAATGCACTAATAAGTTTTGGTGCATCTTTATTATAAGTTATTGCATCATTCCACAAAAGGTGTAGATCGGGAACACTGACCCCGGTGCCTTTGGCACCACCATTTTCCACCTCACAAGGAATAGCTCCGTGACTCTCCGGCCAGTGGGCACCAACTGAGTGAGCACGAGCCAAGACTCGGACCCAAAGCTCTTATTCCACAAAGTCTCTCCAAAGGTGTGCCCACGTGTTTTGCGGAGGTGGGTACCTATATGAAGCAAATGCCAAGGAAGGGACTTGAACTTGGGTCAATTGACTCAAGCACAAGTGCTCCAACCATTGGACTAATGCTCCATTGGTAAGTTCTTGCATCATAGTTAATAGTTCGGTGCATCAACTATGATGCACTAAAATCAAGGTTATAACCTTAAATGCACTAAAATC
This sequence comes from Chrysanthemum lavandulifolium, assembly GCA_022545495.1. Lineage (NCBI taxonomy): Eukaryota > Viridiplantae > Streptophyta > Magnoliopsida > Asterales > Asteraceae > Chrysanthemum > Chrysanthemum lavandulifolium. Next base: position 232,459,838 of record CM040244.1, on the reverse strand, counting down.
ATGATTGTGATGCGGTAACTTTATAACTCTAATGCGATAATTTATAACCTTAATGCACTAAAATCATAATTGTGACGCAAGAACTTATAACCTTAATGCACTAATAAGTTTTGGTGCATCTTTATTATAAGTTCTTGCATCATATAATAGTGCATCAACTATGATGCACTAAAATCAAGGTTATCACATTAATTCACTAAAATTATGATTGTGATGCAAGAACTTTATAATTGTGATGCAGAATTTATAACCTTGATGCACTAAATTCATAATTGTGATGCGAAGAAAAATTTATGAAAAAAAAATTTTGCCCAAAATTTTTTTGGCGGAATAAATTTTTTCGAGGAGGGGGGACGGGGGTGGGGTGGGGTATGGTGATGTGGCATGATGATGTGGCAAATGTGACACATGTCACCTCCACATGTCTTCTCATTCTTTCATTATAAGAAACTTTTCATAATAACCCAAACCTATATATATATATATATATATATATATATATATATATATATATATATATATACACACACACACACACACGCTATATGTCGATTTTTATTTTCCGTTTTACGTAAACTTTGCACGCTTTTGCTTTTTAGCTCATACGTGCACCACCTTTACACCTTAGCTTTAATTACTCTTTCACTTAGAAATATATCTACCAAACTTAAACTAAAACCTTTCCTTAAACCTCCAGTATTATTTACCGACGATCTTAATAATTGTTATACAATCAACGATATGGTCAAACTATTTTAAAATAATTAGTGTCACATTAAAAATAATAAATAGTTTTATTTTTGAAAACTTATAATTTTTTTTTATAAGTTTTAACTTTTACGTTACCTAATTAATATGTTTTAGGGCATAATCTACCCACTAAATTAAACTAATACACCTCCTAACTATCTTTAAATAAATGATACATAACCCTCCATCTCCTACTTACACAATAACACATCATGCTTACACATTTGACACTAAGCTAGTTCATCAACACATGTCATCTAATCCTAATTAGTATATAAATCTCACAAACCCTCATTTTCTCTTCATAATTCACACATACACAAGATAAACTCTCTCATTTTCTGTACATAAAAATACAGCAACAACATCAATATTAAGGGTATTTCAAGCTTGGTAAAAGGGTTTTGAAAGGTTAGTGCTTAGAGGTTTGGAAAGCTAAGGTTTATTACTTTCAAAACAAGGGTTCTTAGTGATATTGGGATGCACTTAATCATCCATATCATCACCAACCATTGTAAGAAAATGTCACACCCCGTCAATGGCGAAAACACGAGATGTAACTGAGAAAGGCACAATGCGTAACATCATAGATTCATACCTTATAATTATTACAATAATAGCTTACGAATTTTACAAAACGATCCTTGTCTCAAATATGAAAGAAAACATGTCTCTTCTGAAATCTTATTCTCTTGAAAAGATAGTAGTAGAGTGTCAAATAGTCTGACTCCAATAGACGTGCCTTCAAATACCTCAATAATGATCCACCTGAAAATGGTACTAGAAAACGTCAACATAATGTTGGTGAGCTCATAGGTTTAAGAGTAAAACGGTGAGCTGTGATTATCGTAGTGTAGGACAATAGTGAGCATGAATAACAATTACAAGCACTTTATTAAAAACAGTAACAATGTCGCGTCAACTGATCCTATCGTGTTCATCATACCCATAACCAATACCGCGTGGGGAGCTACCTCGATAGATATATCATCTTGTGGGCCCTCAACAGAGAGTTAACAGTTGCGCAGTCATGAACTCACAAAAACAAAACATTTCATAGCATATAATCGCATCATCACACATATATGTCCAAAATCATGTAAAAACAGTATATCACAGCATAAAAGCATTTGAAAAGCATTTAAGTAAGTACAATTTCCACCCTTAGGAAAACAAATTAACGAGTGGGGCTATGAGTACTCATCTCAGAGTACAGTAACGTAAGCAACACAACCGGTGTCAAGTAGTAAAGTACAACGTTACACGATCGACACGACCTAATAAATATACAGTTTGACTCAGAAAATGTCATGTAAAAATAGTATGAAGCATATAAGTTTCCAACGTATTAATTTTCGTGGAAGACTCATATCATATTTTGTAAAAGGTTTTGTATCATCGTTCGTGTGGTGGTAACATAGACTCGAGCAAAACGCACGCCAAAGAATAATATATATACGTTATATATTATATAAAGAGAATAAGTGATGGAATAAACAAGGAACGCGAATAATGAAAAATAGGTAAGAAGATAAGAAATGAAGTAAGTCAAAAGTAAGTTTCAGTGTTTACCCGGTAATCCCAAATAGTTTGAAAAGACAGTTGAGTTTTATAAGAAAACACAAGTTAATATTTCAAATAGGGGTTTTAAAACTAAATAAAACTACGCGTTTCGATCTATGCCGGGTTTTACAATAATAAAAGATGTTTGAAATAAAAGTATAAGTTTGAAAATTTTATAAAATTTCGGCATGACTCGTCCATTTATACAACGTTTCCAAGTCATGTGACTTTAATAAAAATTAATTTTCTCAAAACAATATTCTCCGATAAAATTCCAAGTTTACATCATGTTCGTGTTTGTTAAGTCCAAGCACGCTTCATCAAAATAAACATTCTATTAAAATAAATTAGTTAATAAATTAAACGAGGTGAAAACGCCCCAGCGTTGCGGAGGGTTTTCATGGGTTTTTAAAATGCGAGATGTATTTAAATATTCGGTATGTTTTGCTAAGCGGAAAGATTTTTTAAAAGAAGGGTTTTTTCTATTATTTCGGAACAAAGACTATTGCGGATCCCCTTTTCTTTATTCTATACATTGGTTTTGATATTCTTAGAGTTTTTTTTGTTTTGTTTTCGGAGGTTATTTGAGTATAACTTTTTTTTTAACTATCTAACGTACGTTTTATAATAACCCTTTTTGTTAGGGGGTGTTATAATTACCCTTTTTGTTAGGGGGTGGATATCAAAAGATATGGATTATATTTATCGAAGCGTAACTTGTAAGATCCCTAATTACAGTTTCACCTTCCACCTTACTTTCATTCCTGATTAACGGTATCAAATATCAATGGCGTTTACCCCTAATATTGATGAGCTGAAGAGAGCGGCTGGTTCGACTGATATTGCTACGTCTTTTAAATTCTTGTTTGAAAGCGAGATTGTGGAAGAGCGCTGCTTGTTGCTTAGGCTAGAGGAGGAATGTAAGCAGCTTAGGAATAAGGTTCAAAAACGTGATCGCACTGCTAGGGAGTTCAATTTCTTAGGTACGTTAGATGAAAAGGGGTTGATGCTTTGGGGTGTGTCGCCAACATGCAAGTAGCGCAGCGTGACATCTTGCAAGCCTTGGAGGGGACGCTTGGTTTGATCCGTGATGCCATTGCCCAACAAGAAGCTGATGTCGTACTCATGGAAGTCAATGAGCAGTTTTCATATGGTTAGTTGGGTTGGGGGTTTCTTTTGTGTTTTGGGTACTTTGTAATTAGTTGCTGCTGTTGGCAGTTTTCTAGGTAGGAAGTGATTATGCTAGTGTTTGTTCTTTGGTTATGTAAGAAGATAACGTGTGGTTAGTTTGTGTATGGAACGGATTACGTGTTTCAAGTTTGGTTTGGCGGAAGTTCACTTTTTTGGTCTGGTAATATTGAACTTTTCGTCGCTATAATTGGCCCTTCGTATTATCAATGAATAGCTACTTTATATGTACTCAACTTATGCAGTTTTGTTCTACTTACGTAACGTTGAATGATGTTTTCGCATTTAATTGTTCTTAAGAAATATTGGAATCGTGTCGGTTAAACTAAGATGCCATTAGTTTAACACACTGTCACCTCAATGCAATCGCTAAAGTGGTATAGAAGGTTTGCGATACCAGATTCTACATATGCATGCGGTTAAAATCGTGTCTAGATAGTTTCAGATTCTTGCTTTGGTTTTGCAATTTTTTTGGTGGTGTTAGATTTTTGCAAGTTTAGGTTTGGATTCCTTGTCACTGTCATCCCTTTGCTTGTTGTTCATGGTATTAGGGATGCATACTAAACTCACATAGGTGATTCTAAAGTCATTCTTGTTCAGTGAATTATTCCTTAAGTTCTAAATTGTATATCTTGTTTATAATGTAAGGGTGATATAAGTTATATGATGAAGCGATGCATTTTGTACGGTTGGGTATAATGTATACCGTATGTGAAAATATGTGTGTATAGTACATATGCGGAACCCAATACTGTGTATCCATTGTTATACCTGTCTCGTTTGCAAGTGTTCAAAGTGTTTGACATTTAGATGCCATTCAGGTTCAGTGCTACGACTGTGCGTGATTGGATGATTGTTTGTATATTTTTTGCTTTTTGGCATGCGCTCGTTGCAGCAGGTTATTTTGTTTTTTGTTAACGCATGGCTAGTGTGGAGTTCAATATTAGCAGATTATAGTGTAGTGCTATAGTTTCCTTTCGATATCCCAGTTTGCACGCTTTGAGGCACTAAGTAAAGCGCTTTTGTATCTGTGTGGGTACTGTTCCTAGTGGTAAACACTGTATCCTGCTTTCTGGTCTATAAATTTGTGTTTCTGCTGTTGCGTATGTATGTTTTTTTGGCTATAGGTTTTTTGCTGTATACATGTCGCGTACTGAGTGTCTAGCGGAACTTGGGTTTTCATGTGATAGTGATGTTTTGCAAGACCAGATGGTACTCTTTTTTGAAAGGGAGGTGGTTGCGGCGCGTTAATGGGAAAGCCTGATACGTACACACTGTTTTGAAATCGGGGCACGCATTAGGTACTTGGAAGACCTTATTCAAGAGGTTTTGTAAGAAGGACATGGTATGGTTGCTAGGGACTCCGTTCGATTTTTGAGAGAGGTTCAGTCGCGTGAACGTACTAAGCAAACAACGCTCCAGGGGATGTTACGTGAAGCACATGTCGCTCTCCGCGCTGCTGCAGCATATATCAACAACATCCGAGCCTTGTGACCATTGTTTCTATGTGTGTTGTAGTTGTTCGGTTTGTCCTATGGGTTGTTGCGGTTTACATTTCGTATGTGTGTACCTATGGTATTTGTAGGTTGTATGTTTGTAAGACTCATGTTAAATAAAACTTTCTTTTCTAATGTTTTTTTGATTTTTGAAATTTTTGTTGTTGTAATGATGAGATTTTTTAGAATTCATTGCGTGAGTGAGTATTTATATTTGCATGTTGCGCTAGGGTCAGCCAAAGCGGCTTCACAATGAGTTCTTTTATCGGCTACATTTTTTTGGTTGTGCGCTTGTAAGCCAACTTCTTTCTGCGTGATTTACCTTTTGGCTTGTCGTTAAACGGATTAGCAAACGTATAAACTGTTTTAATAAGTTTGTTCAATGATGTATCGAGATACTAAAAGCATATAATAACATACATTTTATTGCAACCGCATTGCAAAGAGTGGCCAAAATTTGTACACTGATACACTGTCTAAAGTGTCGTGTACATTTGCTTTCCTACAACATAACTGTACATTGTTTTTTTTCCCAAGCAGGGCCCTTTTTCAAGATAGACTATGGGCTCCTATAACCAACATTAGGTAAGTGGTTTAGAGACTGTTCTTGCAGCGGTGCTAGAGCTGCATAGCAAACGGTTGAAGCTTGGTTACATATGTTATTAAACTGATGGGGTTCCTTTGGTTTCACTTTTTGGTTTCTTTGCAAGACGGCCAGTCTCTTCTTTTGCAGACGCTGTGAACAACTGGTTGCAAACTACTGAACTATCCGTGGATATGTGGAATTCACCCTTTTTTTCTCCGTCAGAAGAGAGCGGCGGAGGTGTGAAAATGTTAGTTAAAACCTTTTCAGGAGACTTTTCCTCTGGTGATGCAACCACTGATTCTGACGATTCGCCAGAGTCTGTCAATTCTAATAAAGTTTCTGCCCCACCAGTTACGATGTCTAGTATCAGCCTCGGGGCACCTCTTTTGCTACCGTTTCTGAAATGGACTTCAAACTTGTGCTTTGTGTTCTGCAAATCTTTGATTATCGGTGGCAGCTTCCTTGGGTTTTGATCTGATAAGTAACTCAGCACCTCCGAGCAAACTGGAAGCAAGGCATGTGCCTGAGGGCTGTACCACGTTAGCGATGCTTTGCCAGTGACATCTGCGATGGTTGATCTGAAACAGTAACTGAGACAGGTATGCGTTGAAATAGATATTAGCCATTGTTATCAGTTAATGACGTGGAGCATTTGGCATAACAAAAGTATCCAAACCTGTGATTTGGCACCACGGGCATTCCTGGTTGGTGACAATGCCAGTGTGGACTATCTTGCTTGATGTTTCTGTTGCAACGTTTGCAGTACCAATCTGTGTCCTCGTGTATTTTCGTTAGGACGGCCTCGGTGATAAAACATTGTCTTTGCTGCATGAATACATTCTCAGTTAAGGCATATAGCATCGTCTTATTTTATATACTCGTATTATTTTACCGTCATCATTTGCGGACTCATCTGTAGCAAAGTCACTATCTTAACCGGTTTCGCAGGCATGTCTTCTTCCTGTCTTTGTTGTGACAATGGAGGCAACATCAGTGGCTCAGTAGTGGCCAACATACCTGTATAACTGGTAACGTACTTGGTTAGCAATACTGTTGACACTTACCTATGCAACGCGGCAAAAGCATTTTTGAGATACTGAAAACTTACACTTCTCGTATTTCATTAGCTTCTAGCACATCGGGGTTGAAATAGTAATACGTTGCAGGAGTTGCTGATAACTGCATCTTACCGGCAAAAGTTTTCACCAAACATGAGGTAACCGCTAGTATGATAGGCTGTTCAAGTGGAATGCTTATTTCGGTTTCAAACTTTGCAACAATGTCATTCCAGAGGCTTAGTGTGACGGTATTACCACTGTCATAAAACAAAGAGGTAAATATAGTTATGTACTAATATGAAACAATCTTTGAAACTAATAGTTTTGTCAAACGTACTTCAAATTTTGAATCTCGACATTCTTTCTAAGTATGTGATTTGTTGAACTCCCGAACGCTTTCATTTTCCCGAAGTTTCGAATGGTCCCTATATAGTCTATGGAGATGTGCAAACATTTCATAAGTCTTAGATAAAAGGCTAAAACGTTAATAAATGCATTTCTGTTTATGTAAGCGTGATACCTGTTAAGACTGCATCGCGTACATTGGCTCTAGTTGCCAGTGGGTTATATGCTATGAAATTGAAGTAGTGGTTTGGGAACCCGGTGTCATCGATTAGAGAAACGTCTGTGTACTTGCCCAGTAACAGTGTTGTATTATTACTCAGAGTGCGTTGCCATGAGTATGTGTTTTTACAGCCAAACCTACAGATTTTGTAGCATGAGCCAACCTGTAAAGCGGCGTCAAACTGTTGGATGTCACGCATCTCTGCATTTGCTTGAATGGCATTTCCCTGCGAATGAAGCATGTTATGCACTTATTAAAGCACTAATTCTGACAGGTACAAAGTGTGTTAACATTGTGTGACTTACGCGTTTGTCCAACATTATGAAACATAGGCCGATGGGGTTTGGGTATGGAACGTTCCTTGAAGTCCACTTGCGATAGACTCTCACATGCAACTCCTTCTCAAGGTCTTGCGGCTGAACATTGCTAATGTCTACAATGTTGGGCTCAAGTGTTGCAAGCTTCATCACATCATTGATGCAGCTACCACCGCCTGCTTCTATAACTCCGTTTTCTGCAGAGCTTTGCTATAGCTCAACATCTTCCATGCTGGTATCAGTTAGTTCTACAACTGCAAGCTTCCCTTTCTCGCCAGCATCACTTGCAGTCATAGCAGCCGGTCCAGAAGCCTCACCTGATGCAACCGGTTCGATGGTCCCAGTGCCGAGCCGTGGTGATGAAAGTTCTGCTGCGCCTTTACTTTACATTGCAAAGACGAACTCGCATAGCAATTTCTTTGAGAAATTCATACTTCCATTTATCAGCCATGGTTCTGCAAACGATATTAATAGTGATAAGTATACATATTGAGCCGTAACGCAAACGTAAACAGAAATGCTCACACTCGAGTAACATTTCTGACTAATGTATATGCAAACCTAACACTATAGGAAGTAAGCAAATGGCATAAAAGATTCATAACGTAATCACGCATGTACACACAAATCATTACACGGTACTTAGAAGCACTGATATGCATTACATAGCTATGCCCAACGTACAACCCAAAAATCTAAGCAAAAAAACACATCTGCCAAACGCCCGCAAAGGCGGCCAACACTTTTCACCTAGCCGAAACATCCACAACATCCTAACAACTGCTCTTAGACAAACCTGGAAGCGGAGCGTTTCCCAAACGGTTACCGTCCAATTACGATCTACCCACATCACCAAAAGAACCACCTACACCTAAATTTCTAATTGGATCAGTCACTTCTAAATTTTCAAGACAACCATCACCACCACCAACTCACTTAAATGCAATACCTTTAGTCCACATACCTACAACTCTAAGCACATCACAACATGGTAACCTAAAATCACCCAAATACTATTAACTACTGGACACACGATAAATGAACAGCTACAACAAATAGCATGCATAAAAACATACAAAAACAACAAACGCAAACAATCCTACACAACATTAGAAACCTTAGCAATAAAAAACCCACAACAAACAACCTAAAATCAACATGCAGCAACTAATCAGAACCAAAAGAAGATGACATGCATGAAGAAATCCATCTCACCTACTTAAATAAAGCAAAGAGATAAAAACAATAAAAAACAACAAACGACAAACAATCCTACACAAAATTAGATACCTTTGCAACTAAAAACCGATAACAAACAACCTAAAATCAACATGCAGCAACTAATCACAACCAAAAGAAGATAACATGCATGAAGAAATCCGTCTCACCTACTCAAATAACGCAAAGAGAGAAACAATGAGGAAACCTTCCACTAAAGTAAACTAAACTTTAGGAATACCGGCCACAAGCAACAGCCCACGTCCTGGCCCAAAAGCCCACAATACCACGCTTGCCACTAACGAAAATAATAATTTTTTAAAGTAACCGACGTTCTGTTTTATGTATAAGAGAATATTTTGATTTTAGATTATTTTTATTAGTTATTGGGTTGTATAGCCCGATAATAGCCCATTAGGTATTAATTTCAATGTTTTAGGTCCTTTACGAGTCTAATATATTAAATTCATCACGAGTATAATATATTACATCCGCTACGAGTCCAATAAGTCCCATATGTCCAATATAATTCTAATTTGTCCAAACGATGTCAATCCGATGTAAGTCCAAGTAATTCAAGTCTTAATCTAATGTATTAGTTCGTTAAGTATGAGTACAGTCCAATACCAAGTATCGAGTCCCAAAAGTAACCGAAACGTACCAAAGAACACAAATATCAAAAGAAATAGATATGTTAATCCGATGTCTGAATTCGTAAATAATTAGACTTATTAACTATATAATAATTTTGTCAAAGCCAAAAACACAAATCCAACTGTTAATGACAACAATGGGCTTAGGCCCATTAATAAACTAAACGCACCCTTAGTGGGTTGGAAACACAAACGCACCCAATTAATCGCTCGAACCAAGTGAACAAATCCAAACACCCTCCTGGGTTGTGGCTGACCTGAAACAAATGCACCCTTGTGGGAGACTCACCTGAACCGCAACATAAACAAACACAACACACCCTTGTGTCTTTTTTTTCTTTCTTATTGAATCCGAACACAACAAACAACACAAATAAACTATAACAAGCTTATTACCAAAACCAACAAGTTAAAAATTCCAAATCAAGCCGAAGTGTATACCAAATAAGCAAAATACAAACCAAACCGAGACCCATACGGGTCTCTCTTGTTCGACCCGAGACCCAAGACAACAAAAATAAGCACTTTGTGCTTATTAAATAAATGAAATAGCACAAAATAAACAACTTATTTATTTCCGCTTAATACCATGACCAAACAACCCATAATAAGCTCAACGAGTTTTAAAAGTTCCAATAAGCTTTAAGTTACCAAGATACGTCAAAATATAAATCGAATAAGCAAATCCGAGACCAAAACAAGAAAATAATCATGAGACAACCACAAGAACCACGATGATACTTTTGTTCTAAACCATTTTAAATCCATTTAAATCATGAAATCATTTGTAAAACCTTATTTTCATTCAGATTAAATAGAAAGAGATGAAGAGAATGGTTGTTAACGATGTTCGACATACCAAAAGAGAAAGAGTGATGGTATAGACGGAGGGACGAAACAACGGTATAGATGGAGGGACTAAACAACGACCCAAACCACGATAAAAATTCAAAACTCACAAACAAAACACCCAAAATCAATCCTAATCGTGACCCACGCCACCACTAAACCCAATCGATCTTCACACCTTCAAACCTTTGTTTCCTTACATCTAGATGATGGCGCATACGGTGGTGTAGTGGGTGTGGTGGATGGATAATAGAGAGAGAGAGAGAGAGAGAGAGGGAGGTAGTGAGAGAGAGTGCTAGGGTTAGGAATGAGCAAAACCCTAATTGCTAAGTACTTATACCCAAAACATGAAAACAAAGTGTAAAGTGGTATATAGTATACGGGTGGCGGTGTAAATTAATCATAAGGACCATTGTTGTAATTTTTCTAAAATTAGGGTTCGAGACTCATTTTGGCTCGATAACAATCGATTGAGGACTCAAAATTTGTACCATTGAGTTTAAATAAAATTTCCATGAAAACAGTAGTTATCGACTAGTAACTCATAAATATTATAGTAATCATATTAAAATTTTATTAGGTTTATGGTTGTGTCGATGCAGCGTTGTGTGTGGTTTTCATGTTTTGCGAGATAATCTCTCATTTTCAAGTCGAATGAGTTTGGAAAGGCTCGAAAATGAAATATAAGTAATAATAAACATAATTATTATTCAAATAATTACGAAAAATTAACAGCTTGTCACAACGAGAAATCACGAAAATCCTAAAATTTGACTTTCGAGAAAAGATAGTAAATACTTTTGAGTTTAATGATCAAGTATTGCCTAAAAATGCCGCATTACGTAAAATCATATATATCTTTATTTGTATACTTTCACATATTATTTCTTGTTTCTTTAAATTATTTTGCAAGATTAAATATTGTACTTGGTAAACAAAACAAGAAAACCTTAGACTTCATGTTTTTATCAATTATTTTCTGTATTTGTTTTGACAAGGGGCAAAACGTAATTTCTGCAAAATCAAGAAACTTCGGGCTTAAATATGTAAGATCGATATATTTATTGTGTTTGATGATTCGGTGGTCTTGGATGATCAAAATACATGTTTGCCATTTTAGAGAGAAAGTAGAGAGGGAGATTTCTTGGTAGAGACTTGGTTCATAAAAGTTGTAAGGTTAGATTAAGAAGCTCCACCCTTCCATGGATGGAAGGGGTATTTATAGTTACACAATACACGACCTCCTATCGGCCTGTGGATCGGGGATACGATGGGTAAAGACCGTCCTTCCTCCACGGTGTTACACTACGCTAAACTAAACTAATAACTAACTAATAAACCGATAAATAACGTAACTAATGACAAGTCTACGAGCTAACTTATGCTAGACAATAATTGGGGTGACCGACTCTTTAACATGGAATTTCTAATTCCTAACAATCTCCCTAAGGGAGGTCACCCCATGAAATACATTTGCATCCTAGCATTCTTTCTTTGTCTTCTGCTCGAGCTCGTAGACTTCAATTCTTCAATTTCGCAATCTTTGTGCTTTTGTAACGATTCTTCAAAATCCGCATAGATTTGTACTTTCGATGGAGGCCTTTAAGCGATCCACATCTTTGATGATCTTCGAGCTTTTGAGATCATCACCACAACAAATCTCTCGGATCATCCATAGTTGTGTTGCCTTCATGTGATGTTGTGACTTTCGGACCGACATGCTCACACTTTTGAATCATGTCATCTTTCCATCGAGTAGCGGAAGCTTTATCGGTTCATGATATTTGCGCAGCAGCGCGTAAGCATAATATAAAAATATCGTAATCGGGTTATGTAGATATGCACCATCATGATTTATTCAATTAAGTGTGGATGTTGTGAGCATGCGGCTTTGGATTGACGTCTCAATTCGATCACCGCAACCGTCCAAATGTACCGCAAACAACAGCTAGCAATAAAACACACGAAAGTGTCTTTGATCACTTTCGTTGAATTGAGGTACATAGCCCACGGTTCCCGTTGATCGAGACAAGTCTTGCTGTGATCGGTAGGATTCCTAAGAATCTCCTTGACGGGGTTTCGCAATGTTCTAGTTGTTCTCAAACCGAACGTCTCAAAGAAGACAACACGGAGTGAGTGAACCAACGAATTGAGATTCACCGATTGATGAAAATTGATTTGAAAACAATCGCGTATTGCTTGAAGGAAGAGTTTTGCAAAGCAGCGAAGGTTTTATGAGAAAGATCAATTTTCAATCAAAATACTTTTGTATATGAAAAGAGTACACATTCGATGTGCTAGAAAAGAAGAAATTTGCACATCGAACGGTTTTTCCAAAAGCATTTTTTTCAATCGAGATACTTTTGAGTTTGAAATATGAATACACATTCGATGCGCTAGAAAAGAAGGTTTGCACATCGAACGGTTTTTCCAAAAGTATTCGCCAATTCCAATCTGGACCAAGGAAGATTCAAGAGTGAATCGCCCCATCGCTTCTGCCTAGTTGTCACAAGCTTGATCTTTAGAAAAAGATCTCACATGCCACCCACCAAGAGCTTGTTTGATGTTGGCTCTAGAAGGATTTCCATCTTCATCATGAATATTTTTACATATCACTCGGATGTTCCGCAATACCACAAGGATAATGTGGGACTCTCAATATATACTTACTTTCCACATTGTGTGAAACAACAAGTCTTCATGAATTTAGTGTCCTAATGAGATATTGTGGATGATCTCTTGGCTCTAGACTCAATCGTGCACATTTGGTTCCTATGCGGAGACTAGGGAGAGGGTCTCCTTCTTCAATATCAACAATCTCTAAGAGAAAGTCGATAGATTATGTAGGTTCCCGTGAGAATGAAACAAGCCCTTTTAAGAGGAACTTGAGTAGCTTGGGAAGTTTAGTGCAAGGCGTCCTTCGGGTCCATGACGTCTTGTCTTCAATACCAAGGTTACCTTAGTAACCACCAAGAGCATATGTATTGAACCCTTCATCGCCCTAAGGTTGAATTAATGGAGGGCTATTTATTTTCACCCTTTTCACATTCAATTCTTTTTCATTCTTCAACCCCATCAGTGCTTACCGAGACTTCATAACTAGAACCTTGTTGGGTTTATTCCAGTACTAGCTCTGTCTCAGTCCGCACTCTTCCCATTTCTCATTTTTCTCCTTTTTTCAATATACCTAAAGACTCTACACTATCTAGTGGATTGTCCCTGGGTAGATCCCTCCGGTTCTGGCGGATCGTGGGAACTAATACCTAACCTAACCATCCTTATAACACCATGCATAAAGTAAATTGGTCGGTCTTTTTGGTATTGTTCTTTCCTTCTCGAAACCAATTGAAAAATCATTTGGAAAATCAATCAAGGTACTTGTGATATAAAATCAAAACATTTTGTACCTTAATTGTTTTGATCATTTTAGAAATGCTCCCCCTCAACATGTGCATATGATATTGAAATTGTTTGGCACATGGAGGCAATAGTTCTTTGAAATAATTTCTTTGAAATAATTTCTTGATCACAATTTCTTTAGAAAAAGCCTTTTGATTTTTCTTTGGTAAATTCTCCCCCTCAATATGTGCATAGGATATTTGAAATCATTTTATCACATAGAGGCATGAGTTAATTTGAAGCACAATCACGATCACAAAATACTATTTAGAAACCATTTGCTCCCCCTCAATATGTGCTTCGAGATTCGAAAGCGTTTAGCACATATGAGAGAGCAGCCTACACATTTGAATCAAATCGATCATCAATTTTCAGATTTCATTATTAAATCACAAATTCTCCCACGATCTTGGGTTGACAAATGAAGATTGTTGGAATCACTCCTAAACCATAATCAAGTGTTAGTAATTATTATATAATAGTTAGCTTTATTATGGCCTTTATGTTTGTTATTAGCCTTAAGCTTATGTAGAAGGCCTATGAGCTTAGGCCCAAGCCCATTAAAGAAAGGATGGAAACTAGGAGTGTTTCCTAGCTTTCCTCCTATAAATACTCTATGTAAACCTTCATTTGAAGGTTGGTTGTTCAAGTTTTCTTTCATTCACTCTCCTACGCCAGAACCGTATTACTATTATCGTGTGTGTGTGTTTGTTTACTTGTTCAATCGCCTTATCTCTTTCTATAATACTTGTGTTTGTAAAACTAGTGACCTACAATGGTATCAATCGTCTAATAGTTGAGTGAACGTATTGTTTGAAGTGAGTTTTGGTCTCACGCTTAACTTGCGTCTCCTAAACTTTGGCTTGATCAAAAACGTATTTTTTACACTTTTGAATCCAAGATTCTTGTACTTTCAACATTTTAGGGTGTTAAAATACTTGTTTTTGGCAAAAAGTTTCAAACTTTATGCGTGGATCGTTGTTTTTCATCTAGTTTTTGAACGAGGGTTTCATCCTACTACGTAACTGTTTTAGAGGCTTTGGTTCATCAAGTTTCACACTTTAGTATCTTTTGGTGTTATTGAAGCTATTTCATCACACAAAACCGGTTTAGAAACATCTTTGGGCAAAATCAAAATTACGAGTAATCCTACCCGTAGCAAAACCCTAAAACTACGCATAAGATTTTCCTTGGTTTGATCTTCATTTTGTGGTTTACTCCGTGTTTTCTTGCTTGGATAAGCACGAAAATACGTCGACTTTGGATATCTTTTGCCTTTGTGATAGTGTAAAGATCATTTGGATAAAACCCTAAAATTACGCATAAGCATAAGCTTACGCCAGAGAATCCTACGATAAGATTTTTCTTACGCCTAAGCCCGGTCTTACGCATAAGATAATCCTCGCCTAACTTTCTCGCCTAACTTTTGTCTACGCATAACTTTAGCGTCTTTTCCATACTTACGCGTAAGCTAAATCTACGTGTAACTTCTTATTGTTACGCGTAACTTTGGTGTTTTACGCATAAGTGCTACTTGGCTATTGTGATTTCTCGCCTAATGATACTTCTTCATCAAAGGTTCATTCGACTACAAAGATCCATTTTACCAACACAAGTTTTCAACATGTCTCAACCACCATACTCTAACTATTTCCCTTACACTTATCCTCAACGACAACAACAACTAAGTCCACAACATCAACAATGGAATCAACAACAAGCAATTTATCAACAACAATTTAATCAACAACATACTCCACAACTTGGTGCAATTCCCCCACCACAAATGGTTCAAACACCGCCAAGTCTTCAAGTTCAACCCTACACAAATGAATTCAATCAACATCCATCAAGGAACACTATGAAGGAACCCACTTGGTTTGCAAAGATGTGTGAAGCTTTAAGCGACCAACAATCAATTCATGAAGTGGATCACTTGATAGACCTCCAATGCTCACTCCGAAACTACGATCAATGGGTGATAAGGTTCTTTAGGTTTTGTGATCCGAAGAAGCCACATGGAAAGTTCTTAAAGAAGGTTATCTTGGAAGGTCCATTTGAGATGCCTCTTGTCATTGTGCCGGAGATCCTATCGCTATTCCACCAAGAGATGAACAAACAAACATTGCTCTTTGCGGATCTAAATCCAATGAACTTCTACACTATGAAGTCGATGAGCTTGCAATGCAATATATCCTTTTAGGATTACCTAACCCAATTCTTTGAAGTGTTGATGCTCAAAAGACGCAAAGGAAATGTGGGACCATATTCATCTTCTTATGGAAGGATCATACTCAATCGGGAGGATTTGGAATCCAAAATTTACTTGGCTTATGAACACTTCATGATTGAACACGGAGAGACACTAGAGTCTTATCATCATCGATTTTGAGACATCATCAATGATTTGGATAAACACAACATCATCATGCCTAGAATTGCGGTGAATACTAAGTTCTGAGTAGTCTTGGTCCCGAATGGGAGAAGTATGTCATTTTCTCCGTCAAGCGAAGAATATGCATCATTCTACATATGGATTGTTGTACGATTACTTGAAGCCTCATGAAAAGGAAGTTGATCGGGAAAGGATTCTCCGTGCTCAAATTGCTCCACCTACACATCCGGAAAATCAACAACTTGCCTTATATGCTCAACAAAGTTATCCTCCTCAACAAGCAACTCAACCAAGCCCTCGGTCACACCAAACGATCCATCACAACAACCTCAACAAAATCAATTGGTTCCTTACAACAACAACAATGATCAAGCACTTCATAGTCAAACTAATGAGGAATCCGATCCGTTCGAAGCATTGCAACGAGGATTTGTTATGATTGCTAATGCTTTTAGCCGTTATACAAACAAATCCAACAATCGTATTCGTTCCTCATCCAATACACGAAATCAGTTTGTTGTGAACAATGGACGAGTTGAAGTTCGAATCGTGGTTATGGTCGTCAAATGGGAGGTGGTCAAGGGTTTAATGCTATGGGTAGGAATAACAACGAGCTCAAGTGGTGGAGCAGAAATGCTCGAAATGGGTTGAATGGTCTTCGATGCTACAAGCGCAATGAGAAGGACACTGGCTAATACATGCCCAAAGCCAAGGACTAGGGGCGGTGCTTACTTCAAAGAGGCTCTTCTTTTGGCTCTTAAGGATGAAGTGGTGGATCTCTCACAAACAAAGAACGAGCTTTATGGCGGATGCGAGACTCGAGATGATGATATGGAGGACTTGCGGGCCAATGCATTTATTATGTTGATGGCTAATATGCATGAGTTACACATGAGTGAAACAGGCCCGATGTATGACAACGATGGCTTGTCTCGTGCCGAACAAACCATCATCATATCTGAACTAATATCTCCGCCAATATCCGAATCCGCACGGATCGGTTCGCTCAAAATGAGTCATCTACATCTCATTCGACGATTTTCAAGTTAACCACAGTAGTTACATTTGACGATCAAGATGACCTTATGGTTTCCTTTGATAATCAAATTGACTCGTGGTTGTACTTGAGGATCTAAATAATGATCATGTTGTGACTCACGTTGAACAAGTCGAATGTTGCCTCATCCGATTTTGCTCGTTTAATTCAAGACCATCAAATCAAAATGGAGGAATGTTATGCATTAAATAAGGACTTAAAAGCAAAATGCATTTGTTAACCAAGGATTTTGAATGCTTACAAATGCAACTCAACTTTTCAAAACTCAAGAAAACCGTGAAAAAGGTTTTGAAGCCGCTTTGCTAAATCTCATCAAAGCGAAAAATATTTAGTGAGACGGATCGTGATCTAGCCGCTTGAAGAATGCTTTGTTGTGCGAAATAGAACAAGCTGAAACATGAACATAAAAAGAAAATTAACGCTCTCACCTTGGAAAATCAAAAAGCTAAGGTGAGTTGTTAAATTGTCAAAAGCAGTTCTCGACATACAAAAGCATTCAACGAATCGGGTAGATGACCTTCTTGCGAAATTATTGGCTTGCAAAACAAAATTAAAGAGTTTAAAGCTGTTGTTTACAAACATGGTGAATCGATAATGACTATTGAAAAGTTTACTTTAAAACCCAATCTAAAAGGATATGGACCAAATCTAGTTGATTACAAACCAAAGCTTTCACTCAAAACATTCAAACCAAATCACAAGTTTACGGTCACGAGAATATAAAATTAATGATCTTGTTATGAGTGTTGTTGAATATCATCGTCAAGAGGAATTAGATGCGAGAAGGCGAGTCGATCAAAATTAAAAGCGGTTGTTTACAACAAACCTTTAATTATTCAAAACCGGTCACTTTCGTCACACCAACGGATTCTACTAACACACCAAGGGTTATCATCAAAACACACGAGTCTTCTAATGTTAATCCCCAACCGTTATGCACAAATTTATGGTCCTTTACCTTCAATCGATGAAGTAAACTCAAAACACGAAAATCGCAAAATTCTTAGATATTTTGATATTTTCATGGTGACCTCAAAACTTTAGAACATGAGATAGAACATCATTACGAAATCAAAGTTCAACACTTTCAATCGCCTTTAGCGAGAACAAAGAGACATTTTTCGAAAAATCTTTTACCAAATGTTAAAATTTTGAAAAGTTGTGCATTAGCTTGGGAAAAGGATTTTCATAAGGAACTTGGAGTGATGAAGGTCGTTTTCGAGAAAAGCTGAAACATCTATTTCTAATACTAAGCGCAAAAGAAAATGTTGAGAAAAGATGTTGATCGACTCTTGGAAGATGTTATATGTCTTGATATCCATAATGTTGTGTTATTCTATTCTTTGCCACATGCATCGATTATATCTCTGCGATAATGTTGACTCGTGGTAACTATTGAGAATCTTGATAATGTGCTTGGATCGAGTCTTTAAAAGCTGAAAATAAACAATTATATAACGAACTTTACAATGCAAAACGTCGTCTTCATTGGTGTGAAAAGATATTCACAATCATCAACTTAGTTTTCAAAAGAAAATCGCTCGATTGAGTGCAAAATCTTCGATCCTAAAATTGAGCAACCGGATGATCAAAGCGTGTCTTTGAAAAGTCAAATCTCAAAATATGAACAAGAACTTGTAAACGTTAAGCAGAATATGGTGTCATATTTGATTTACTCAATAAGACTCGTCATGAAGCATCAAACGAACTTGATCACTATCTTGCTCACACTAGAGAAGTCATGAATTTTCTTTGGTAATATTCGATCCGAAAATCAAGATTTGATTCACACTATCTCTAAGCTAAGAGAAATGTTAGGAAAGTATGAACAACTTCCGCCAACCATCATTAAGAGATTAGCACCGGTCACACTTAGTAATCGTGCACCTAGAATCCCTACTTGCCAAATCACAAGTTGCTAACGTGCTTCCTTCTCTTGAAACAGAATAGTTGCGTCTTTTCCAAACGTCCGCACTTCACGACCTAGGAGCACTCAATCGAAGAATAGGAAGTTGCGACCTAAGAAAAGATCAATAAGGAATGCTAAAGTAGAAGAACACCCTAGGACTATGAATAAGACTCACGTTGCTTCCACTATAGATGTTGCGTCGGAAAATGTAATAGAAATAGTGATGTAACGAATGCTAAAACTTTAAGCACTTTTGATATTCGATCGATGCACCTTGTGTTATTTGTCGTAAAAGTATGAATTCGATTGTCATGACAAATGTGTTGCTAAAGCTATAATCTCTCGTTTACGGAATCCTAAGAATCGAATACCTCTAGGCCCACTAATCATTCTAAGTCGTGCTTGGTAGACCGCCTTCTTTAGATTCTAAGGCAAACATTGTTTGTCCTTGTAGCTCCGGTTTCACCTCCTAAGAATGTAGTACCACCTAGTGCATTCACTAAGACTAAAGCAAAGAGTAGTTATAGATGGCGAAATGGATATATAACACACTAGGATTTAAATGGATGCCCAAAGTCATTAATGTGTGTATGTCTCATATACCTTGGAACCCTCTAACATTTCGGGTTCCACATCTACTTCTATTCCATCGTGTCGTGCATGTGTAATGCGGTGTCTGAGATCATTCTCTAGATTGTTGATAGCGGATGTTCCCGACACATGACAGCAACCTTAAAGCTGTTATCAAACTTTATTGCAAAGTTCATTGGCATTGTCGGTTCGGGAATGATCACTTGCGACTATCATGGGCTACGGAGATTATGTCAATGGGAACATCGAAATCGGCGAGGTTTACTATGTGGAAGGCCTCGGTCATAATCTGTTTCGATGGGTCGGTTTTGTGATGGAGATTTGGAGGTTGCTTTCGGGGAGAAAACTTGTTTCATTCGTGATCTACAAGGAAATGACCTTATGTCCGCTCGCGTAATTCTAGTCTCTACACTATCTCTATGCAAGACATGGTTGCTTCATCTCCCATCCGCTTACTTTCAAAGGCAACATCAACAAAATCACGGCTATGGCACCGTCGTCTCTCACATCTAAACTTTCAAACCATCACCAACCTTGCTCGACACAAACTAGTTGAAGGTCTCCCACGATTCCGGTATTCAAAAGATCACCTTTGCTCGACTGTGAACAAGGAAAAGCACTCGTGCTCATTTTCCTTCAAAGGTGGAACACAACTCTCGACATGTGCTTCATCTTCTTCACATGGATTTGTGTGGCCCGATCGCGCGTGCAAGCGATCAATGGCAAACGCTACATCTTAGTAATTGTTGATGACTATTCACGATGGACTTGGGTCTACTTTCTTGAAGCAAAGACCAAGCTCCACAAATGATCATCACCTTTCTCACAAAAATACGAGTTCGACTCCAACACCGTCGGGCTAATCGAGCGACAAAGGAACCGAATTTGTTAACCAAACCCTTCGTGAATTCTATGAGAAAGTGGAATTCAACATCAAACATCTATTGCACGTACACACGAACAAAACGGAGTTGTTGAAAGACGAAACCGAACGTTAGTGGAAGCTGCAAGAACAATGTTAATCAATGCTAAACTTCCAGATTACTTGTGGGCGAGAAGCCGTATCTCGCATGCTATACTCAAAACCGTTCTATGATCACAAAATGCCACAACAAAACACCTTTCGAGCTTGTCCACAACCATAAACCGAATCTCAAACACTTTCATGTATTTGGATCCCTTTGCTATCCGAATAATGATCGTGATGATTTTGGAAAGCTCAAAGCCAAAGCCGACATTGGGTCTTTATTGGATATTGTGAGAATTCTAAAGGTTACGGATCCGAATCGTCGTACAAAGCAGTGATGGAAACGATTCATGCTCATTTTGATGAACTCACGGAAATGGCTTACGAGTATAACAACTTAGAACCGGTCACAACCGTTTAAACTTCCTCAACCCCATCATCACCGAACAAAGCCCCACTAACTCGTCAACAAATGGAAAGGTTATTTGCTCCTCTGTTCGGTGGCGATATTGATGAGCGTGCTCGGTGTATCCATTGTTTCCACCGCACAACGATAATATTCCTATACGATACACTGCTACAACAACTCTTGTTGAAGATGCACCTACACCGTTGACTCCAACACAACAGTTGAACACACCGCTTCCAACAATGATGAACCGGTGATGATATTCGAATGATGTACCCCACTGCGGATTTTGATCCAAATCGTTCTTTAACCCGTTTGCTAATGAGTCTGCTTGCACGGATGTCGCGGAATCTTCAACAAACCATTTGAATCCTCGAATCTGCACAATGTATACCAACATCAACCCTCTACACATAGATGGACAAAATACCATCCTCGGCTAATATTATTGGCAACCCGAATCAACCGGTCGTTACGAGACAACGTCTTCACACGGATGGTGAACATTGCATTTATGCACTCACATCGCCAATCGAGCCTAAAAACATTAAAGACGCAATGACAAAAGACAATGGATTGAATCCATGCAAGAAGAACTCAACCAATTCAAGCGTCTTGAAGTATGGGAGCGGTTGAAAGACCAACGGGGTCTCGTCATTGGTCTCAAATGGATTTGGAAAAACAAATTGGATCTTTGAAGGAACGTAATCCGAAACAAGTCACGTCTAGTTGCTAAGGGTTATCGTCGGGAAGAGGTATCGACTTTGAAGAATCTTTTGCTCGGTTGCTCGTCTTGAGGTTGTTCGGATATTTCTCGCGTTCGCGGCTCATATGAACATGACGGTCTTTCAAATGGATGTCAAAGCTGCGTTTCTCAACGGACAACCGAAAAAACGGTTTATGTCGACCAACCCGAAGGATTCGTTGATCCGAGTGCCCGAACCATGTCTACAAACCGAACAAAGCTCTTTATGGTCTCAAACAAGCCCCTCGGGCATGGTACGATAAGCTATCATCTTTCCTCATTGCTAATAATTTCACCAAAGGCTCGGTTGACCCAACTCTTTTATACAATATCACGGGCACATATCTTAATTGTTCAAATTTACGTGGATGACATCATTTTGGGTCTACACATAAAAGTTTTCAACCGCTTTTGCAAAACTAATGAAGAAAAATTTTGAAATGTCCATGATGGGTGAACTCACGTTCTTTCTAGGACCGCAAGTTCATCAATCACCCGTGGTATTTTCTTGAGTCGATCCAAATATGCCCTTGAACTGTTAAACAAATTTGGAATGACAACTTTGTGACACTTATGCCACACCAATGGCTCATACCAAGAAGCTAGATCTTTGATTTACATGGGAAATTAGTTGACCCTACCAAATACCAAGTATTATTGGGTCTCTCATGTATCTAACGACTAGCGACACGATATTGTCTTTGCCGTTTATCTATGCTCCGTTATCGATCGCGACCAACTGAAACCCACCTCTCGAGGCTAAAAGAATCCTCCGATACATCAAGGGAACCATTAACTTGGGGATCCGGTATCCGAAGGATTACGGTTTTGAACTAATCGCTTTTGAGACCGACCACGCGGGATGCTTAGACTCAAGGAAAAGTACTTGAGAGCTCTACAATTTCTTGGTGATAAACGGTGTCTTGGCAATCAAAGAAGCGAGATTGTACATCGTTGTCATCAACCGGCGAGAATATGTAGCCATGTCCGCATGTTGTGCTCAAGTCATATGGATGAGAACACAACTCAAAGACTATGGTTACGTGTTTGTGAGAATCCGATGTCTTGCGACAATCGGTGCCATTGCGATCTCGTGCAACTCGATTCGACACTTTCGAAATCAAAGCACATCGATCTTAGCTATCATTTCATCAAGGACCACGTGGAGCAGGTGCCGTTGAATTATACTTTGTGGGTGCGAATACCAATTGGCGATCTTCTCACCAAAGCCTTGCCTCCCGCTAGGTTTAATGAGTTGGTCCACGGATTGGTATGAGGTGTTTGACTCAAGAGGAATTGGATGACCTCTTAAAAGCAGTCTTAAAACACATCAAACACCAAAACATCTTTTGTAAATAAATTTCAAAACAAAATACAAAAATATAAAATCTTACAAAATAACAAAAATATTCTTCTAATCTAATTTTCTTTCAACATGGCAAGTACATTTCTTCCGTCAACACTATAATCTTTCAAAATTCAGTATTTTTTCCGATCAAGTGTTGAGGGGGAGAAAATTATCACTTAACTGTTTCAAAACATCTGTGTACTTGCATGTTATCATATCCCGGTTGTTTCTTTTATCAATGGTGGTAAAATTTCTAGTTCAATGACACTCCTCGGACTAAAATTTATAACCTTTCATTATTTCTTAAGTCGAGGGGGAGTGTCGTCAATGTTATTTCTTAAAATCTTTGTTTGGTAACCAAAATGGAAGTTAAATGGCTTTGTTTGTAAAAGGAAAAGGTGGAGGGACCAAAATTGTCAAAATCTTAAAGTTATTTTAAATAAAAACACCTCCTACCTAACATTTACTTCACATTTATTACTCTTAACTTTAAACATCCTACGCCTAGAATTCGTTCAAGAAATCCATGCTTTAGATCATCATTTTGTAAGTGTTTTCATGATCTTAACGATAATACAAGCTAAGGTTTTGAATTTCAAGCAAATCCTACGGCTAAAACGTTAGTTATGCGTGATTATGTGTTCTACGCATAAGCGTATGAACACACAATCAATGTGAGTGTGTTTTGGTTGAAATGAAAGTGTCAAAACATGTTTTTAACAACAAGGATACTATTTTACCATCTAAATCCACCCGAAACACGAATTGATGGCTTTTGAATATTAGGGTTTATGAGTCGATTTGGGTGTTTACAAATGTGAAGAGTTTTGGTCAAAAGATTGTTGTGTTATGTTTATATGATGATGAATTGATGATTTCCAAGCTTTATAACCACCCGAAACTCTAAATGATTAAAAATTTGGAATTAGGGTTTAAAGTTCATAAGTTTGGGCATTTTAATTCTCCATGATTTAGATGTTATAACTTGGTGTATAGACTCTCACAACATCTTAGAACTACCAAAAATAAGTTTGGTGCAATTTCCATGGTTAGAAATCTTATCGTAATTCATAACCCTTAGGGTTTTGACCTACGCGTAAGTGTTTCTACGCGTAAATGTTTAAACAAGCTTTCATGCCATGATTTGATGTTAGAATGAATATATATGTTAAGATTGATGTTATGATGTTTTATTTCGGGCTTGCTACTCGTAAAACTCGAAATCAAGGTCATTGAATTTCTACGCATAAGGATTACCTTACGCGTGGCGGTTATCGTAAGAGAAATCCTACGCGTAACTACTACGCATAAGGTTCTACAATGGGACTACGCGTATCACGTGAAGGATATGCGTGGCGATGACTCTCGCGCATAAGGTCTACTCTTACGAGTAAGCCTTACGCGTAAGGTCTTTATACGCCTACGCGTAAGCCCTACGCATAAGGCCCCCTTTCCTACGCGTAACTTTTCTTACGCGTAAGTTAGGATCCTACGCGTAAGCTTTCGTCTACGCATATATCATTTCTGTTTACGCTTAACTTTGCCAAATCTACGCCTAAGCCTTGATTGACCTTCATTATGAATTGTTACGTGTACAAACTTGTAAATAAACTAATCATAACGTCACGAATCCAATAATGTCACTAATAAACTTAATCGTTTGATATGTTGTGAACAATAAGTGATAACATAAACTTTAAAACTTAAAGTTAACTAACTCACGAAACATTTCACGATGTCATTAGACTATTGGACAAACAAGTGACTTAGGACTCGTAACAATCATTGACATTGTACATTCAATAACTAGACAATAAAACCTTCATTGACTAACATTATGTCTTTCGATATGTTGGTTCTTTTGGCTAATGTTATTTCGAGATCACGACATGGTCGCTCAAATGAATGTGGATGCACACGAGGTTCTCACTATTGCGATATCTTCCCAAATGGCTATCCGAGAAAGATTGGAAAGAATAACCTTAGGGTTGATTTTGAAACCCTCACATGCTCGAATCTTCTTGTCTCATTCTTGTGGATATTCTAAGGAATCATCCATACCGAACATGCTCTCACACTCTGCAACCTGTCTCGGAAATCTATATTCAGCAATTCTGGAATTCTATGCAGAGGATCACAGGTCAAAGTGCTGTGACAGTGACACTTAACCACAAACAAGTCACCATCACTCATGCAGACTTACGGGCTGTTCTTCTCATTCCTGAAATCGAGCCAACTGACTTCTTTGCCACACCTACCGAAGAGACAGTTCTACAATTTCTTCTTGACATTGGCTATGATGAAGCTTCGGGGGTTGTTACTAAGCATTCTCACGTGGAGCTTAAGAACATTCCTCAACCGTGGAGAACCCTCTACATCATCATTACCAAGTCTGTTTCTGGTCGTGACAGTGGTTATGAGCATCCAAAGCTCATGGAACTGCAAATCTTCTGGTCTTTGATCAATAAGAAGGACATCGAAATCGAAGCACTGATATGGGAGGACATGATGCTATTTCACAAGAAGCTTAGCTCAAAGATTCCCTATGTCAGATACACAAAGCTTTTGATCCAGAGAGCACTTGGACTCAATCACGATATTCCACGAGGCTCAATGACCCGACAATCACGACTTGTTGTCCGAACCTATCCTTTCTATCGAAATCAAGGAATCGAAAACTAAGAAGCGGTGCCGTCTTGCTGATCACCTTCTATCTAAAGAACTCAAGAAGCTTGAAGCGTACAAAAGGTATCTAGTAGCGATAAATGAAGGCAAAGTTGGTCATCTTGATGAAAAACCTTGGGAACTCCTACTCGGAGAACCGAAGAGAGAAGTCTTTGGAAGTGCGATGAAGTTACGAAAGTTATAGGAAGCTTCCCAAAGGAATCCTCCTCGTAAAAGGATTGTTCCGTAAAGGAAGTGAACCTATTCCCACACTCGAACCGCAAAGAAAGCTTTTGGACGAAAGCTCAAGGTCTTGACACGAGATGAAGAGATTACCTACTCAAAGCGCAAGGATGACAATCCTTCCGTACCTAAACCTCCAAGTCCTCAAGTCGATAAAGGAAAGGGAAGACTCCCGCACTTGTGCCCTATGATGAGAGCTCGAAGAAGAAGAAGAGCTCTGGATCAATCCTACGGGAAGAAGCTTAAATTAAATCACCACCTTCAAAAGTGAAGAATTTGCAAAAGACCAAATGGGTGGCCCGGAGGATCAAGTGGTCTTGCCCACTCTTCACCAGTCCCGATGCGGTTAATCGACCCGATAAGGGATCGGTGCCACAAATCTTGTGCAACAACAAAAGCTTGTGGAGGATACTATCGAATATGAGTTTGAGAACCACGGGCGAGAAGTGCGAGAAAGATAAAGATCTTGATTATGACAAGTTGCTTCGGAAAGTCCTACGATCACGAAGGAAACTTCGAACCGCCTAAGGACCCCGAGTCTCCTCACGTCTCATCCTCATCGGATTCTTCTTCTCATTCATCACCACCACCATCAAAGAAATCAACCAAATCAACATCCAAATCGTGAAGAAACCACCTCGATCTTGGATTTCTCGGACTTATGAAAGAATTGTGAAAGTCATCAAACAAGTCGAAAGAAGGACATGTTCTCTGAAAAAGCTGAATTGGTTTCTCACCAAATACAATATCTAAATGATGAGAATGACAAGATGCAAGAAGAAAGAAGGGAATTTATTCGAAGTTCATGAAAAGTCATCGTCAAGAGGCTGAGCGAAATGATCGAAGGTTACACTAACAAGTACCTTGAGGATATCGTTCCTAAAGTCACAAAGGAGATGTTTACGGACAACTATATCCGAATCTTATGCGAGATAGCCAAGCAAACTATAAGATCAACACCTTTAACCGTCACAATCAATCCATCGATCCTGTAGTTTTCTCGGATAATGAATTGGTGGCCAAGCTTGTCACACAAATGTCTACACGATCGGGGACATTTACTTACGAGGAAGGAAAGTTGTTTCAAGCATTCTTTGGACTACCAACTCAAAGAAGCATGTAGATTCGAGCGAGAAAAGTCTAAGCGTCCTAGAGACGATGAAGACAAGGATCGGGATAAGCATGATAAAGCTAAGCGTCGGAAGAAGTCGGTGAATCATCTTCTATGTTACCTCCTCTCCAACGGACTCCTACTCAACAAAGGTCTCATCCTCGTTCTTCTACGGATAAACCTCGGGACGATTCCGAGTTACCACCCCGACTCGAAAAACCGGTGATCAATTTGAGTATACGGGTGGTGACGATGAAGAGGTCCTTGAGCCCTACAACAACCCACCTCTCCCAAACAAGTTCGAAACCGAATCATCATCTCGGCCTTGAAAAGAAGAAGAAGAAGGCACCCATGGTAGACGTCGTATCATGGCTAGATGACGATAAAGCGAAGGATTTGAATGGTTCTCTACTCTTGTTAACAACACTCCCTACCACGAAGAAGGTCGATTTGGTGAGCGGTAATACATTGGAGCATGCAAAACTTTTGCAAGAAAAGTTCCATGTGAAGAAGATGACGAAATCCGAGTTGAGGCGAATCAAAATGAAGCATTTCAACTGTTAAAAGACAGCTCGAAAGTGCCATCGAGGTCGAATATCACCTTGAGAACATTGCTCGAGCCATGTCTAACAACATGGATTGGCTCAACCCGAAGCAAACGTCGACTTCACTAAGCGGGACAACCCTCCATATTACACCGATCGGTCAAGACCTCTACCAACAATTGGCCAAACAAGCGAACCTAGGATTCCATTCGGATATTTTTTCAACAAAGACACGGAATTTCTTCTACATGGTGGCGATGGTTCAAGGAAATCGCTACATCGTTGACACTTCCATTTCCAATGACTATATACTCGAATCGCATAGCCATTGAGGAACGTGCCAAACACTTGTTCTCGACAAAGTGGAAGCATACGACCGAGATGCAATGTACGGATTCATCATTGGCGGCGCCGACGAATCTACTACCGGTTGTCGGGTTCGAAGTCTCAACATGCGGTGTTCGATTACTAAGGATATCGTTGCCATCAAACATGTTGTTCTATCATCTAAGTGGGACTACACCTTCCTAAAGAATATCGTGGTCAAACGACAAGATGAAAGGGACTATGCTTTCTCTGAAGTCGACTTTGAGAATTTGTCTATCAACGACATCGAAGACATGTACCTTGCCAAAGTACAAGGTCGCATGAGATAATTTTCAACCAAGTACAACGTGAATTCATCAAGTCATTGCTCATCTTCATCAAACGCATAGTCATCAAGGACGTGTTGAAGATCTTGACTAGCGGTTGAATCTTATCGGACCGTGTCAACTTCACACCACCTCGCCTAGATCTTCCCGACATCAACCAGCTCTCACAATATACACTCATCAACAAACCTTTCGGCGTCGTTTACCGTAGTGAACTACAAAGAAATTGCTTAATGGCGTGTAGTGAACTTCACAAGTTTGGGGATCACACCTTGAAGATGGTTAGGGACGGATTGGCATATAGGTTGAAGGACATACGTCAAAAGATTGGGTCTCCTAAGCGATGGAATTCTCAGGATCGCAGGGATGTGAGGAGGATCATCGAATGATTGATGAAAGGTTGTTTGAAGGGATCGATTTAGAACATTGGAAAGCTTTGTTGGTGGTCGACCAGGATTAACATCACCGGCTATCAACGCCTGCTCGCACTCTGGCGACATCACCGGACTTCTGGTACCCCTTGATTTGGTTCTTTCATTATAAATTTGGATGTGTGATTATATATGTCTATGGCTTGTGCACACATAACGATGTACAACCCGTAATTGTCAAGAAAGGACCACGTAGTGCGCTTGATGCCACAATCCTTATAAAAGGAGCGAAAGCTTCTTACTTTTGAGTAAAACCTATCAAACCTTTCACTTTTCAAGGTTTTGCTCAAAAGAACAAGTACTTCCCATATGATTTTCAAAACCTCAACCGTTTATATCACTTGTTGAGGGGAGTATTTGAATTAAACTTTGTTCACAAATTGTTCATAGTGGTCATCTTCCATAACACTCGAAATGGTCATATTTATTGTCAACTTTTCAAAAATAACATTTTATATGCCATTTTGAGGGAGAAAATTATGTGATAAGAAATATGTTGTGCAAATGCAAATGAATCTTTGTGTAATAGACTTAACCAACGAATTGACGGTACTAAACTATTAGTAACTCGAAAAGACTTGTCTGGACGGGTAATAATTTCAAGCTAGTTCGCTAGTAATGTAAACGTGTCTCGCAAAGGACTTGTCCAAGTAGAAAGTACCATTCGAGATACTCTTGGTAGACATGAACTCGACGGGTATGACAACCTTTCGAGGTTTGTCTACACCTTCAAGGTAGTTATTAGAGCTAGTTGTCACCTAAAAGTCGACAATGTAACTCTTTAACTATGCAACGTAACCGTGTCTCGCAGGGATTGTCTATCTCCGTGGATCAATTCAAAATGTGCGCTCTTTCCTCACTGTGCATTTAAACCATTAAAACTCTTAAGCACATGTGGAGGGGAGTATTTATGCAAAATCTTATCTCTCACGATGGTTCAAACATGTTTTCATTTACAAACCCTTTGAGAGATTCTTCACAACTGTGGTTTTAATGGCAACATAGGTTAGTCATGGAGTTATAAGGTGACTAAGGTTAGAAATAACCGTCCTATGATCCTCCAGAGTGGAGGATCTACCCAAGGACATCACAAATAGTTAGTACTTAGATGTCCTTAGGTACGATTATAAAAAGGATAAAATGAGAATCGGAGAAAGAAGGAGTTGAAGAATCAAAAGAAATGCAAAGAAAAGGGTGAAAAGAAATAGCCCTCAGTTA
This sequence comes from Chrysanthemum lavandulifolium, assembly GCA_022545495.1. Taxonomy (NCBI): domain Eukaryota; kingdom Viridiplantae; phylum Streptophyta; class Magnoliopsida; order Asterales; family Asteraceae; genus Chrysanthemum; species Chrysanthemum lavandulifolium. Next base: position 232,429,910 of record CM040244.1, on the reverse strand, counting down.
TTCAACTTAGGGCGGACAATCGGGTTCAATTCATATACTCTTGGTTGTCACTTAGTGACACCAGTATTGAAGATTAAAAGTCGTCATGGACCCGATGGCGCATGCACTAAACCTTCTTAGCCACTCAAGTTTCTCTCAACGAAGCTTGTTTCATTCTCACAGGAACCCTACGTAAACTATTGGCTTTCTCTTAGAGATCGTTGGTATTGAAGAAGGAGACCCTCTCCTAGTCTCCGCTCAGAAAACCAAAATGCACTATTGAGTCTAGAGCCACGAGATTCATCAAAAGATCTCTTAGGAACACTTGACATTTCATCACTTGTTGATCAACAAATAAGATTATCGGTGGTTCATATCGAGTCCTTCACGGATCTTAGCAATCTGTCGAGAACATTTATGAGAGGTTCACATCATGATCCTCGGTGATTGAATGGAAACTCTGCCGGGGTCAACATCAAACGACCACGACGCGGTCACTTGGTAACTCCCGTGGATTACGGAGTGTGTCTCAAACGGTCTGATCGTGAGGTGATGCTTGGTGTACCTCGGCGACTCATCTGAATTGTAGATGTACTTGGTACATCGCGTTATCTCACTTGTGGGACTCCGGTTCGAGAACGGCCTTTGTAAGAATTAGAGTTGTGTTTTCACACTATCTTGTTAACACTCTCGAAGTTCAAACTTGTAAGTGCTTGGAATCCGCTTATTACTAACCGTTTGAAATGTTTTCTTCTTATGGAAGCTCCGGGCGGGATGATCGTCTTGATTCTTCTCATGCTCACGCCAACATCATCACTAATGGAAGTTCTATTCAAATGCAACACAACGATCGAATGATTCTTCGTCAAATCAAAGAATCTACAAAGTTAAAGACTTAAAGAACTTCATCGAGATTGAATTCCAACGTCAAAGAGCGTGTGAGCATGTTGAAGAATGACGTGGAGACTGGAGCGTGAAGCGGCACTGAGGCGAGACTTGATGCGATAACAACATACTATCACTTTCACCACAAAGAACAATGATCATAGAACAAAGTTAAAGATGACGTCAAAGCATAACCGTTCAAAGAAGACAATTTCTCTACACGGGAGATTGTTCGAATCAAGGCAATTCTTCTCACAAGAAAGAAGAATGTCGAAGACGGCGTCGAGCTACTATTACATCAACGCCTTCACCGTTCATCACCAACACTTGAGGGGAGATTGTTGGAATCACTCCTAAACCATAATCAAGTGTTAGTAATTATTATGTAATAGTTAGCTTTATTATGGCCTTTATGTTTGTTATTAGCCTTAAGCTTATGTAGAAGGCCCATGAGCTTAGGCCCAAGCCCATTAAAGAAAGGATGGAAACTAGGAGTGTTGCCCTAGCTTTCCTCCTATAAATACTCTATGTAAACCTTCATTTGAAGGTTGGTTGTTCAAGTTTTCTTTCATTCACTCTCCTACGCGTAAACCGTATTACTATTATCATGTGTGTGTGTTTGTTTACTTGTTCAATCGCCTCTTTCTATAATACTTGTGTTTGTAAAACTAGTTTAATTTGACTTCATATTGGCATAAATGCTCTCACCGCATGTTTTCTAAGTGATTGAAAAACGGAGCTTAATTTGACCTCGATTCAAAATGCAACGTGAAGAAGTATCACCGCATCGCAGACGGTTTTCTTCCAAGCCCTACATCAACAACGGAAGCTTCTCAACCACCTAATGTATCTTTGTGCAGGACAAGTAGTGAATGATACCATTTTTCTAAAACGTTTGATTAAAATTGTTTTAGAAATGGAAAAATATTTGTTTTGACAATAAATTGGACTTAATTTTGAAAATCACCGGACTTCATTTTTATCAAAACCTAAGTCACTCAATCAACGACTACGGTCATCGATTGAGGGAGAGTGATTTAAAATATATTATTTTCAAACAATATTTCTTCATAAAAGTCCGGATTGTACAAAATAAGTGGTGATCTAAAGATTTAATGTTACGTCATGGTATGATTTTTCATTAAGAATCAAGATCTTTCAAAATGAAATTTTTTCTGTTCTTGTTTGATTGTGAAATTGTTTTATTTTACTTAAGGATCTCTTAAAAACTATCATACCCGACACTAACAATCTTTAAATGTATTAAATTGGTCATTATCAGTCATTTTTCAAAATCAAATCTTGCCACGTCTTTCCCCAAAATTTTCTAAATGATTTAAATCAATTGGGATCATAAATCTCAAGAGGTTTGAAATTTTTGATCTGGGGAGAGATAGTGATTTAAATCTCTTATCTGTTTAAATGGAGTTGGTTTTAGTCCTTTAAAGGCACTCCTGCCTCCATGTGCCAAACGATTTCAAATACACGATGCACATGTTGAGGAGGAGGATTTATCCAAAAACATGATGAGTATTTAAACCTGGCCACATATTCTCCAATGTTTTATAAACCTTATTAAATCACTTGGGATCCAAAATCTCAAAGGGTTTGATATTTTTGATCGGGGGAGAATTTGTGATTTAATAATGAAATATGATAATTGATGATCGATTTGATTCAAATGTGCAGGCTGCTCTCTCATATGTGCTAAACGCTTTCGAATCTCGAAGCACATATTGAGGGGGAGCAAATGGTTTCTAAATAGTATTTTGTGATCGTGATTGTGCTTCAAATGAACTCTTGCCTCTATGTGATAAAATGATTTCAAATATCCTATGCACATATTGAGGGGGAGAATTTACCAAAGAAAAATATTTACAAAGATAGAGTAGATGATATAGTTTAAGAAGATGATGATACGAGTACCGAGATAAGGATATCGAGCAGCCCCGTTGTAGAAGATATAAATCGTCATCTCTTAAACTTTCACCACCAAAGCTTCCACTACCCGAATAGAAGATAGAACATGAGCCATTGTGAAAAAGAGACTTTGCGACTTCCCCCAAACCAAGATCCATTAGATGAGCGATTCAAGTTCTATTTCAAGCTTGCCTTAGCCAGTGCATCGAGAAGCACACCATTATCATAAATCCCATTGCTCCTTTTAAGAACGATAATCGAGATTCTCCATTCGGGGTTATATCATCCAATTGAACAACAGCAACGTATCATCCCACATTTACATAATCTTCTCAAGTTTCATTCCACTGAAGTCAGAAGCAATCCATTCCAAAAGGTGTCAAGAGACCTGATATGTGTCTAAAAACACATATATTTTACCTTGTTTAAACCCACAAAAACAGTCAAAAACACGCAAATGACTATATAAATGTTACAAATATCATTGAAATGTGTTTTATGTGATTCAGTACAAAAGATTGAAAACAAGTGAAAATGATCAAAGTTCACAAAATTGTCATTTTCATCCTCGAGTTTCACAAATTAACAAAACTAGTCCTAAGGTTTAAAATGGAAGAAAAGTCAACTTTATTCCTTGGGTTATCAAACATGTTCACAAATAATCCCTAGATGAAAGTTTTCACAAATTGGCAACTTTTACCCCTCAAGTTTCAAAATTGGCAAAATTAGTCCCTGGGTGTTTAAAAATGGAAACTTAACAAATAATACCCTTGTGCTATTCATAACTTATAATTTGGAACCTTTTGATAACTTTTGGGAAATTTACAATTTCACCCCCTCAAAATCCAAAATTGACACAAATGGTCCTTAAAGTTTTAAAATGTTAAAATTATCAACTTTGGTCTTTGTGTTATTGTTTATTGGCAGGTTTGGTCCTTATGACAACTTGGGAAAGTTGGCAACATAAGTCCTTGAAAAAAATCAGAAATTACACTTTTGGTCCTTGTGATATAAACTAAGCCAACCGGACCCTTTGTTTTATTAAACCCAAACCACCCAATAAACAACCCACCCAAACCCTTTTATAATAATACCGGTTGACTTCACCAAACCCACTCTCTTCTCCTTCTACCTCACAACCCCGCCAAAACCGAAACCACTCTTCCACCTCCTCGGTTTCTTCACCACCTCATCACACCACCATCACCTACTCTCCCTCTCATTCCTTCCACCTCACAACTAGCCCACAACCGCAGCTTAATGCATCTCCATTACTTTACCTCTTTCACCTCACATTCCCTACTTTTGTTACCCACTCTTCAACTTGACCCATAAACCCACCAAACATGTCCCCTCCACCTTTATAACAAACCAAGAAGCATTAATTGCTCTCAAACTGCCCCAAGCTGATTATATGACTTTTGGCACCAAAAGTAGTTTAAATGGCTAGGATGAATTCAGAACAATCAATGGTCAAGATTGCAAGTGGGATTTGACTGGAATGCTAGTGGGAATTCAGAATGTTATAAAAGAGAAGAGAGGAAGAGGAGAAGACTACCTTTGGATTAGCCTAGGTCACGTAGTTAATTAAGTTTACTGCTTTCTTTAATTTCAAGTCATTTTATTGCTTTCAATGTTGTATTCTCATCAAATTAGTGTAATGAACCTTTGTTTCCAGTTTAATTTTAAGTTTCTTTTCAGTTTTAAGTTTTTCCTTAAATTACCTTTAAAATTCATGTTCTTTAAATTCTTGTTATGTAGTTGTTTAATGGACTCTTTAAGCTCATATAAGCTCCTGACAAAGCTCACTAAGCTTTTAGATACATCAAAACAGTTATAGTTTTTAAAATTCAGAAAACACTAAAAAATCAAGAAAAACAATGAAAAACCAAAAATAATGAAGTGATCTTGGTGAAACCGCATGGAGCAAGGTTAATTGTGGATCGCCTTTGGTTTAGAAGCTTTGTGGAAAGCCTTAGGATGTGTTACGTGGCCATGGTTCCCATTTTCAACTTGGATTCACTTGTAAGCTCATTTTTACCATTTTTGCATATTACTGTTTTGTTGTTTATTTGCTTTGATTTTGATGTTTTTATGTTTCTTTGATGTTTGTTAATGATATTAGAGCTTAATATTGGGTTGTTATGTTTTGGATTTGATTGTGGTTTGATTTAGTATTTGGACTGCCATATGCTTGTTTTTGACAAACCTAGGTTTAGACTTGAGTGACTACTTGTTTATGCTTAAAAAGGTCTATTTTGACACAATATGATCTCTGGATTTGATGAAATAAGTTTATGCAGTCTTATGCTTTGAAAACCTCATTTTGAGCCATTTTAAAGGTTGTTTGGATTTGATAGTGAATCTGTGTTTAAGATTGTGTTAATGGTTGTTCTTGTTTGATGTACTCTTTACATGACCTAAGTAACTCAGTGAAACCTTAATCAAGTGGTGTAGCATGGTAGAAAGTCAATTTGACACTTGACAATCTCATTATGAGCACTGTGAGATTGTTAGAACTCATAACCTTGCTTAAGTGTTTAAATGTTGTTTATCTTTGTTTATTTCATAATCTTATAGCTTAATATAACATATTAAGTCAGTAGATTAAGATCTAAATTCAGTTTAGTCAAACTTTAATGTTCTTGTAAAAAGTAAAATTTTCCTTTTTGTCATTTTTGAATAAACTAGATAATTTTCTCTAGGCTTTAATATTGAATTTCATAATCTGTACTTTTAGGATGTTTTAGTTTTGTTGCTAATCTTGCTTAATATATTTTTGTTAATTTTTATATGTCATGTTTAACTGCTTATTTATCTGCTTATTTTAGCTTTGTTTTCCCACATGCGCCTTTTTTTGTCAAATTAATGAGCTTGCAGAAGCTTCATTATTTGGCCCAGGCTTGTGTACTTGGCATATTTGTGTAGCCCTTATGGCCTTTTTATTATGTGTATTCTTGTTTTTCAGTTTGTAGCTTATTAGATAGCTTAATCACTTTCACCTTTTTTGTCCCATCTTACTCACTACACAGAAGCAAACTGTGTAGTTGGAGTTGTTTTCCTAAGCTCATGGAAAGTTCGTCATTGAACTTGAGCTTGTGATCTTTGGCTTCATGTGAGGCTAACCAATCATACTCAGTGTTTCAGTGTTTGTTGAGCTCTCATGAGCTCATTAGATAAGTCATTTAGAGTTTGTTGTTTGCCCATTCCCAACAGTTCAACTCAGTGAACTTACACCATTACCAACAGCTCTAAGAAGCTCCTTAGTGATCATGAGCTTGTGAGATTTAGTTCCATGTGGAGCTTATCTGCCCAACTTTTAGATCCTATGCTTAATTTTCCCCTAGCAGCTTATTTGCTAGGGCTGCAACTAGCTTCTTGACTTGTCCATTTTCTTAGTGCAATGGTTCAGCAGAATTGCTTATTAGCTTATACCTAGCTTATGAGTGATTGTCCGTGTACCAGCTTGTGCATACGTGTCCATATAACTTGTATACATATTATTTTTCTTTTGCTTTCCAGTGTGGAGCTTATACCAAGCTTTTGCAAGCTTCCATTCCATCCAAGTTAAGCTCAAAAAGCTTAACTGTCTAAACCTTAAGCTCACACTACCACAGTCCATTTTCCTGTTTATATTTATCCATTGGACTTGTGTATATCTTATTTTATCTTTTGTTTCCTGTATAAAGCTTTTTCCTAGCTTATTTCAAGCTTAAACTCCACTGTGAAGCCAAAAGCTTAACTGTTGGACTCATAAGCTCATAATTTGCTTATTTCTTAGTTTGTAAAGTTTTGTTTTCATTAAACATGTATAATATCAGTATTTAGTTAGTCCAGAAAAAGAAAAAAAGAAACCAAAAAGCTCCACTTTAAAGCTAAGTGATAGCTTCTATTTAGAAGCTTAATTGCTTATTAGCTTATTTCTGTTAATAACATATAGTTTTTATATTTTTCCTAGCTTCTTTTATTTATTTTAGAATTATGTAAAAAGTTTCAGATTTTTCTTTATTCATTTAATACTTTTAATAAATCAATAATAGTTTTTAGTAATTAATAATAGTAAATAATTCATAATAAATAGAATAATTGTGTAAAAAATACAATTTCAATTTTAAAATTCATTTTATAATATTTTAGATTTTTCAGATTCCTTATTTCATTTATTTAAGTTAATTTTATATTTTCTCATTATTTAATTCATTATTAAATACATTTAATTCATTTTTAATTTATATTAATTAATTTAATAGTGTAAAATTTATTTTAATTTTCTAATAAATTTCTTATCCTTTAGGATTCCAAAATATGATTTTCACATTTGTGGAATTATATTGACCAATTCCTTTTTATTTTTGTACGCCACGTAATTGTTACATAAACGCACACATTTTAGTTTTTAACTTTATATAAATTTGTAAATTATAGTTAAATATTTTAATTATATTTAATTTGCATTTAAGTCGCTAAGACATGCAAATCCCTATTATAGTTATAATCGCTTTATTTTTATACGCTTACGCTTAATTAAAGTTAAACGACGTTTGTATATCTTTACGCTTTTAGGTTTCGATTGCACGCTTTTAACGACATAGTCGTGATGAGCTATCACTATTCACATTCGTAGTGTTAGTCAATCGATTCTGCTTTTGTATATTCAATATCATTTCAAACACACATACGTTGTATTACAGTTTACACACCTCGTTGGGACTTAACGACCCGGGGATATAATTCTATACTCCCATGGATTTTAAATGTCTTTGGTCCTAGATTAGTTTGACTTTTATGGTTGACCATTCACAAGTGGTTGACTAATATAAAGATAACTAGTTTAGGACCAATCAAGACCACTTCCCCCGAGTAGTTGAATTGATGCAGTCAATCTCTTAGACTAGAGCTCACGAACCCGAATACACATTTACCCAATGACAAAGAAACTTATACCATCAAGTAGCAGACAAGTCCAATAGCCAAAGAATAACCCGATGTATACTTTTCTCCCTCAAGAAAGTGTATGAAGCTCAAGAACCCGGCACCGAATGCCCAAAGAGAGAATAACCGATAACATTGAAGAAGCAGGCCGAATCACCGATTATCTCTGCGGGTGACAATCATGGATGTCAACACCGAATAAGTGATTATATCTTTGAATCACCGATTAAGCCCTCAAGTAAAACAATTTGAGCATCCCCAATGCACACAATTTCTCCCCGATGATTGTGATAACATCAAATCATCACACACTTGTGTGCTCTTTATCTTCGTAAATTAACTCTTCCATCACTTCCCCCACGTAGTTGGAATAATAACACTAAATGCCTTGATGAGTGAAACATTGAGTTTCTCTGCGGTCATGACATCTGTCATCCCGAGATATCTTCAATCACTTAGAAGAATTAAGTTCATCAAGTTTACTCGCCATGATTCAAACCTTGAGTTTCTCTGCGGTAATAACATTTGTCTTCCCGGGATATCTTCAATTACTTAGAAGTGTTAAGTTCATCAAGTTTACTCGCATTTAGATGCGTGTCTCCTTCCCCCTTGCTGGTTTTGACACTTCAGAATCAGCAACTCTTTGTAAGCACATATACTAGAAATCATTGAGAAGAACACTTGAACTCTTGAGAACCAACTTGTCAAGAAAGTGAGCAAGTCTAATTGGGATTAAATCGACATTTCACCCTCCCCCAATTAGTGCTCTCCCCAAACCGACAAACTTTATGATGAATGCTTGAATAAGAAGAAGTCTTTAGATAATCAAATGCAACTCGCCTTTAGTCTTCTAACATTTAGCGTAAAATGTAGAACCGATCGAGACTCGACCTTCTTCAAGATTGTCCATTGGGAATAGATAGTTAACATCTTCAACACACCAAAAGCATCCCAATTAACTTACATCTTGCAAATCCCTTAATTAATATCCTCCCAATCAAACAAGAAAAGAAAGGTGTTCATCAAGGAAATCAAAGAATCACCAAGAACGAACACACTAGATGGTAACACCAAACTACCAATCACATCAAACAAGAACAGAGAGATTGTTCGAATCATCATGTTGATGTGTACGTGAAGCATTAACCGAAGCACTTTGTAGATAAACTCATATTAGCTTGTGAAGATGTCAACCAACGGCTCTTTGAAGAAAAACTCCATGAAGATGACCCGATAAGAAGAAGCTCGGTTCTTACATGAGTTTGGAGCCGTTGACCATTTATTCTCATATATCAATTCAACCGCGTAATTATCATACTTTTTTTCCCCTCAAGAATTGCATACGGAGATGCCATTCTTGATTAAACAAGGAAAATCATCCAAATATAGTCAATTCACACTTCTCCCAAAGAAAATTAGCACAGGATGTCGCCATCACAATATAGTTGAGCAAGTGGAAAAGAAAACAATCATCGTAGCCGGTTCACTTGATAATCGAAAGCACATGGAAAAGCATGAAGCATGTTGATGAGAATGGTCATAATAAGAAGATTTCTTCTTCTTCAGATAAAGCGCATCGACACGCACACCTTTCTTTTCTTTAGAGTACGAGGCTTGAATCAAGTATTCAAACGTCATAATCACTTTTTTTCAACTCTCTTAGAAAACATGTAATCATCACCGCTATCATTCAAGAGGCTCTTTGCAAAGACAAATGATGGAGATAACCCAATATGATGAATTTGACCTCGACGTAAACTAACCCGAACTTGTGACTTATACTTGCACATATGTAACAAAGAGCGTGCCGATTTCCATTAGCATCTCTAAGTACTCTAAGTACTCTATACTCATCATCCAACCAACCATCAAGTAATAGACGTACTTTACCTCTTGAAAATCCACAATTGAATGTGACACTGAGCACTACAACGTAACTCCTTAAAGTGATTGTAGGATCTTAATATTATTGTGTTTGATGATTCGGGTGGTCATGGATGATCAAAATACATGTTTGCCATAGTTAGAGAGTTAGTAGAGAGAGAGGGTGTTCTTGCTAGAGGTTTACACAAAAGTATGGAATATTAGATTGAAAGCACCACCCCTTCCATGGATGGAAGGGGTATTTATAGTTACAAACATACCGTCCTCCTATCGGACTGTGGATCAGGCATACAGTGGGTAAAGACCCGTCCTTCCTCCACGGTGTTACTCTAAATTATACTACGCTACTAATTAACTAAATAACTACTACATAACGTAAATAACTACAAATCTATGAGCTAACATATGCTAGACTATAATTGGGGTGACCGACACTTTAACATGGAATTTCTAATTCCTAACAATCTCCCCCTAAGGGAGGTCACCCCATGAAATACATTTTGCATCCTAGCATTCTTTCTTTGTCTTTGTTCTTGAGCTCGTAGACTTGAATTCTTCACTTCCACAATCTTTGTGCTTTTGTAGCGATTCTTCAAAGTCCGCATTGATTTGTACTTCCAGTGGAGGCCTTTAACTGATCCACGTCTTTGATGATCTTTGAGCTTTCTTTGAGATCATCAGCCACAATAAATCTCTGGATCACCCTTTGTTGTGTTGCCATCATGTGAAGTTGTGACTTTTGGACCGACATGCTCACACTTTTGAATCATGACATCTTTCCATCGAGTAGCGAAGCCTTATCGGTTCATGATATTTGCAACAACAGAAAGGTAAGCATAGTATGAAATATCAAAGCCGTGTTATGTAGATATGCACCACCATGATTTCTTCAAATTAAGTGTGGATGTCGTGAGCATGCGGCTTTGGATTGACTCCTCAATTCGATCACCGCAACCGCCCAAATGTACCGCAAAAATAGTTAGCATAAAACACACGAAAGTGTCTTTGACCACTTTCGATGAATTGAGGTACATGGCCCACGGTTCCTCGTTGATCAAGACAAGCACCGCTGTGATCGTAGGATTCCTAAGAATCTCCTTGACAGGGTTTCGCACTGCTCTAGCCGTTCTCAAACCGAACGCCTCAAAGAAGACAACACGGAGTGAATGAACCAAATAATTGAGATTCACCGATTGATGAAAAGTGATTTGAAAACAATCGCATATTGCTTGAAGAAAGAGTTTTGCAATACGACGAAGGTTTATGAGAAAGATCAATTTTCAAAAAATACTTTTGTATTAGAGAATGAGTACACATTCGACGTACTAGCGAAAAGAAGAGATTCGCACATTGAACGGTTTTTCTAAAAGTATTTTCAATCGTAGATACTTTTGAATTTGAAAACATAAGTACACATTCGACGTGCTAGAGAAAAGAAGGTTTGCATATCGAACGGTTTTTCCAAAAGTATTCGCCAATTTCATTCCTCGACCAAGGTTGATTCACGAGTGAATCGCCCCATCGCTTTCTAGCCGCTTGTCACAAGTTTAATCTTTGAAAAGATCTCACATGTCACCCACCAAGAGCTTGTTTGATGTTGGCTCTAGAAGAATTTCCATCTTCATTGTGAATATTTTACATATCACTCGGATGTTCCGCAATACCACAAGGATAATGCGAGGACTCTTAATATATACTTACTTTCCACATTGTGTGAAAACGCAAGTCTTCAAGAATTTAGTGTCCTAACGAGATATTGTGGATTATCTCTTGGCTCTAGACTCAATAGTGCACATTTGGTTCCCGTGTTTGAGACTAGGGAGAGGGTCTCCTACTTCAATATCAACCATCTCTAAGAGAAAGTCGATAGATTATGTCGGTTCCTCGTGAGAATGAAACAAGCCCTTTTAAGAGGAACTTGAGTGGCTTGGGAAGTTTAGTGCAAAGGCATCACTTTGGGTCCATGACGCCTTGTCTTCAATACCGTGTTACCTTAGTAACAACCAAGAGTATATGTATTGAACCCGTTTCGCCTAAGGTTGAATTGATGGAGGCTATTTCTTTTCACCCTTTTTCACATTCATTCGCTTTCATTCTTCAACCCCTTCAAGCTTACCGAGACTTCATAATTAGAACCTTGTTGGGTTTATTCCAAAGACTAGCTCTGCCTCATCCGCACTCTTCCCATATTCTCATTTTTCTCCTTTTTCAATATTCCTAAGGACTCTACACTATCTAGTGTATTATCCTCGAAGATCCTCCGCTCGGCGGATCGTGGGAAGAAATACCTAACCTCACCATCCTTATAACTCCATACATAAAGTAAAATGGTCGGTCTTTTGGTACAGTTCATTCCTTCTCGAAACCAATTGAAAAATCATTTGGAAAATCCAATCAAGGTACTTGTGATATAAAATCAAAACATTTTGTACCTTAATTGTTTTTGATCATTTAGAAAACCTCCCCCTCAAGATGTGCATATGATTTAGAAATTGTTTAGCACAAGGAGGCAAGAGGAATTTGAAATATTTTCTTTGATCACAATTTTCATACGAAAAAGCCATTTGATTTTCTTGGTAAAATTCTCCCCCTCAATATGTGCATAGGATATTTGAAAACATTTTATCACATAGAGGCAAGAGTTAATTTGAGGCACATCCACAATCACAAGAGCCATTAAGAAACCATTTGAAAACTCAATCAAGGTACTTTATAAATCACTTTAACAAGCTTTCGTACTCGATAGTTTATTTGCTCCCTCAATATGTGCTTCAAGATTCGAAAGCGCTTAGCACATATGAGCGAGCATCGTGCACAATTAAATCAAAACAATCACCTTTATCAAATTTCATTATTAAATCACAAATTCTCCCCCGATCAAAAATATCAAACCCTTTGAGATTTTGGATCCCAAGTGATTTAATAAGGTTTAGAAAACATGGGAGAGAATGTGGCCAGGTTTAAATACTCATCTGGTTTTTGGATAAATCCTCCTCCTCAACATGTGCATTGTGTATTTCAAATCGTTTGGCACATGGAGGCAGAAGTGCCTTTGAAGGACTAAAATCAATTCCATTTAAAACAGATTTGAGATTTAAAACACGATCTCTCCCCCGATCAAACCATTTGAGATTTGTGATCCCATCTGATTTAAATCATTTAGAAAGTTTGGGGAAAGACGTGGCAAGATTTAATTTTTTGAAAAATGGCAGATAAGGAACAGTTTTTCGACATTATAGATTGTTAGTGTCAGGTATGATAGATTTAAGAGACCTTTTAAGTAAAATAAAATAATTTCACAATCAAACAAGAACAGAAAAAATTTCATTTTGACAGATCTTTGAGTTTTAAAGAAAACCATACCATGACATAACATTAAATCTTTAGATCACCACATTTTAGCGCATAAACGGACTTTTATGAAGAAATATCGCTTGAAAATATATAATTTGAAATCACTCTCCCCTCAATCCATGATGTAAGTCAATAATTGAGTGACTTAGGTCTTGATAAAAGAAGTCCGTGATTTCCAAAATTTAGTCCAATTAATTTTCAAAACAATATTTTCCATTTTCAAAACAATTTAATCGATTATTTCAAAATTGTTTAAAATGGTATCCCGCACAAAGATACGTTAGGTGGTTGAGAAGCTTCGTTGTTGCCGTAGGGTTTGGAAGAAAACCGTCACGATGCAATGAGACTTCTTCACGCTGCATTTTGAATGCCAACCGAGGTTAAATTAAGCTCGCTTCTTCAATCACTTAGAAGAAAACCAACCGCGATGCAAGGAGACCTCTTACGTTGCATTTATGCCAACTCTCCATAGAAGTCCAATTAAGCTCCGCTTTCTTCATTTGTCAATCCAAGATATAGTTACCCTTTCCTTTCGCATCCAATCATCTTCATTTGTGGGATCCGGATCGAACATTCTTATAACCAATATACCGCATACGCTAGTGAACACACATACGATATATGGTGGTCGACATCACCCAAACAGTAATCGACTAATAAAAGTCTATGCAACATATCAAACAGATCATTTAAATGTATGGGAAAATGTGTTCATCAAACTCTAATTATCTAATCCTAGCAATCATATCCTTGGCACCTAGTCCTTCAACATAGGTTAACATCATTTTTAATTAAGCATATTAGGATAATTAAGAAAGCTCGTTAGAAGATATAGATTTGAAAACATTTTCCCCCTCAACCAATAACTCATTTTATAAAATATTTTAAAAGTGTCAAGTCATTGATCGAGTTTCCAAATTTTATAAAACTCGAATCGATTGATTTTAAGCAACTCATTTTCCACCATTTTTGAAAACACAACAAATATTTTTCAAAGAATTTTAGACGGAAAAACATTTGTGTAGGAACAAGAGATCCTTCGACATACTTTCCTTGTTTTGTTTTTAGGATAAGTGCACGAAATATTTGAAAATTAGTTTAGCGCAAAGACTTTCCTTTCTTTAAAGAACGGGTTGCTATCTCAAATAATAGCAAACCATTGTTTTAAGCACGGGTTACAATCAAGTAATCAGAAGCCATTGTTTGAAGCCCGGTTACGATCAAATAATCAGAAGCCATATTTAGAGACATGTTTTGAAAGAAATATTTACACCTCCTCGCCGAACTTCATCTATGGTCCCGTGCCATTATTGAATGACATTTCTAAGACCGTAGATGTTATCGATACCGTAAGACATGTCTAGGAAAACATATTTTTGGTATTTTTGAAATTTTCTGGATTTTTATGGGTTTTTGTTGGTTTTATAATTTTCTATTTTGATTTTGTTGGTTTTATATTTTTGTATTTTGTTTTCTGATAAATATTTACAATTATAGAATAGATGATATAGTTAAAGAAGATGATGATACGAGTACCGAGATAAGGATATCGAAAAGACGTCAGAGAAGATAGAATTCGCCATCTCTTAAACATCCACCACCAAAGCTTCCAAGGGCTCTTGAATTGAAAGAAATAGAACCATCCGAAAGTGAGACTTTGGCGCCTTCCCCAAACCGAAAATCCTTTAGTTGAGCGTATTCAAGCTCTATTTCAAGCTTGCCTTAGCCAGTGCATGTAAAAGCACACCATTACCATAAATCCTACCGCCCATTTAAGAACGATAATCGAGGATCTCCATTCGGGTTATATCATCAAGAAGAAGATCAAGAACGCTTTCATCCCACTCTTTAAATTTCTTCTCAAATTTCATTACCATCAAGTCTCAAGCAATCCATTCCAAAAGTGTCAAGAGAACACTTCCGTGTAGTTGAAATGATGCAGTCTGTCTCTTAGTATAATGCTCAAGAACTCTCCCGAATACACTTCATGAGGGGAATGAAGAACACCTTCCCATGTTTACATTTTTCTTCCCTGATGAACGTGTATGAAGCTCAAGAACCCGAAGTACACCAATACCCAAGGAAGGAATAACTGATAACATTGAAGGAATAACTGATAACAAACGAAGGAATAACTGATAACATTGAAGGAATAACTGATAACAAACGAAGTACACCAATACACCAATACCCAAGGAAGGAATAACTGATAACATTGAAGAAGCAAGCCAAGTCATCGATTATCTCTGCGGATGACAATCTCATGCGGATGTCAACTCCGAATAAGTGATTATATCTCGAATCAACGATTAAGCCCTCAGTGAAACAATGGCGCCCAATGTATACAATTCTCTCCTTGGTGATTGTGATAACATCGAGATCATCACGCACTTGTGTACATCTTTTATCTTCAAAACTAACTCTTCCATCGCTTCCCCACATAGTTGGAATAAGAATACTAAACGCTTGATGAGTAAAACCTTGAGTTTCTCTGCGGTCATGACATTTGTTTTCCGGGATATCTTCAATCACTTAGAAGAATTAAGTTCATCAAGTTTACTCGCCATGAGTCAAACCTTGAGTTTCTACTGTAATAACATTTGTCTTCCCGGATATCTTCAATATCTTAGAAGTATTAAGTACATCAAGTTTACTCGCTTAGATGCTTGTCTCCTTCCCCTTCTCGGTTTTGATACTTGTAATCAAGAACTTTTGAATGCCCAAATACTTGAAATTTGTTGAGAAGATCGCTTGAAGTCTTTGTGAGAATCAACATGTCAATAATGTGAGCAAGTCTAATTAGGGATTAAATTTGACATATCACATTCCCCAATTAGTGCTCTCCCTAGACCGACAATCTTTTGATAAATGCCCGAGAAAGAAGAAGTCTTTAGATCATTAAATGCAACTCGCCTTTGGTCTTCTAACATATAGCAAGAAATGTAGAATGATCAGACTCGACCTTCTTCAAGATTGTCCAGCTTGGGGAATAGATAATTAACATCTTCAACTCACACCAAAAGCATCCCACCAAAAAGCATCCCAATTAACTTACATCTTGCAAATCCCTTAACTAAAATCCTCCCAATCAAACAAGAACGTAAAGATGTTCATCAAGGAAATCAAGAATCAAGCCGCAATGAACACACAAGATGGTAACACCAAACTACCAATCACATCAAACAAGAATGTAGAGATTATTCAGAATCATCATGTTGATGTATACGTGAAGCATTAACCGAAGCACTTTGTCGATAAACTCATCAATCCGAGTGAAGATGTCAACCAACGGCTCTTAGAAGAGAAAACTCCATGTGAAGATGACCCGATAAGAAGAAGCTCGGTTCTTACATGAGTTTACACAGTATGACCATTTATATTCTCTAATATCGATCAACAATGTCATGGGAATTATGTGAAAGTCTCGATTATGCCGATATTAATGCCAAGTGTTTCTATCAAGTGAAGTGGATTCTCACCAAGACTTATTCTCAACAAGAATAATAGTGATTAGTTTGTTTCTACTAAGTGTTTATTCCGTATTTAGTTTATTTAGTGTAGATATACATGAGCTTTATTAGGAAGTGATTGTGTATATCTTATTTAGTTTTATGATTATACGCTTCTTGGGAAACGGTTTAGCGATATTGTTTAGGGTTCCTTATCTATAAAAGGAACACATTAGAAAGGTTTATGTACCGATTGGAAAACTCGCTTTAGTTAATATAAAGATCCATAGAGGATCAAGAAGTTCTTAGTTATTTACTTGTGTTTATATTCACCGATAAACATTAGTAGTAGAGATTGTCTTTATTGTGCTTGTGATTACATAGGCATACATAACGATCCACGAGCTCAAGATCTATCAAGGTCTGTGTCTGTTTCAACAAGTGGTATCGAGCCTCGTGAGAGTCTCTACGATACTAAGGACAAGCTTTTCTAAACACCCATACAACCATAACAAAACATCATGCCCGGTTCAGATGTCGACATCGAACTCACCAACAACCAAAACTCCACCCATCTGCGCAGAATTAAGTCTGTCTAATAGCAATGCTAAGTTTCCTTACCTTAAGAGGGAGGAATATGATCTTTGGGCTATGAAGATGCAAACCGGATCTCCAACATTGATTGGAATCTATGGCGTGATTTTGAAGGGAACAGTTTGAAGAGGACTACCACGGATGTCATTGGTAATATGATGAATGTTCCTCCCAAAATACAAGAGTTGCGCGCCTGAGAGAGAAACAAAAGTGAGAACTATTCTTCGCAAGCTATTCCCGAGGATCACTTGAGTGATTTTCACTTCATGCAAGATGCCAAAGATATCCGGTTAGCGATTAAAGCGAAGTTCGGTGGGAATGAGGAGTCCAAGATCAAGAAGTCGATGCTAAGACAACAGCCAGACTTTCGGATCTCAAGAGGAAGGAATTCACAAGGGCTATGATAAGTTTCACAAGATCTTAAGTCAGCTTGAATCACCATGAAAGCTAAGCGGATAACGATGATCAGAACTCTAAGTTTCGAGGTCCTTACCTCCATCCCGCTACATGTGAGCATAGCTTTAAAAGCTAAAGGTGGGTTGGACATGATGACCTTTGATAAGTCAGACAACAAACTTAAAGCTCTTGAACATGATGTGAGAAGCCCTTTTCGATCATCTTCAATCATGCGAGTAATATCGCATTTGTTGGAGCCTCTACTCCAAAGTCAAGCTATTTTCCAAGCTCATATCCATCATCATCTAATGTCGCTCTTCATCAAGCTCTCTTCCTAGATCCAAAGTGGAATTATGGAAGATGTTCTTGGATCTTTCTTTCTTGATTATGATCCTCAAGCAGAACCGGCTTATGAGGATTTTGATCAAGTGGACCCACTTGAGTTTGAAGAGATGAAGTGAGATGGCAAGTGGCTATGCTTTCCATGGATATCAAGACCTTTGAGCGCAAAGTCGGCAAAAGGTTTGGATTCAAAGGACGTGATCCAAAGAAGGTTTGATAAAGGAAGGTTAAATGCTTCACATGCCAACAGATAGGTCACTTTTCTAGAGAATGCAAAGACAGAAAGTCGGTGATGAAGTACGATACTCTTCTTATCGCAGATCAAAAGGATGCGTGAACTTCAAAGGGATCAATGCGCTGGTCACTCTTGATAGCAATGTGGACCTGAAGCTACATGAGGAGTCCGATAATGATGGTTCGATAATGTTGGGTTGATTGCAGTCGTATTTCGAGGATAGGCATGATCGATTGCCTTGATGGGCATCTCTCGTGTACAAAACTGCTTTGTTTGGTTGTAGTGAGCGTTATAATGAATCAAACAAGCTTATGATATTATGGAACCAAAATATAATGAATGCTATGTGGAAGTAGAAGCTTATAAACAGGCTTTAAAAACACTAGAAAGACAAAAGGTTTGGTTACAAAAGAATGAAATAGCTTATGGTGAGAAAATAGGTGTTTTAGAAAGAGATCTCGAATGTGCTACAAATGAGTTAAAATGGTCTGAGAAGTTAAGAGCAGATGTAGAGTCAGAAAATCTAGAGCTTAAGGAAAAACTTAAGGAGGAAATTGCTAGGAATAATGAGTGGATGATGAATGGTAGTAAGTTGGCTAGTCTCATTTATAGCAGTCAAGCTCCCAATTCTACAGTGGCTTTAGGTTTTAAGAAATATGTAGGCCTAGAAGCTAGGATGACACACGAGATCTACACCAAAGAGGCCTAGCACATTTTGTGAAAGAAGGTGACCTACATGCTGTTCGTGGACCAATTAGAGGTGAGCACATGCCCATTGACCTTTCCACTATTAATGACTTTGATGGATCACACCATCTGTATGGCAAAAAGTCAAAAGACTTGCTGACCTAATACTTCTTCTAATGACTTTGTCTCTTGTGTTAACAATGACAAGTCCTCCAAGCAAGGGTCTCAGAGTGTGATTCAAATGACAAGTCCGACCTTCCAAAGTCTTCACCCCTCGCTCGCACCCAAGACTACCAATAAGCATGACAGAGTTGTTTGCCAAGGAATGCCCTTCCAAGACAGTTGCCTCAAAGACTTGCTTTTTAATTCTTTGCATAATAATTCGTTAAAACAATTCTTTTCATGATTTTGGTTTGAATACTTACGCTTGTAAGAATACTTTTTGGTTTGAATAAATCTTCTCTCGTAAGAAATGTTTTGTGTGTGAAGTAAATCTCATTTAATTAAGGATTGTGATTATCATGAGCAAAGAATGAGTAGATGTGGTGATTCTAGAAAATCTAGACCAATGTGGACCAATGTTAATGATATACCTCCTTATGTTCCACAAGTCGCTAATTATAATACTTCTTTTCCTTGGAGAAGATCTTTTGGAAAACCATATGTTCAACCAACCAAAGAATATTTTAAAAATGGTTTTGGCCTAGATATGTTAACCCTATGACCGATGGGAGAGGGTATCGATATCTTCTTGTCAAGACCTCAAAGAGTTGTTCTTGGAATAAACAGAGACCTAAGTTTCATTGGAAACCCAAGAACAATAGTGGATCTTATACTTCTACATGGCACAACTCATATGATCCATAAGGCGGTGTTCAAGTCAAGAATGACTTGAGCCTCCATAGTGTACTAATTCTTTGTATATTTATGTTGTTGTAGGATCATCCCTTAAGCATAAAGATGTTGGAATTGTTGATGTTGGTTGTTCTAGAAGTATGTCGAAACAGGGACATGATGCATAACTTTATACCTATTGAAAGTGGAGGCAATGTAACCTTTGGAGGAAGTGATGGACGAATTACGTGAAAAGGGACCATCGTAACACCTCACCGGACTTTGAGAATGTTTATTATGTCAAGGAACTTCAACACTTTAATTTGTTCTCGATCTCACAAATCATGACACTAAGAACAAAGTACTCTTCACAGAGGATGAATGTCTTGTCTTTGTCTAAAGACTTCAAACTCCCGTAAGATACTTCAATTCTCATCAAGGTTCCTCGTAGTCATAATTTGTATACATTCAACTTAACTAATGTCAAACCAAAGTGACTTAACATGTTTGGTGGCTAAAGCATCCGTGGATGAGTCCACCAAATGGCATGTAAGGATGGCCCATGTCAATTTCAAGACCATTAACCAGCTCTCTAAGCCGGGCCTTGTTCAAGGTCTTCCGCCAAAGTGTTCACAAATGATCATAACTGTGTTGCATGCAACAAAGGAAAGCAACCAGAGCCTCATACAAAGGTGTTCTCACATGCTAGTAACCATTATTTCGAACCTCTTCACCGCTTCATATGGATCTGTTTGGTCCAACTAAAGTGAGAAGCATTGATCATAAATATTTTTGTCGGTGATCATCGATGGTTTTAGCAAATTTTGTTGGGTATTCTTTCTAAGGACCAAAGATGAAACTTCAAATATTGAAAGACTTCATCACCCTTATTGAGAATCGCTTGAACAAAAAGGTGAAAGGAATTAGTGTGATAATGGTACGAGTTCAAAATGCCATTCTAATAGAACTCTGCGCAGTTAAAAGGAATCAAAGGGACTATAGCACTCCAAGAACCCCTCAACAA
Source organism: Chrysanthemum lavandulifolium (assembly GCA_022545495.1). Taxonomy (NCBI): domain Eukaryota; kingdom Viridiplantae; phylum Streptophyta; class Magnoliopsida; order Asterales; family Asteraceae; genus Chrysanthemum; species Chrysanthemum lavandulifolium. Next base: position 232,409,395 of record CM040244.1, on the reverse strand, counting down.
AATGGGGTGGCGAAAGAACCTTAATAGAGGTCAAGATCAATGCTAGCGCACTCTAAACTTCCTACCATGTTTTGGACCGAGGTTGTTGTACAACTTTGTTATGTACTCAATAGAGTGTCCATTACTAGACCACATCTTAAAACACCATATGAACTTCTCTTTGAAAAGTTCCCGTTATTCATTACCTTAAACCGCTTTGGTGTCAGTGACAATCTTGAATACCGGTGATCCTTTGGGCAAATTTGATGAGAAAGTGATGATGGTTACATTGTGGGGTATTCGCTCATAGTAAGGCATCTGAGTTTATAATGTATCCGCTAAGAAGATTGAGGAGACATTGAATCGAGGTATCTTGAAGACAAGCCTAATGTTCAAGGCCAAGGTCATGTTTGGTCATTTGATCTTGACTACTTGATCGATTACTTGGGTTATGCTAGACATAAGGTCGATCAAAATGCGATTCAAGTATCTCCAACTCCTAATTCGTACATTTTGGATGCTCATTCGACGGTGGTCCGATGATGAACAACCCATTGTAGTGCCTTCCTTCTCCTAACAATTTTGTAGGTGACACTTCTAAAGCTTATAATGTTATGGGTGAAGATGAATTCTATTATGCCGAGGACCTTGCCGACTAAAGAAACAAGAGTATGCACCAACTTAGATGCCGAGAAGAATGTTGAAAATAGTACAAATGAAGCTCTCGTGAAACTTCAATTCACCAAGGTAGTCTGCTTCTCCTCACCTCTCCAATTCGGCCGAAAGACATGGTGACACTACTCCTATTTCTACTAGAGAGTCGATGCACCTTGGAGAACCTTATACACGGTTTCCAAAACCTTCGATCTTGGTCATCATCAACCTAAAGCGAGCATCTTCAACACATCTTCCTATGATAATCGATTTTGAACCTACTATGACTAATCTTGATTCTTCCATTGATGTCAACACCACTACTACAACAAGGATCAACAATGTTCATCCACAGCCTAATATTATTGGTGATCCTAATGCTCCTGTTAGAACAAGAGGTACCGTATGCTTCTAAATATGGACAGTAGCTTTTATCTCTTATGTCTCAAATCGTAGAGAGACAATCACACGTATATCAACATTGTCTCTGCTTGCTTGCTTTCTCTCACAAGTGGAACCAACCAAAGTTACTCGTGCTCTTGAAGACTCAAGTTGGCTTGAAGCAATGCAGATGAGATGCAACAGCTTCAAAATCGCAGGTTTGGATTTTGGTACCACTACCGATGGTAAGTATGCTATTGGGACAAAATGGATTCAAGAATAAGAGAGATGCTAGAGGTGTTGTCATTAAAAACAAAGCCGAGTTAGTTGCAGGGTTATAGACAAGAGGAGGGATAGATTATGATGAGGTATTTGCACCAAGGCAAGAGTTGAGGCTATACGGATTTTCTTAGCTTATGCATCCTATATGGGCTTTATGGTCTATCAAATGGATGTTAAAGGAGCCTTCTTGTATGGTGAAATTGAAGAGGAGGTGTATGTCACTCAACCTAAAGGATTTGAAGATCCAGATCATCCTAATCATGTTTATAAGGTGGTCAAAGCTCTCTATGGACTACATCAGCACCCGTAGCCCGGTATGCTAGGCTCTCTACATTTCATCAAGCATGGTTACGTAAGAGGTGCAATTGATAAGACTCTTTTCCTAAAGAAGAATTCCACCGACATTATTCTTGTGCAAGTCTATGTGGATGACATTATCTTTGGATCCACAAAGGAAGCTTGGTGCGGGGAGTTTGAGGAGCTTATGAAGGAGAGTTTCGATGAGTGCAATGGGAGAGTTGACTTTCTTTTGGGTCTTCAAGTTCAAAGAAACCCGATGGTATCTTTATCACCGGACAAATATGTGAGGGACATCTTGAAGAAGTTTGGTATGGAGGGTGTAAGGATCACATTACACCTTATGAAGCTCCAAAGTCAAAGACCAACAATGAAGCCGATCCACCGTGAATGTTCATTTATACAGTCTATGATTGGGTCTTTGATGTATTTAATGCCTTCCGTGCCCGATATTACTTTTGTCGTGAGTGTTTGTTCGCGACATCAAGTTACTCCACCGACTTCCCATCTCAATGTCATTAAGAAGATCTTTAAGTATCCGAAAGGCCAACCTTTTCTAGGTCTTTGGTACCCAAAAGAGTCTCCTTTTAAGTTGGAAGCTTATAGTGATAGTGACTATGCCGGTGCTAATCTGGATAGGAGGTCCACCACCTGAGGTTGCCAATTCCTTGAAAGAGATTGATTTCTTGGCAATGCAAGAAACAAACTATTGTGGCTACCTCATCTCATCAAGCAGTAGTATGCGTCACGCTAATTGTCGTGATGTTCTTTGGATTCAAAATCGCTTGTTGGATTATGGGTATAATTTCATGAACACAACAATTTTTATTGATAATCAAAGTACCATATGCATTGTTAAAATCCAGTTTTCACAAATAACAAAACATATTGAAATCAGCACCACTTTATAAGAGATGCATATGATAAAAATTTGATAAATGTGGTCAAAATTCATACTTGATGATAATGTGGCGATCCATTAACAAAGGCTTTTCAAGGACCAAGGTTTCAACACCTTGTGGTCCATATTTGCATGCTTAACCCTTAACCAAAAGTTTAAGGGAGGCATAGGCCTCGGGAGGCATATGCCTCGGGGAGGATTTGTATAACTTTGCATTTTGCTATGTAATTTTGTATATTTGTTAGATTTTAACTAACTCTAACCCGCTTATGTAATTTTAGTGTGTTTCTTTGGTGGTTTGTGTATGTTTCGTGTTTGTTTTGCGAATGGTTGTCCCCGATCGCTTGAGATATGGTCATGAAAGCTTAAGTCGGTTTCCACCGAATTCATTGTCTCAAGTGTGCTATTTGTTTCCTCCAAGTTGAAGTCATCAAGTTATATGATTCAATCAAGAGAAGTACGAAGCAAATAGATCATTCATTCATTCAAGAAACAGTTCTGATTACTAGCAACATCAATAGCATCTACATGATCTAATAGTCCTAATCTATTACATATCATCTGCTCCAACATCTAAGATGAGCACGATGAGCATGACCGCTCACATCTTTCACACTAATAGTCGTTGGATATGCACGATCGCTCACATCTTTGGCACTATATGTTGGATATGCCGTGTGATAAGCATAACCAACTCGCATGATGCTAAGGATCAAAATGGAGAGGATGGATTGATGAAAACGAAGAAGTCAAGTCGATTGTGGCGTAGAGATGAGAAGGAAAGATTTTCCTTTGTTCATCATCTACTCTTTCCATCATACAACAACTTACATCATTTTCCTTTTTCCATTCCTCGATACGATATGTGATGATGCACCAAACATGATGCAGAGACCAAGCACCACCTTTCTTCCCATAGGGAGTGGGGATTTTGGCTCGTGGCCTTCGTTGAGGCCTAGGTGCCGAGGGTTGGGAGTAAGATGTTCCCTCATTATAGGATTCATCGAATCTTCAAGAGATACACTTGGTTTCTCAACACGCTCATCTTCCGATGAGGAGAGAAGGGTGACTTCTTTGGTAGTGGATATGGCTTTGGAAAATAGTGAAACCATGAATTGGTATCTTCACTAGATGATGAGGATGATGATGAGGATGTTGTTGTGAGATCTATGATCTCGTGTTTGGTACTCATGGTTATTCGGTTAATTTTGAAGGATTGAAGGATTTAGGGTTTGAAATATTATTTGGGGATTTTGATGAAAAGTCTATGTGCATTGGGATTGTTTTATAGCCGGGTTCAAGTGGTAAGAGAATTAATGCGTGTGGGTGAAACAGTTAAAGATATTTATCAAGCTTCGAGAGTAAGTCTTCTTTCACGATTATTCTACTTCAAAGAGTAATGGTTCTCATTTCACCGGGTTATAAGTAAATCCAAGTAAAAGTAGAAGTCCACGCCATTCTTGGTCAACCTTTGACCAAATTTGGGAAATTTTCTATTTATTCTCTACGGCATAGTTTCGCTCTATAATAAGTAATTCGATTATTACTCTCATTAAAACACTTTCTTTTGTGCAAAATCCTAACCCTAATCTTCAAAACTCTCATGGCGCTCAATTCAAACATGATCATAATAAGGTTGCTTTTCTTGGATCCGCTCGAGGAGATGAACTTTATAGGCCGATGATTTCTTTCTTACTAAGATCAAAGATTGTATATGCATTGACTCATTCTCCGGATGCTATATATGAAACTTTGATTACTCAATTTTGGCGTCGGCGAAAAAGAGAGGTGATACTTGAGATCGCAAAGTGTTGATGGACAAGTATATGTGGTGACAGAGAACCGATCAAGACAACTTCGCTTAGATGATGAGAATGGTGTTTATCATTCGATTCTACGATGGTACTTGAAGGGCTTAGAGCTATTGGATATCAAAGTCCGAGGACGATATGTGGTTGAAAAATAAGCTTTGTCCTATGTGGAGGTTTTTGGTTCATACGCTGCTAAGTTGTTTGAGCAATAAGTCCGGAGGATGGGATCGCTTTTCAACACAAATGGGATGTGGTATTGTTTGCTTATCTAAGGGTTTGACTTATAATTTCTCTAAGTATATCTTTGATAATATGGTAGAAAACATAACTAGGAAAACGGAAAGTTTTTGATGTACCCTAGGTTCTTACAGATGATATTGAATGTTTCTACACAAACCCGTGCTTTTCATCCCATAAGTGTTTTGACTCCTAAGTTATTTGCTACAATGAGGACTAAATTTGAAGGGACACATTTTCCTTTGTTACCCGCAATGTTACCTCGTGAGAATGAGACCGCTAATGAGCTTAATGTTGTTTTACCTTCTTCCAATCCTACCGATGGTAATCTTTCAAGAGATGGTGATGAGGTCCTTCATTGTTGTTGTCAAGCATCTATATCTTCACCAAGACCATGTCCTAGTCCAAAGATTTATTCAAGTTCCTATTGAAGAAGTTCGGGATCAAATTGATGAGGTTCAAAGTTGATATTGAAAGATTGCCTACACCTAGTCCTCGTTAGGACTCAATTTGGTGAAGGATGTTCTAATGTTGATCGAGTTAATGTTGCTTCGAACAGCCTCATCAAGTTCCATTTTCAACCGAGCAATCGATGATGCTTCCGAGATCCTATTTCACTTACCTCATTATATGATCTAGTGAGCAAGCTTACAAGTGAGGTGACTGGTCTTAAGAAAGAACTTATAGAAACCAAGTCGGGTTCTTGGTCAAGATTGTGGAATTGGAGACTAAAGTTGAACACTTGGAGGAATTGCTTTGAGTCGGAAGGATAAAAGAGATGTTTGGTTTCTTCCGAGAGGAGGTCAAGAGAATCTTAATGAATCTCTTGATATATTGGCTGATGTGGCACTTAAATCTAATGTTTCTTCTTCTATTGCTAAATCTTCACGAAGAAAAGAGTCTAATAAGGAGCCTATTCTATATACTAGCAAAAGACGAAAACATTCTTTGGATAAGGTATCTGCTGACACATCAAAGGTGCTAATTATGAAGGATGCATCTACGGATGGTTCAGTGAAAGAGGTTACTTCTGATGGTCAAACTTCATCTATACCAGAACATTCATATGTTTCACCTTCAGTAGATGATGAAGAGGTTTTTCTTGCTGGGAGAATGTATAAGTTGAATGCTTCTCCCAAGTTTTCTACACTGTTGAGGAATTGTCTCAACCTATTTCCTCCGATGTGGATTTGATTGCTTCAAGCTCATATTGGTTCTCACTGAAATTGGTTTTTTGAGACATCTTCGAGAAAGGACAGACACCGTGATTGATGATTTGTCAAGTCGTAAAGTGACTAAAGAACAATATCAAGCTCAGGTGGCTTGTTTGTCGATTATGAGAATATCCGAAGAGTCGTGTTGTGGCTAAATTTCTTCAAGATCGATGCTTGATTTGTCTCCGAAAGAAAGTTAGAGCTTGATGCATTCTTTTCTACGACATCGATGATCAATGGGATGGTTATATTTCTCAAGGTGCTTCGATCCCGATCTTGCAAAACTTATCTTAGGAGATTCTTTTAATGATGATGATTTTGTGGATAAAATGGTGGCACTTGGTAATCAAAGGAAGAAGGAATCACGCATGTAGAAGAGCTCTTATTGATCGTAGAAATAAAGCAAAAGAGATAAACCTATGATCTTGCTCGTAAGAGGAATTATATGAGGAGAGTTGTGAAGAATGTCGCTATGTATAATTCGTATGACAATGAAGCAAATCATGACTTTATCGATGATGCTTTGATTAGACAAGATCATATGGTTATGAAATTCTCTTCTTCGGTTCTACTTCTTCTTCTAAATTGGCAAATAGTGCTTTAATGTCCGATGTTCCTACATCCAAGCGACGAGAGAACAGCTTGAAATTGTGGATAGTTTTGATGATGTTTTGCCTTGGTGGTATCTCCACTGCTCCTCCGATACAACTTCGATGTTATTACTTCTTCCGCTATGGATGTTTCTCCGAATCTTCTTTGGTTTCTTCGACATGTTGTCAAGTGTGAAGTTAAGTGATTCTCGATTCAGAAACCGATCTACGACTTGATATCGATAACATTGCCGATATGGGAAATCGAGTTTGGTTATAAGAAGTTCGGATAGATTGGCTAAGAAACATGCTTCTAGGAATACTCCTTTAGATCTTAAGGTCGATGAATCTACATTTATTGAGGTTGGTTCTATTGAAGCTTTTCCGAAAGTAATCATGTGGTATTGGTTAATTGGATCACCGGAAAGCTTAACACCGCTTATAGGTCGGATAAATCTTTTATTGAGTTTAACTTCTTGAAGGATATTCTTCATTTGGTGAATAGACATGATTTGAAGATGTCTGTATGAACATGTCATTCAATATTATAAGTCTTATCAAGCAACCGGTTCTCGCTTATATTTGTTGGGAGATCTTCGTGTTATGTTTGATTCGATTCTCCACATGGTAAAGGGTATTCTATTTGGAAGAATTCTCATAAATGGGAGATTGAGAGTTGGAGATTTTATCCTCTCGCCTTGTGTTCGTGTAGTTCGACTACATGTGGGATGATTTTGTGTATGCTATCGATAGGCTTTATCCTTTATCCGATATTTTTATGGAAAGATTCTTTGAGACACAAGTTGGAAGTGCCTCCTAATCCGGTTGGAAATGATGACCTTCATGCTACTCAATGTGTTGGTTTGATTAAGAATCAACTTCTATCACATAAAGGTTCATCTTCATTGTAATACTTTGTAATCTTTGTTTTCTTTCTTTTCTTAGTTAAAAAAAAAAAAAAAAAAAAATGCTTTTGGTTTTATCTAACTTTTCTTGCGGTGTTTGTTGTATATTTTTGGTTATTGACTCACCCGATATACTTTGGGTATGTCAAAGAGTTAGCTAGTCCAAAGGGCAGACTTTGGTAAAGACTCATCAAATCATAATAGTCAGAATGATTTGCTAAAATCATAGGGTATGCAACCACCTATGCTTTATTGTCGAGTGTTGTATGGTTTTCAATTCACCATGGTTTATTCCTGCTTGGAATCCAAGAATTGGCTAGCCCACTTGTATATGGCTTGTGGTAAAGGCAGTGGCATTCCATATTTGGTTCTCAATTCACCAATTCTAAGAATTGACTAGTCCCGAGCAAACGGCTACGGTAAAGACATTTCAAATCCGCTTATATGGTTGCCGGTTTGCCCATAAATCGATGGTTATCGCTGTACCATAGTTTACTTAACTTAAACATCCGCTACTCCGTAGTGATGGCTATTAGAAAGAGACATCAAATCCATTTATTTTCAATGATTCACCTCTCACAGAGTTAACACACCGGATGTGATGAGAATAGTATGAAACTAACTGCTTTGATGTACCTTTTGTCATTTGTTGCCGCAAAGATATGGAGTTTCGAGTTTATTCATCATAGAGATGTTCTTTGATTCTTTCTTCGTTGTTGTTGTTCGTGTACAATCCTCCGGTGTCAGAAGATCTATCAAGAAACCGAACTTAACAAGTCAAATTCCAGCTTTAGGGAGGATTGTTGGGAATTATGTGAAAGTCGATTATGCCGATATTAATGCCAAGTGTTTCTCTCAAGTGAAGTGGATTCTCACAAGACTTATTCTCAATAAGAATAATAGTGATTAGTTTGTTTCTACGGAAGTGTTTATTCCGTATTTAGTTTATTTAGTGTAGATATACATGAGCTTTATTAGGAAGTGATTGTGTATATCTTATTTAGTTTTATGATTATACGCTTCTTGGGAAACGGTTTAGCGATATTGTTTAGGGTTCCTTATCTATAAAAGGAACACATTAGAAAGGTTTATGTACCGATTGGAAAACTCGCTTTAGTTAATATAAAGATCCATAGAGGATCAAGAAGTTCTTAGTTATTTACTTGTGTTTATATTCACGATAAACATTAGTAGTAGAGATTGTCTTTATTGTGCTTGTGATTACATAGGCATACATAACGATCCACGAGCTCAAGATCTATCAAGGTCTCAGGTCTGTTTCAACAAATGCAAAAAATTCACACTTCTTCTCCCCTCAAGAATTGCATACGGAGATGCCATTCTTGATTAAACAAGTGAACATTATCCAAATTTAGTCTATTCACACTTCTCCCCGCAAAATCAAAGACAGATGTCGCCATCGTCATTATAGTTGAGAAAGTGGAATCGAAAAACAATCAACAGAGTCTGGTTCACTTGATGACCAAGCGCATGAAAAAATTATGAAGCATGTTGATGAGAATGGTCATTAGTGAGAAGATTTCTCTTCGTAAGATAAAGCGCATCAAGCGTACACTTTTCTTTTCTTTGAGGAACGAGGCATGAACTGCTGAATGTATCGTCATAATCTCTCTCTAGCAAAACATGTAATCAACCCCATTATCATTCAAGAGGCTCTTTGTCGTGACGGTGATGGAGAAAACCCAATATGATGAATTTGACCCTGAAGTAAACCAACCCGAACTCGTGACTTAAACTTGCACGTATGTAACAAAGAGCGGTGCCGAGAATTCATGCTCCATTGAATCTCTTAAGTACTCTATACTCTTCAACCAACCAACCATCAAGTAATAGACGTACATTACCTCTTGAAAATCTACAATTGAATGTGACACTGAGCACAACAACGTAACTCCTTAAAGTGATAGTTATTTTTGTGGTAAAAAGAGCCCAATTCCCCCAGAAAAAATAGACTCTCAAACATAACTAGATTTCCAAGTCTTCGTTTTTTGGAAATACGCTTGAACAAGGATCTCGAAGAATCTTCATCCAACCATCCCCGATACCTTCAGATACTAAGTACACTCGCCCGTGATATTTCACTTCAACCTCAAATAAATAATACTGAATTAACGCCGTTGTCACATCTTCTAAACTGCTCAAATCTAGCCTTCTTTGACATTTTAAGTGAACTATGATAATGGTTTTCATCCTGACCATGGTTAAAAGCACATCACCCCGTAAAACCATGTAATAACCAAACTGCCATGACGATAATCCAAACACACATCCAATTCATGAAATACACCCTTTTATCCCTTCTTCAAAGCAGAAACCGTAGCACCAGCATCAGATAAGATCCAGAAATACACTTTCCTCTCTCCGTGATGGATCCATCATCACGGATTTTACAATTCTATGGTCTAAACCGAGAAATATTTTCTTTCATGGATTTTACAAGACTAAGAATAAACCGTAAGATAGATCCAGGAATGCACTGTACTATTACCAGGATGTTTCCATTGTCACAGGATTTTACAAGTCTATGATTTAAACCGAGAAATAGGTTATTTCGCGGGATTTTACAAAATCAAGACAAAACCGTAAACAATGTCAGCTTAAATGTGTAATGACAACTTTGGTTTCGGTGAATATCTGTTTTAGGGGAACATGCAGTGGTTCATAAGTGGTTCATCATCCAACATCATCAACATCATCAACCATCCAAACAACACTTTGGTAAACACATCATTCACTCAATCTGTCGGCTATTGTAGTGACCACATGGAGAAGTAAACTCGATATACCAAACTTGATCATGAAGTAGAATTCCCCAGATTCGTTACTTAACCTTGTACTAATCCTTGTGAAAAGAAACGGTCTACCCAATGTACAAAACCTCTTGACATATCCTCAATCATGTGAGACAATCAAGTGATAATTACGTTGTAGGTTAGCGAGAAAGAATCACAAACGAAACTAAATAGCCAAGTCTTTATCACACTCTATAAATGCCCAAACAAGTCATCTTCGCGAAACGGTAGAAAGAAAGAAGACGAAATAAGTGAACGCGCCCGGAAAATCTCACTTCAAATCCAAATAAGAAATATCGAAGACAAACAGCTCCATAGCCAACCTTGTTCAATTATCAATTCAAGCCGTGACATATTATCCTCCGTGAGAGTGTATATACCAAAGCGCCAAAACCCCATCATTACAGCTCTTATCAGCAACATAACTTTCATAATTTAACCAGTCTTAACATCAAATCTCATCGACAAATCTCATAACCAATCAAATCTCATATTAATCAAACTTCATAAAATCCAAAACTTGAAAAGCCCATCCAACCCGCATGTGAATGGCTCAAGTTTGGCGACATGTAATAGTCTAGACACGGTCCATGAAGATTCAATCCGAATTTCGATCTAACCCGAATATCTTCCAAGTTACTTTTCAATATCAAGTCCCCTTTGAAACAAAAATAAACTGTTAAGCTCATAGTCAATATGAGTAACACCCGATTCATATCAAAATCATTACAAGTCCAAAATCAAGCAAATTCACTCTACATTACTGATTCCACATCTTCAGTTCGGATAGAATGTATAAGACACAAATTCTGATTCCACGTCTTAATTAAAAGCTTCACGAAAATAATCTTCACGAGATGTTAGATACTACAATTCGGATAGAGTTTACAAAACTTAATTATTTTGTAACGTTATAGCCCAATGACTTCACGACAGAATTCTGGCCCACCTATTCATATCACGGCCCAAGAAGTAGGAATAAAATTGGATCCTTATCAAGCTTACCCTAACTTATCGGGGAGTATAAAAACACTCTAAACTCTCACTTGCCCTAAACCTACTCACATAACAAACTCCTGTGCCCCCATCTCTGTGACTCTCCTGTCACCAAACCCTAAAACTCCTCAGCTCAAGTAAATCCGCCTCCCATATTATTCATACCACAAATCGAAGCTGATAACTAATCTTAAACAAACTCTCAAACTTTATGCTTCCAACAAAACCATTCGACCCTTTTATTCAGCTTCTAATCAAACATATGAATTAACCACCTATACTCAAGAGCACATCACCACAGAGATGGTTTGAGCTCCTTTTGAATTGTCATTATCGAGGCCACAGGGATGGCATGGACCATTGAGACCGTCTTTGAGATCAAACCAAAGGTTTAAGGTAGGTATACTTAACGATTACAACGATAGTTAAGTTTTAATTAAACGAACAAATGAAAGCGAGTTAACATCAATTGTTAACATCGTTTCAGATTTCGTACATGGTTTTGGAAAGAGCTATTACATGTGTAATCGAATTTCTTTTCACCGAATATGAAGGAATGATGAAGCCTTTGATGGTTTAAGTCTTTCTTCAATAATTTCGGATAAAATTATAGCATTTATATCTATGATGATTTTCATATTCGTGCTTTAGACCTATGGTCTTGATGATACTTTAGAGTACCACAAATCTTGAAAACCGAGATTGGTAAGAATAGATTGGAAGCGGATCTGTGATGTTGTAAGTCAAGTGTTATGGATCGAAGAGATCATGAAAATGAGCCTTGACACAAACTGAGATTCATTATTACATTCGAATATTGTAACTTGTATAATTCGAATAATAAAAAATATTCTGAGATGAGATTAGATGTAGTGGTAGATGTTTGGTTTTAATTTATGTTTGGAGTCGGTTTTTGGTTTGAATCCATTTGACTGATGAAGTTTGATAACAGAGGTCATGAGTTATGGTCATAGGAAACAAGTCGCTTTGGTCTAGAGGTCGTTTCTTCTTCATCCTTCTTTCTGTCTAAGTCGCTAGCCTAAGTTGAGTCAAGTCGCTAGCTATCTTTAAGTCAAGTCGCTAGCATAAGTAGCTAGCATAAGTCGCTACACCAAGTCTCTAGCCCAAGTCGCTAGCACAAGTTGCTACGACTTGTAAAGACAAGTCGCTAGGATTAGTACCAAGTCGCTACTCTTTTAATTTTCAAACACAAGTCGCTAGCTTCTTTTTCCCAAGCAAGTCGCTACGACTTGTTAAATAACAAGTCGCTAGGTCTTTTTCAGTATCAAGTCGCTAGCAAGAATTTTGTACTTTTTCCGATGAGTTTTTCGACCAAGTATTTCCGACCATATTCATACAAAACCCAGAAATCAGTATCATAACTGCTTATTTTTGACTGTTTGACCATGTAAATTACCACTTAGACCACGTGAAAGACCAAATGGACAAGGCTTACACAAACAGATACTATACATTCATGGACAAAAATACATATTTGGACAAGTTGAAACCAGTTAAGACCAAAGACCACAAGTTGAAACCAGTTAAGACCAAAGACCAACACAAGAATACCAAAACAAGTTAAAAAAAAACAGTTTGCCCAAAGAACTTATTCAGACCACAAAAACTTATCAAAACCAGTTTCAAATAAATATCAAAACCACAAGAAATCATCAAAACACAACAACCTTGGCTCTGGTACCAATTGTAGGATCTTAATATTATTGTGTTTGATGATTCGGGTGGTCTTGGATGATCAAAATACATGTTTTTCATAGTTAGAGAGTTAGTAGAGAGAGAGGGTGTTCTTGCTAGAGGTTTACACAAAAGTATGGAATATTAGATTGAAAGCACCACCCCTTCCATGGATGGAAGGGGTATTTATAGTTACATACATACCGTCCTCCTATCGGACTGTGGATCAGGCATACAGTGGGTAAAGACCCGTCCTTCCTCCACGGTATTACTCTAAATTATACTACGCTACTAATTAACTAAATAACTACTACATAACGTAAATAACTACAAATCTATGAGCTAACATATGCTAGACTATAATTGGGGTGACCGACACTTTAACATGGAATTTCTAATTCCTAACAGTGATAGTTATTTTGAGATGATAAGAGCCCAATTCCCCCAAGTGGTAAAAAGAAAAGGTAAAAGTCACTCAACAATAACTAGATTTCCAAGTCTTCGTTTTTGATAATAAGCTCGAACAAGGATCTTGAAGAATCTTCATCCATCCATCCCCGATACCTTCAGACACTAAGTACACTCGCCCGTGATATTTCACTTCAACCTCAAATAAATAATAGTGAATTAACTCCGTTGTCACATCTTCTGATTAAAAACTCAAATCTAGCCTCCTTTGACGTTTTAAGTGAACTCTGATAATGGTTTCATCCTGACCATGGTTAAAAGCACATAACCCCGTAAAACCTTGTAATAACCAAACTGCCATGAAGAATATCCAAGCACACATCCAATTCATGAAATACACCCTTTATCTCGTCTTCAAGCGAAACCGTAGCACCAAAGATCAAGTAAGATCCAATTACACTTTCTCTTCTCCAAGATGGTTCCATCATTACGGGATTTTACAACTCTATGGTTTAAACCGAAATAATTTCTTCAAGGGATTTTACAAAACCAAGAATAAACCGTAAGATAGATCCGAAATGCACTTTACTAATACCAGGATGTTTCTATTGTCACGGATTTTACGAGTCTATGATTTAAACCGAGAAATAGGTTCTTCATGGATTTTACAAAATCAAGACAAAACCGTAAACAATGTCGCCTTGAATGTGTTATGACAATTTGGGTTTCAGTGAATATCGGTTTTAGGGAACATGCAATGTTCATCAACGGTTCATTATCCAAAGATCAACAATATCATCACCCATCCAAGAAACACTATGGTAAACACATCATTCACATATTCGCTTCGGCTATTTGTTGTGACCACTTGTTAAAGTAAACCCGATATATCAAACTTGAACATGAAATAGAATTCCCCAGATTTGTTACTTAAACTTGTACTAATCCTCGTGAAAAAGAAACGGTGTACCCAATGTACAAAACCTCTTGACATTCTCAACTGAGTGAGACACCGAAGTGATAGCAACGTTGTGGGTCAAGCGAGAAAGAATCACAAACGTAACTAAATAGCCAAGTCTTTATCACCCTTTATAAATGCCCAAACAAGTCATCTTCGCGGAAGTGTAGAAAGAAAGAAGACGAAAATAAGTAAACGCGTCCGGAAAACCCTCACTTCAAATCCAAATAAGAAGTATTGTCCAAACAACCACGTAGTCACTTTGTTGAACCATCAATACAAGTCGTAACATAATATCCTTTGTGAAGATGTATATACCAAAGTGCCAAACCTCATAACGAATCTCATAATCATATCAAATCTCATCATAAACGATCCAATGATTCAACGTCCAATAATTACCAAAATTAGATTAAAAGTCCAATCGTCCTCAATCCCATATTTGGTCCAATCTTAGAAAACCCACAAATCATATTTACCAAATAATACACAACTTCCATGTCCGGTAACAAAATGTGATATGAGATCTCATATTCCAGGTGTCTAGTCCAACTCCAATAAGAGGAAAAACACATTAACGTATGAATTGGATCCAGTAACCGAATGAAAGGAAAATTTGTGATTTGTTGCTGACCCACGTGTACAAACTCTCTTTATCAAATGAATGTGATAACACGAATACAAAGTATCTTATCCGAATACTTTTTTTCCCATTTGTTATATACGAAGATGTGTACAATTAATCTAGTATACGGCCCACTTAATATCAAGAGAATGTGCAATAGAGAGATACAACCCAACTATCCAACAACAATACACGGCCCATGCACTTGATATCCAAATCAGTCAAACCCTACACATTAGGGTATATAACGACACTTATCAGTGATGTTACCCTAATTTTACACATACATAACACGCCCCCATCAACAGGTCATCTCCAAACCCTAAAAATAAAACATCCGCCACCATCACAAGCAAAACGAACCCAATTATTAATCCAGCTCCTTCATCCACGCTCTTCATTGATTGTGATATTAATCATGACCTAGCCACAGTGGATGGCTCAAGGTCTCAATATCAACGCCATGTGGATGGTCTTGATGCAAGGACAGTTTCGAATTTAATCCAAGGCATAAGGTAGGTTTATCTTTGAGTGGTTTTTCAAATTAATTGTCTTTCTTTTCCATTTTACGAAACAAAGAAATGATTCAACAAACTTGTTGAAATCATCTCCTTTATGTTCAAAAATGAATACATGAATTAGATCAATGATGATGAGTTTTTGATTCATGATAATGACTATATAGTCATGATGTTTCATTAGGGAACCACGAATTAAAAAGAATCATAGATCTTTTTGACTTTTCATTTCGTTGTATGCTTGAGTCGAATGGATCTGTGATGTATGAGTTTGTGAGAAAGCCTTCAATGGTTTAGTCTTGACACAAGGAAAACTGAGATCTTTTTTCATTTAACCTTTTGATACATGATTGTTAAGTGGTTTTGGATTGGATTCGAATCAGTTGCATTACCAAGCCATGGACTGAGGTCGATGATGGTATATGGTATGTTGGTATTCGTTGTGGTCATGGTATTGTTTGATTGAATTTTGGTATTAGTTGACTGATGATGGCATAAGTCTGAAGTTGTATTGAGTATAGATGGTATTTGGTTTTGAGTTAGAGGTCGTGGTCTAGTGGTCAATCTTCTTCATCCTTTATGTTAAGTCAAGTCGTTAAGTCTTTAGAATCAAGTCGCTACATCCTTTAAAACCACAAGTCGCTAGCATTCAAACCAAGTCGCTAGCATAACTGTTAAGAGTGTGTCAACAAGTCTCTACATGATAAATATCAAGTTGCTAGGCAGTCTTAGACCAACTCGCTACACATTTTCAGAACAAGTCGCTAAATAGTGACAAGTCGCTACCCTTTTTCATGAAACAAGTCGCTATGTAAGTCCAGATCGCTAGGTTAAGTCGCTAGGTTGGATTCGATGAATCTGGACAATTTTTTGACAAGTTGCTAACTTGAAAAATGACATTTTCCGATGAGTTTTCCAACAAGTTTTGCGACCATCTTCATATTTACCCAGAAAAATTGCATAAAAGATGCACCTTTTAACCCATTATGACCACAAAAAATGACCAGATATTCATATTTTGGACAAAGCTACCCAAACAGAACTTGGACAAAAAACAGACTTGGACACATATTTGAACCAGTTAAGACCATAGACCAAAAGAAGAATACCAAGACATGATAAACTGTTTACCCAAAGAACGTATTCCGACCACAGAAACCATAAATCAACAACATACAAAAAACAGCATCACGAACGCATAAAAAAAACCGCTCAACAATCATGAGAAAAACGACCCAAATCAACACAACACCATAACCTTGGCTCTGATGCCATTTGTAAGATCGATATATTTATTGTGTTTGATGATTCGGGTGGTCTTGGATGATCAAAATACATGTTTGCCATTTTAGAGAGAGAAAGTAGAGAGAGGGAGATTTCTTGGTAGAGACTTGGTTCACAAAAGTTGTAAGGTTAGATTAAGAAGCTCCACCCTTCCATGGATGGAAGGGTATTTATAGTTACACAATACACGACCTCCTATCGGCCGTGGATCGTGGATACAATGGGTAAAGACCCGTCCTTCCTCCACGGTGTTACACTACGCTAAACTAAACTAATAACTAACTAATAAACTGATAAATAACGTAACTAAAGACAAGTCTACGAGCTAACTTATGCTAGACTATAATTGGGGTGACCGACTCTTTAACATGGAATTTCCAATTCCTAACAAAATAAAAATATGTAGTTGTAGGTCTATGTCTTAGCTTCAATTCGCCAGGCAGCTCGTCGAGTAACAATGCTCGATGGTTTAATTAGAAAATATTTAGCAAAAGTATCCCAGATTTGCACACCAGATTTCAAATGGAAAAAACTCCAAACTTTTGTATAGAACCAATTGTTTGGGTAAATAGAGAAATTTTAGTAGACGCTTTAACTTAAATGTGTCTTTTGAATTGAGTAAAATGGAGTTGTAGATAAAAAAAACTATATCCGTTTTCGTGGGACTGTTTTAAGCAGAAAATAATCAGCTGTGACAATTAAGGACAATTTGGTAATTTCACATAGGTTATCATAATTTTTGAATAGTGGGACCCACAAAACATATTAGTATACTCAAATACCTTTCAGTGAACATAAAAACCGAGTCATAACCCTTTACGGTTTAGTAGACACAGATTTTATAAAATCGGATAACTTGTAAAAACCAATCAACGCTTAAGCTAGAATTTAGTAAACCTTCCGAACTTTTCAAAACTAGTTTTTATCATGTTAAAAACTTTATCAATGCTAAATACAATGGTATAATCGATATAAAAGCTTTATAAAACCCATTTGCATACATATGCATATTATTCACAACCCTAAGACGCAACATTCTATTTTGGTTGCTCCTAAGGTATTCTCAGCTTACTCGTCACTTTGTTTTCACTCTTGGTATCACATTACTTAAGGTGAGTTTCATAGCCCCACTTTTACTTGTTTTCAAATACTTTAGGGCGAGAATACATTGCTTGCTTTTATCTACGAACACAAGTACTTTAAACCATTATACATACATAACCAAATGTGCTAGATACATAATCAAATGAACTGGCCAGACTGCTATGTACATACATGACCGAATGTATCTGTCAAACCATACAACCGAATGTAATGGTCAAACAAACGTTAAATCTTGTGGTCTACACTACTTTCACAAATACTTAAACCTATGAACTCACCAACCTTGTGTTAACACTTTTAGCAAGTTATTTTCTCAGGTTCGTAAGACATCAAATTTGGATTGGAGAATTAGATTTGCACGACATGTTTTGAAGAATTTGATGCATTATATTTACCATTCAATTATGTTTTAAAAAAATGTTTATGTTTCATTTCACATTGGGACCTCTATTTTGTAACTCTGATATTATTTATCGAATGATATCTTTTAGAAACGTCTCATTTAGAGGTCATTTTTTATGACTTGAACTTTGTACTATGAAGTAGCATCTAAGTGACATTATCTTCCGCTGCGATATTTTGGGGGTGTTACAGTGTACTTCTAGGTTGATTCTTGGTTTAATTACTCTAGACTAAGTGAATCTAGAGTTGTTAATTGTCTTTTCTGCTGCGACTTGTAAAATCTATGTAAGCAATATTTCTTCTCTTAAGAACAACTGATTTTTGGGTAAGTGGGTGCAAATGGATTTGGTTAACATCTTGATCTACCACCTTGAGTGGTATGAATACATGCTCTGGCAAACCATAATTCACTTGACTAAAATCAAGTTGTGTCTTGGGTATGAGTTTTATTTCTTGCATTTAGTTTTTTATTGTGAATAGAGTGCAGGAGGTTATGTTTTGGGCAGTCTTGGAAGTTGAGATTTGTTGGTATATTGGTGGTTACTTGTGCTTGCTGTGTTCAGGTGTATCTGATAGTTTTCTGTTGTTTTTTTGTATCTTGTTGTTTCTTGTCTAGTTTGTTTGTTCTGCTTGATTTCTTATTTGTCATTATGGCTATTATGATCAGTAATTTGGATCAGAGTAATCCTCTGTATTTGCATGCTAATGACTCTGATGGTTCTCCTATTGTTTCTGTTAAATTGTCTGGCATTGAGAATTATAGAATATGGGCTAGTGCAATCAAATTGGCTATTCAAATTAAGAATAAAGTGGATTTTCTTGATGTCACTTGTCTTAGGAGTGATTATGCAGCTAGTCCTTTGTTTCTTACTAAGTGGGATAGGTGTAATGTTGTGGTTTCGTCTTGGATTTGGAGTTCTTTGTATCAAGATGTGTATTTAGAACATATGTTTTATAATAATGTTGCTAATGTGTGGAAAGAGTTAAAGGAAACCTATGATAGAGTGGATGGTTCAATAGTTTTTAACTTGTTATAGAAATTTAACAAATTTAAACAAGGGGGTTTACCTGTGTATGAATACTATCATAGACTAAACTGAAACATATTGGTTTTCACAATCACACAAACAATCACATATAGGGATGAATTAAGAAAGAGTTTAGAGAGAGAAAGTAGAAGATGGGATCCTTTCTAGAGAGAGAAAGTAAACAAAAGAAAGAAAAGTTAGATTAAGTGAAAGGTCCAACCCTCTACCTTGGGAGGTAGAGGGTATTTATAGTTACATACTACACGTCCTCCTTCGGACTATGGATCAGGCATACAGTGGGTAAAGACCCGTCCGTCCTCCACGGTGTTGCTCTAAACTAAATAACTAGAAAATAACGTAATGTCTACGAGATAACATATGCTAGACTAGAGTTGGGGTGACCGACTCTTCAACATGGATTTTTTAAATCCTAACAATCTCCCCCTAAGAGAGGTCATCCCATGAAATACATTTTGTATCCTAGCATTCTATCATTATCTTCATGCTCGAGCTCGTAGACTACAATTCTTCAATTCCACAATCTTTGTGCTTTAGCAGTGATACTTCAAAGTCCGACTGCTTTGAACTTTCAGTGGAGGTCTTTAACTGATCCACGTCTTGATGATCTTCGAGCTTTCTTTGAGACCATCAACCACATCAAATCTCTGACACATCCTTTGTTGTATTGCCATTATGTGAAGTTGTGACTTTTGGACCGACATGCTCACATTTTGGATCATGAAATCTTCTCATAAGAGTAGCGAAAGCTTTGTTGATTCATGATATTTGTAGCAGCGTAACAGAAACATGGATTGAAAATATCAGAGCCGGTTGATGAAGATATGCACTTATCATGATTTCTTTAGAAGTGAATGTGATGTGTGAGCATGCGGTTATGGATTGACTCCTCAATTTTGATCAGCTGCAACCGTCGGGTGTCCCTGCAAACAACAGTTAGCAATAAAGAGCACAAAGGTGTCTTTGATCACATTTGTTGAATAGGGTTGCAAGAACCACGGTTCCTCGTTGATCGCATAAGCAAGTCTTGCTGTGATCGTGCAGAGTTCAAGAACTTCCTTGACAGGTTTCGCAGACTAATCAAGTCGTTCTCAAACGGAACGCCTCAAAGAAGACAACACGGAGTGAGTGAACCAAAGAATTGAAATTCACCGATTGATGAAAATTGATTTGAAAACAATCGCATATTGCTTGAAGAAAGAGTTTTGCAATACGAAGAAGGTTTTATGAGAAAGATCAATTTTCAATCAGAAATACTTTTTTTATTTGAAAATGAATACACATTCAATGTGCTAGAGAAAAGAAGATTTGCACATCGAACGGTTTTTCTAAAAGTATTCGTCAATTAATTTCCTGGACCAAGGTTGATTCAAGAATGAATCTCTCCATTGTTTCTATCCAGTTGTCACTAGCTTGATCTTTTGCAAAGATCTCACATGTCACCCACCAAGAGCTTGTCTGATGTTGGCTCTAGAAGGATTTCCATCTTCATTGTGAATACTTTTACATATCACTCGGATGTTCTGGCAATACCACCATGATAATGTGTAGGACTCTTAAAATATATTCTCACTTTCCACATTGTGTGAAACAGTGAGTCTTCATTAA
The DNA here is from genome assembly GCA_022545495.1 of Chrysanthemum lavandulifolium. Classification (NCBI taxonomy): domain Eukaryota; kingdom Viridiplantae; phylum Streptophyta; class Magnoliopsida; order Asterales; family Asteraceae; genus Chrysanthemum; species Chrysanthemum lavandulifolium. The sequence goes on along the minus strand of CM040244.1, from coordinate 232,388,687 downwards.
TTGTGGCCTAATAAGATATTGTGGATGATCTCTTTGCTCTAGACTCAATTGTGCACATTTGGTTTCCTATGCCGGAGACTAGGGAGAGGGTCTCCTTCTTCAATATCAACAATCTCTAAGAGAAAGTCGATAGATTATGTAGGTTCCCCGTGAGAATGAAACAAGTACTTTTAAGAGGAACTTGAGTAGCTTGGGAAGTTGTAGTGCGATGCGTCATTGGGTCCATGACGCCTTATCTTCAATACCGTGTTACCTTAGTAAACACCAATATCATATGTATTGAACCCGGTTTACGCCTAAGGTTGAATTAATGGAGGGCTATTTCTTTCACCCTTTTCACATTCAATTCTTTTCATTCTTCAACCCTTCAAGCTTACCGAGACTTCATAACTAGAACCTTGTTGGGTTTATTCTAGTACTAGCTCTGTCTCAAATTGTACTCTTCCCGTATTCTCATTTTCTCCTTTTTTCATCATACCTAGGACTTCTACACTATCTAGTGGATTGTCCCTGGGTAGATCCCTCCGGTTCTGGTGGGATCGTGGGAACTAATACCTAACCTTACCATCCTTATAACACCATGCATAAAGTAAAATGGTCGGTCCTTTGGTATAGTTCTTTCCTTCATGAAACCAATTGAAAAATCATTTGGAAAAATCAATCAAGGTACTTGTGATATAAATATCAAAACATTTTGTACCTTAATTGTTTTTGATCATTTTAGAAATGCTCCCCCTCAACATGTGCTTATGATTTTGAAATTATTTCGCACATGGAGGCAAGAGGACTTTGAAATCTTTTCATGATCACAATTTCCATATAAAAAGCCATTTGATTTTTTGGTAAATTCTCCCCTTCAAAATGTGCGTTGGTTGTTTAAAATCATTTAACACATAGAGGAAGGAGGTTTTTGAAGAACTTCCACAATCACATTTGCCATTAAGAAACCATTAGAAAATCAATCAAGGTACATTATGTTGAAACATAGAAATCTATGTACCTTGAAAGTTTATTTTCTTTAGAAATGCCCCCCCCCCCTCAATATGTGCTTCGAGATTCGAAAGCGTCTAGCACATATGGGAGAGCAGCATGCACATTTGAATCAAAACGATCACCTTTTATGTGTTTCATTATTAAATCACAAATTCTCCCCCGATCAAGAGTATCAACATGTGCCTGGTTTATATTCTCATTTGGTTTTTGGATAAATGCTCCCCCTCAACATGTGCATTATGTATTAGGAATCTTTTGGCACATTGAGGCAGGAGTGCCTTTAAAGGACTAAAACCAATTCCATTTAAACAGATTTGAGATTTAAATCACGATCTCTCCCCCGATCAAAAATTTCAAACCTTTTGAGATTTGTGATCCCAATTGATTTAAATCATTTAAAAGATTTTGGGGAAAGACGTGGCTTGATTTAATTTTGAAAAATGATTGATAAGGATCAATTTTAGACATTAAAGATTGTTAGTGTCAGGTATGATAGTTTTTAAGAGATCTTTAAGTAAAATAAAACATTTTCACAATCAAACAAGAACAGAAAAAATTTCATTTTGAAAGATCTTTGAGTTTTAAAGAAAATCATACCATGACATAATATTAAATCTTTAGATCACCACTTATTTTGTACAAATGGACTCTGATTCGTTTGATGATATATTGTTTGAAAATAATTAATTTGAAATCACTCTCCCCCTCAATCTATGACCGTAGTCGTTGATTGAGTGACTTATGTTTTATCAAATTGAAGTCCGGTTGATTTCTAAAATCAAGTCCAATTTATTTTTAAAACAATAATTTTCCATTTTCAAAACAACATTTTCATAATTGTTTTAAGAAAAATGGTATCATCCACTACTTTTTCCTGCACAAAGATACATTAGGTGGAGAAAAATGGAAGCTTCTTATGTTGTTGCTGTAGGGCTTTGAAGAAAACCATCTGCTGACTGCAGTGAGACCTCTGACGTTGCATCAATTATGCCAACTCTCCATAGAGATCCAATTAAGCTCCGTTTCTTCATTTGTCGACCGAAGAAATAGTTGTCCTTTTCTTTCGGCATCCAATCATCTTATATTGTGGGATCCGGATCGGGAACATTCTTTTATACCATGATATCTGCATACGTTAGTAAACATACATACAGATATGTGGTGGTCGGCATCACCCAAACATCAATCGACTAGTACAAGTCAATTCAACATATCAATCAGATCATGTAAAGCATGGGAATAACGTGTTTATCAAACTATAGTCATCTAATTCTAACAATCATATCCTAGATTCCTAGTTCTTCAACATAGGCAAATATCTTTTTCTGATAAGCACATAGGATAATTAGATAAGCTCGATAGATGATATAAATTTGAAAACATTCTCCCCCTCAATCAATGACTCATTTCATAAAAAAATTTAAACAAGCTGAAGTCATTGATTGGGTTTTGCAAATTTATGAAAATTACAAATCTGATTTATTTTAAAGCAACTTATTTTCCACCATTTTGAAATATAACAAATATTTTTCTGAAGAATTTTAGAAGGAAAAATATTTGTGTAGGAACAGCAGTCTTTATGACGACATGCTTTCCTTGTTTTGTTTTTAGGATAAGTGCATGAAATTTTTGAAAAATGGTTTAGCGCAGCACTTTCCTTTCTTGAAGAGCGGGTTGCTATCTGAAAGTAATAGCAAACCATAGTATAAGCACGGGTTACAGTCTGAAATAATTGTAAGCCATGTTTGAGACATGTTTTGAAAAAAATATTTAAACCTCCTGCTCGAACTTCATCTATGGTCCCGTGCCATTATTGAATCACATTTCTAAGACCGTAGATGTTATCGATACCAGAAGACATGTCTTGAGAAAACATATTTTTTGTCTTTCTCAAAGTTTTCGATTTGTCTTGCTTCATATGCACTATAGATGACTTAGTGTAAATCCTAGACATAACAGGTTGAACCTTTTCATGAGCATTTACTTTCTTCAGGGATTTTGTAAAACAATTATCTTGATTTGCCCTAAAGATGCTGTGGAAAACTAGAAGGGGGGTTGAATAGTTTACCGATTAAAAACTTTGTTTTGAAACTTATTGAAAGATCAATTGATGTTGATCTTAGATATGTTAGTGAAACTATGTAAACAATATATAAAGAGTAGATAAGGAAAGAAACAATCAAACCACAACAAGTTGTTTATAGTGGTTCAGTTTACAAGGACTCTTTTTCCTTGCCCTACTCCACTCTCCGAGTCTCACACTCGAGAGTTTAACTTCACTAGTCAACAAGCTCCTTTCACCGGTGGAGAAACCTTTACACTTCGCTTACACACTATTTCCGACACTAAGCTAAATGTCGAGTTCTTTTCAAGGGTACAACCACTCCCACAAACAATGTATTTTAAGGACTAAAATACTAACCACTCACACTCACAAGATTATAATGGTTTGGTACAACAATGAAGTATGAATCAACACAAGATCATACAACAACAAACAAACAAGACTTCCAACTTCTCGTTGAAGCTTGATTGTGACTTGATCTTCTTTGCTACAAAAGAGATCACTAATATGATATGAAACTGAGTTAGAAAGGTTAGAGAGAAGGAATGTATGAGAGTATGATAGAAAGGGATGAAAACTACTTGGTTTGGCTTTGCTATTTATAGCCAAAACACTCAAGAACACCACGGAACCCCTTGAAAGGGTTCCGCCGTTATAATATTTGGTGTCACGAGGTCCGACAAAGAAGATCTCAAAATCTTACCAAAGTCAACCATATCTATGCAATATTGTGTAAGATATGTAGAGCCTAAATCTACACAAAGTATCTAGTGAAATATTCTAAGGATTTCAATGATGCACCACATGATGTCATGTGTTTGTTTTTCTATTTTTAGAAATATGCAAATACATATGTAATGTTTAATTTTTAAGAAACTAAAACATTCTAAAAACTACTATCATACATTATGGTTTAGAGTCATATCAAGATATGATTAATCACAATGTAAATGCTTGAGTGATGAAGATAAAACTTGTTTTAATATATATTAAACTTGACAAGCTTTAAGCTTTATAAAAATTAAATTTACTTTTGTCGTTAACAAAACTTAGGTAAAGATCAAAAATATAAATAACGTTTAATGACGATATTTGTATTAACAATCTCCCCCTTTTTATTGAGGACAAAACATAAATTTTATTTTTATAAAAGATGTAAAGATTGTACAAGAGTTATAAAATTATTAGTTTTAGAACTTGTAAGAAAAAAGATAATGCAAGTATGTCCAATATAGACATGATGTTGACTTTTTTAGAAAGTCAAAGTCTTTACTAGTTGAAGCAAGATGTTGACTTTTTTAGAAAGTCAAAGTGTGCAATTTGACTTTTTCAGAAAGTCAAATATTACCAATGAAGTATCATGTTGACTTTTTCAGAAAGTCAATGTATGCAGTTTGACTTTTTTAGAAAGTCAAATCTAACCAAGTTCTATATATTTCTCCCCTTTTTGTCTCAACAAAAAGAAGATGCGAGGCGGAATGTGTAATGAGCCCTTAGCCATTATCTCCCCCTTGACCAATGCTCCCCCTAAATTGGGTGCCAATGGAAAGATACATGGATTATGAAAAAGCTACAAAAAGAATTGTTAGTAATAAGCATCATCATAAGCAATTCCAAACACTATGTAATCAGCAACAACAATATAAGAAACACCATTCATTCGTTAAAATTTTTCATGATTTTAAGAATCATGAAAGGAGAACACAATGAAGTGTTTAATACAATGATAAAATCTTAAAAAAGAAATTATCCAAAAAAAAATACAAAAAAAATCCTAGAAAATAAAAAATTCTTAAAGGAAATAATCTATGGTGGTGGATGAGCAAGAGCATGTAGGCGCTCGAGGATGTGATTGAGGATGAACTTCATTTCCTCTTGGAACTCATGGAACATCACCCGGGTCCGTTCGGTTGTTTGGGCAGTTTACTCATAATTGGAGCAACCGTGCCTAGGAGGGTAGTATGGTTGATGATTTTGTAGTGGTGGAATGGTGGAGGTGTTGGTGTTGGTGTTGGGTGTGGTGATGATGGAGGCTAGCAAAGCACTTTGCATTTACATAGCATCACTTAGATGAGAATCCACCATATTTGAGAATTGGTGGAGATGTTGGAGTTCGGCTTGAATCTCTTATCTTGTGGGATGATCTTCTCACATGGACTCCTCAATGTCCTCTATGTGAGGAGAAATTGATGTAGAAAGTGGTTGATCCCCATATAAAAGACCATGGATATCCTTGTGGATAGGGTGGAAGAGAAGAGGTCTTGGCCCTAACAGGGCGTTTGGGTCAAATGATGGTCTTGGAGACTCATGAGCAATCCGCTCAATAGTAACAAATAATGGTAGTGGTGGTGGATGATTGGGCCTAGGAGGCAAATCTTCCAAGTCCTCCAAGAAAGGATTTAGAGAAGTAGGCGGTGTAGAAAATAACTCCAATGGGATGAGTGTTGGAGATTTCGGAGGTGATGGTGTTTTTGATGTTTGGACGGGAGCCGGTGGTGGTGAGCTTAGAGTCTTTGTTGGTGATGGAGTAGTGATGGTAATGGGTGATTGTGGAGGTGGTGTAGGAGTAGCTAAAGTGAGGTTTGTGTCATCCCTTATGGGAGATGAGATGGTTAGTGGAGATGACTCGGAGGAAGAGCTCAAGTTGACAAAGCAACAAGGTCTTACGCTAATCCTAGCGGTTTTCTTGCAAGGCTTGGTTGATGGTGAAGTTTTTGTCATTTTGACTTAAGCTTTTGCTAGTAGATGGTGAGAATTGAGAAGGGGTGAAGATGATCATGGTAAAACCTCTTAATTTATAGGAATGGAGAATTATGGAGAAGTATGTTTGATTTGATGTTAAACCATAGAAGAGATGAGGTTTCTAATGATTTTGAAGTGGGTTTAATGCTAGTCATATCACCCAAGTAAATCCATACAAGAAGGATGGAGTGAAGAGACAAAGATTTGCAATAAATGTGTTCTAATGATTATGAGATCCTAAGAATCAGATTACCCACGGATTGCAAGGAACCAAATTTTTGGTTCCTTCCTTTATGCAAAAGGGCTCCTTGGGTGGATTTTTTAAATTTTGAATTTTGGTGGGAAATGGATTTCCTATATGCCTAAGTATGTTATACTAGTTCTAATATGGGTAATAACTAGTCAATATTAACTTACAAGCAATGTATGGTAATTTGGAATGTCAAAATAAGCGAAATTCAGAAAATTACCTTTAGGATCCACGGCACCAAAATTTTACACAGGCGGAACCAAAAAAATGGTGTCGCTTGGTCCGCCTGTACAAGTATGGCGGTACCAAATTCCATAACAGACGGTACCTACCGTCTGATCCATGGACACCAGAAAAGTTCACAGAACAAGTTTTTAAGGGTCCGGGACTTTTTCGAAAACTGAAATTTTGCTCAAAAAATGTGACATTAATTATTTCTAGTTAGGAAAAGTAAATAACACATACACAAACATAGTGGAGCATGGACTTTGACCAAGGGTTAACGATTTTCACATTAAAGTGAAAATGGGTAAAATTTGATAACACACTTGTGCTATCCCCCTGCATGAAATTGTTAGCATACATCATTGTTTTGAGTTATATTATCATCCTACAAATAAAAATCAACCAAATTGTATCAAACATTAAAGTTAATGTCTTGTTCCAAAAACTCCTTAAAACGACCCTCACTTATCCAACTTCTTGTAAATCTTGTTCATCATCCTACCAAGGCACTTGAACATCCCCTTGGTTTGCTTGAACTCCGCTGATTCATTCTCAATCTCAGGAAGAGACGCATAATACTCATGAGGTGGAAGGCGAGAATTCAGAAGACCATCCTCGGAGCTATTTGATGATGATGATGAGGATGGAGTTGGAGGTTTTGCTCTTTTGCCTTTAGTCTTAGCCACTCGCTCGTCACTCAAGGGCACAAAGATGTGAGGGATGAGCTCATAGTCAAGCTTCAACCCTTTTGGGCTTGGTGGAATTGGTGCAAAGGCTCTATAGAGACGGGTGAGAAGCATCTCGTAAGGAAGAGCAACCGATCCTTGAGTTGGAATGTCAATCATTCTCCTAGCAATGTAGTAGGCTAAATTGAATGGTTGACGGGTGGACAAGTTGTAGAGCATGTGACAAAGGCAAGCGTTGATATGGTCCCTATTCCTATGGTGCTAATGACGTTGGCTCTAAGAAGTTCCTCCCATTTCTTAAATTGGCTTAAGTTCATTGAGCTCCATTCCATATGGATCTCGGTTCACCTCCTTTCCCTTTCGGGTGACACGGGTTGGAGCGGCTCTTGGGTTAAAGAGGCGCTCACGTATGACATCCTTATCTGCTAGAGGAGCTTGGTAAGGAAGAGAGCGGTCATTGATTCCATCAAGGATAGTGAGTGACCACTTATCCGAGTAGACACATGTCCCTCGGTTAGGAATTCCTAGCACTTGAGCAAATTAGGTTAAGGAGATGGTGTAGTCATTTTGATTGATCCTAAACCTAAGGCTAAACTCATCATCCTTATCAATGAAACCGGTGACACTAGCATAGAACTCTAACACAAACCTAGGACAAATAGGTTCATCGATGTCAAGGAGACAATCGAATTGAATAGCGGCTAGTTCTTGAAGGAGATTGGTATTGTCGACAAAAGATGAGTGAATGGTTCTACCCTCATGGAAGTACCTTGTTTCTAGACTCTTAAAGATTTTGACTTGTTCCTTGGTGAGTCCTTTGGTTTTGTGATGTTTGGGAATGTAGTTAAGGGTATCCTTGTGATCATAGAATTTTGCGGCTACCATGGTTATTCCTATGAGCAAGAATTTATATGTTAAAAATGAGAATAAACTTAAAGTTTTGGTTCTAGTGTGTGCCTATATGAAAACGATTTGGAGTTGCGGTTATCTCGACTCATTTTATGCATAAAATGGTTTTTAGTGGGGATGTTTGGCAAACGGCATGAGATAACCCAAACGCTCCTAATTCAATGTAGCTTCATTTGAATATACCCGGGAATGCATATTAGTTATGCAATACCTTTAGTATTCAAGAGCATGCAAGTGATGAAAATTTAACGTTTCTATTTGTATTAACAATGAAAAATTGTTTTCCTACAAGTGAGAAGCTTTTTAAAAAGTTTTGACATGGGGTGTTTGGTTATTTGAATAAAGCCTTATAGTCATTATCTTTTGATTAGTGAGAAACATGATTTTTTTATGCAATATGATAATGTAGTACCTAATTTCAATGACTAGTTATGCAATTTGCCAATTGAATCCATGTTTTGCACAAGAATATACACAAACCCCATGTAATGATTTTGTGCACAAATTAGAATCCTAGACTCAGAATTAAGAGATAAAATTTAGTTAGGATTCTTACAATGATGTTATCTCCAGTGATTAGTGGGTGAGAAAATGTCAACAATGAGTTAGGTCTAATGTTTACGTTTTGGTAAAGTGGGTTGTGAGGAAGAAGTCGTTTTGTAGGTAGCATTTTGCAACTCGTAGTCACGACGGACGAGACGGCACCAAATTTTGGTTCCGTCTTTGTTGTCGTTCGGTGCCATGGGTACAATGTGTGTTCAAAACAAATTTGTTTTGTTTTGTTTGTTCTAAGGTTTAGGCTATGTTTTACCTACATGTTTGGTTCCATTAACCCCAAACCAAGTCTAAGAAGATTAAATAGTTCTCGTTTGAGAGGCTTAGTTAGAATGTCGGCAATGTTGTCTTCGGAGGACACTTTCTCAATTGAGATGTTTCCTTTTTGAACATTGTCGCGAAGAAAGTGATGACGGATTTCAATATGCTTTGTACGAGCATGTTGGATGGGATTTTTGCTGAGATCAATAGCTGCTTTGTTGTCGCAAAATATAACGATATTGTTGAGATGAATTCCGTAGTCCACGAGAGCTTGCTTCGTCCAAAGAGCTTGTTGACATGCTTTTCCGGCTGAGACGTACTCGGCTTTAGTAGTTGAGATAGCTAAAGCCGTTTGTTTCTTTGCAAACCATGAGGTGAGACAATGTCTGACAAAAGTGCAAATACCACTTATACTTTTTCAATCGACATAGTCACCGGCATGATCCGAATCGGTATACACTATAGTTTCTACACCCGTTCCTTTGGAATACCATAATCCTAAACATGTCGTTCCCTTAATGTATCTAAATATCCTTTTCAAGGCCTCTAAGTGTGATACCTTTGGATTTTCTTAAAAGCGAGAACATAGACAAACACTAAACATAATGTCGGGTCCACTAGCCGTGAGATAGAGTAAGCTACCGATCATTCCTCTATATTTAGTGTTATCTACCAATTCACCTTCCTCATCCTTGGTGAGTTTAGTGTCCGAGGACATGGGTGTCTTAGTTGGTTTTGAGTCTTCAAGACCAAATTTCTTAAGCATATCTTTTATATATTTAGATTGGTTAAAGAATATGCCATCTTCTAGTTGTTTAATTTGAAGTCCTAGAAAGAAGTTTAATTCACCCATTATACTCATCTCAAACTCATCATGCATGATTTTAGAGAAATCATCACATAGTTCTTGACAAGTTGATCCGAATATTATGTCATCAAAATATATTTGAACAATGATGATATGTGATTCCTTTTTCTTGGTAAAAAGAGTATTATCTACTAATCCCATGGTGTATTTGTTTTCAACAATAAAAGTCTTAAGTCTATCGTACCAAGCTGTTGGTGCTTGTTTAAGACCGTATAATGCTTTCTTGAGTTTGAAGACATGATGTGGTTTCTCAAAGTCGGTAAAACCGGGAGGTTGAGCAACATATACTTCTTCGTTAATAAACCCATTAAGAAACGCACTCTTAACATCCATTTGAAATAATTTAAAGTCATAAGCACATGCATATGCGAGTAAGATTCTAATAGACTCGAGCCTAGCTACCGGTGCATAAGTTTCATTATAATCAATCCCTTCTTGTTGATTATAACCTTGTGCGGCAAGCCTAACTTTGTTTCAAGGCACTACTCCATTTTCATCCATTTTATTTCGAAAAACCCATTTCTTTCCAATTATAGTTTGATCTTTAGGTTTTGGAACTAATTTCCAAACATCATTTCTAACGAATTGGTTTAACTCTTCTTCCATGGCAATTACCCAAGATTCATCTTTTATTGCTTCATTTACGTTTTTCGGTTCGATAGTAGATACAAAACAAAAATGATTACTTTGATTTTAGGCTTGTGATCTTAAGGTTCTTTGATTTAGTTGTCCTATGACTTTTTCTAAAGGATGACTTTTGGATTCTTTGATGTTTATAATCTCATTATTTAATGGTTCATCTTCCTTGTCATGTTCAATTATTTATTGACTTTCTATAAGTTGACTTTCAACTAAGTCATCATCTACCCAAAGGTGATGTCTTAGAGGGAGGTGGACTTCCATTGAATGTTATGTTCAACGATTCCTCGACTCTCATTGTTTCTTTGTTTAAGACAATTTAAGCTTTACTAGTTTGAGAATAACCAAGAAATACACCTTCATAAGACTTTGGGTCAAACTTGATGAGATAATCTTTAATATTAAGAATGAAACATTTACATCCAAATACTCTAAAATATCCTAAAGTTGGCTTTTTACCTTTATAAAGCTCATATGGTGTTTTGTTTAAGAAAGGACGTATTAAGACTCTATTTGAAATATATGTAGAGGTGTCAACGGCGTTACACCAAAACTTTTGAGGAATGTTTTGTTCATTAAGCATTGTTCTACTCATTTCTTAAATGGTTCTATTTTTACGTTCTACAACTCCATTTGATTGAGGTGTTCGAGGAGCCGAAAAGTTATGTGTTTTACCATTTGTATCACAAAAGTTTCCAAATTGTGTTTCATTGTCAAATTCACGACCATGATCCGTTCGGATCGACACAATTTTAACACCTAGTTGATTTTGAATTTTCTTGCTAAGAATTTCAAATTTATCAAAAGCTTCATTTTTGGTTTTCAAAAACAACGTCCAAGTAAACCTTGAGTAATCATCTACTATGACCAAAGTATATAAGTTGCCTCCATAGCTTCTTATAGCGGATGGACCAAACAAGTCCATATGCAAAAGTTCTAGACACTTAGATGTGGACACCATGTTTTTAGCCTGATGGCTACTATGGGTTTGTTTACCAATTTTGCAAGCGTCGCAAAAATGTTGGTCATATTTTAGTTTTGGTAAATTCCTAACTAACTCTTTTGAAGATAGGTTTTGTATGAGTCTCATATTAGCGTGACCCAAGCGTCTATGCCATAGAGTTGAGCTATCAACTAAAGTTGTTAGACAAAGTTTGTCATTAGATGTTTTATCTATTTTCATGACACATATATTATTTTTCCTAACTCCTTTAGCTATGGTGATACCATCTTTTAGTAATTTACTACAATTTTCTTCAAATAATACTTTATACTTTTTATCACATAATTGGCTAATAATAAGTAGATTAAATCCTAACCTATCGACATGAGCAACATTTTCAATAGTTAGGGAGTTATGAGCGATCGTACCTTTGCCAATGATTTTGCTTTTAAGATTGCTACCAAAAGTGACATTACCTCTGTCATACTCTTGGTTTGTTGAGAAGAGGCTTTTGTTGCCCGTCATGTGTCGTGAGCATCTACTATCTTTTATCCACTCATCAGGTTCCAATCCAACTTTCAAGCATACCTATAACATAAATAACTCAAGCGTTTGGTCCCCAATATCTCATGGGTCCGTTTGGGTTAAACATACCATTTACTTAGTTCATGTATGGAAATGATGGGTAAGAGTTCCATGACATGTAATCCGGAGTTTGATATGGTCTAGGGAAGTTTTGATTCCAACCGTTATGTTGATAGTTGGGTTGTATGTTGTGGTTGCTCTTAGGAAAGGGGCGTTTGGCAAAAGGTGTTTTATGTCGTTGTTGAGTAGTTTTTTTTATCTAAATTCATTTTTAGCAAGACCTACTCCTGATGTAACAACATGTTTTAGTTTAACACTATCATTGGTTTTCTTTGTTACTTTGACAAATTCGCTACGGTCCGTATCACAAACATTCTGTCCTGCTGAAGTCCCCACGGCACCATTTGTTACAAAGGACGGAGCCCTTATTTTGGGTCCGTCTGGTCCGTGCTGTACTGCAGCAGTTTTGATAGTTTGTTTGTCTTTTCCGGCCATTTTGTTTTGACTCTTTAGAATTAATACCTCATGAAATCCTAGCCCATTCATGTTTCTGGTGTTTTTGAATTCTAACTATTTCATCGGCACAAGCGATGTTTTTGTTAAACCTTTAAATTTAGAATTATGTTCGATTAGAACATCTTGTGTGAGCTTTAGTTTTTCTATTTCAAGATGAAGCTCTTGACATGATTTGCAACCATCGTCATTTGCTTTTCCATTTTCTAATCGTTTTGCCTTTTCTTTTAACTCATAGACTTCATTTTCTAAAAATTCCTTTTTAGTCTTTAAAAATTTATTTTTAGTTATGATTTTTAGACTTAGCTCACATAATTGATTGTATTGTTTTTGCAAAGTGTCATCATCAATAGAGGAATAAGATGAGTCAGAATGTACCTCGTTTGACTCTTGTGCCATTTTCGAATCTGTGCCTTTTTCCTAGCTTCTTCTAGATCATAGTTCTTGAACAAGTCATTCCTATTATGTGAATTCTTAGGCAAATAAGGTGAAGTGACTGGTTTTGACAAAACATGTTTCACATTAACTTGGGAGGCAAACCGTGTTTTGAAAATTTTGTTCTTTCGGATATAAATGCGTGAGGGTCGCTTAACAACGACCGATCTCTAATGGAATGAGAAGCGGCTTCCCAAGGTTGATGGTTTTGTAAACTTAGTGTTCACACTTTTCCCTGTTGCTTTTATAAGCTCGTTCTTTAATGCTACAATTGTGAAACCCTTTTCCTGAAGTTGAGCTTTGAGATCATCATTTTTGGCTATCAAAGAAGTTGTTTGTTCTACAATTTTAGTCCTGGTTTCTTTGATTGAGTCACCTAGGTCCTTTTGATGCCATTTCAAAGTCTCATTTTCCTTAAGTAATTTAGCCACACAAAGTTCCAATTCAATATTTCTGGATTTGACAACCTCGATATCATGTTTTACCTTGACTAAATTACTTTTCTCATTCAGGACATAAATATGTTTCTTCAGATTGTAAATGGTTGAGTCATTTTTCTGAAGTTGAGCTTTCAAAGTGTTAATTTCAAAAAATTCACGGAATTCGTGAAGTTCCGGTTTTACATGGTTTGTGATGATGTACCCTCAAGTAGCTCAAGGACACTCCTCAGACGTGTCAAGCCCTTCCATCTGAAGGCCCAAGTTAGGATTCCAAAATATCCATAGGCGTCAAACCATTCGTTGGCACGAAGGTTACCTAAGGAATTCGCCATTCGCGACCTAAGCCCTTCGGGTATGGTTGACGAAGGAACGATGGATAAGGAACCTCGACTTGGTCAAACCCACGATCTCCTCTCCTCTTGGCTTCCCGTCAAGTCCGAGAACGTGGGTCACTAAGCCCTAGCGGTTACCCACAATCATGGGATGCCCCATGATCTCCGACATTCATGCGTATGCTCTTAACCCTATTTCATTCACTATAAATAGGTTGGACGGCAATGGATTATGGTATGCTCATTTCACATTCATTTCTTTACTTACACATACTTAAACAACCATAACTCATACTTACTCTCACGGAGGTGGTTCGCAGGTCCTACCTCGCAATCATTAACGTAGTGTTTCATATTTCTTATTCTCGGTGAAAGGCAAGTCTTGGTGGAACATACATCCTCATTACTTTGATCCTCATGAAGCCTGGTAGTGCAATCTTTTGTACAATCAGTGGCGCCATCCGTGGGACGACTACTATTAGTCCCGTAATCACCCAGTCCTAATACCCTAACCGACTACACTACTTTTCCGGCATGGAACCAGGAAGAGAAGATACACCTCCACCAGGTTTCTCTACCCTGACCCCACTCAACACAACTAAAACCGATAATCTCGCCCCCATAACAGCCTCTACCTTTACTACACGATCTCGTTTGGAAACTACTCCCGTAAATCATGCCTCAACATCCGCTAACCCTATTCCAGATATTAGTCTTGCCTTCGTTGAGGCAAAATTTGAGGCCCTAGATTCTTTGCTAAGGGCTCAAAAGAGACAGTTCGCAACACCGAAATGCGGAGGAGTTGGAATACTCAGGTGAGGAGTATGACGAGAGATTGAAATAGAGGATAGGCCTCACTGCTAGCAGGGCGCTCGGCCTGCGAAATGGTTCTCCTTCCATCAAGGCCAAATGGAAGGGCTGTGGGTTTGAAGAAGGACCGGGAGGAAATCCGGGAAGAAGGGAAAGAATGCATGGTGAAAGGATGGCGAGAACTCCAACGGAGGAAGCAACCCAGTAGGAATCGGAGGGTAAACCTACCCCTCTCTAGCTGCCCACTTAGGAAGAGAAGGGACGGGGCTCCGGTGCCCCCTCTTATGTTTCGAGTGTCGAGGCCCAACTCCATACTCCGGCATGAATCGCCATACCCCTCCGGAATGAACCCCTACCCACCGCTCAAACCTACAACGCTACCTCCGAATGGTTCACTCCCAACTAAATTACCAAGAAATGCCCTATGGACAGGTTCCTACGCAATCGATGGGTGTAAACCCTTCGTACCAACCCGCTACTGTTTTCCTACCTACACACAGCCATTTCCTAACCCGTATAATCCTACACCTGTTTATCCACCTCCATACAACCCTTACTATGTCGAAGCCTCTGGAGCTTGCACACCCTTCGTGAAGTAGATCGAAGACTACCCCTACCTGATGGTGTAAAGATGCCTACTCATATAGGTACCTACGATGGGAAAGGCGATCCTGATAACTTCCTCCACTTATTCGAAGGCGCTATCAAGATGCAAAGTAGGTCATGCACAGTAGCATGCCACATGTTCACTTACACTCGAGAGACTCGCAAGAATATGGTGGAACGTCATGGTTGGGGAGCATTATGAGTCTAGACGATCTTAAGGCTAAGTTCCGTTACACTTTAGCCAGAAGAAGAAGTACACCAAAACTCACCTAACCGTGCACACCATCAAGCGTAGGGACAATGAAAGCACAAGGGCCTTCGTTACGTGTATACTAATGAAACTTTGCAAATTCTAGGGTTGCACGAAGATCGGAGGATCTACGGTTTCGTACATGGCCTTCGGACTCGAAGCTTGGTGGAATTCCTGCCCACCGACCTTCCCAACACATACAAAGCCTTGATCGAGAAGGCTTACACCTAGATTGAGTCCAAAGAGGTAGCAGAAACGGGGCTCCGATAGAGCAAAAGGAAGCATCGACAAATTCTCTGAGGGTCCTCACAGGAGGACCCAAAACAAGAAGAAGAACAGAGATCGCTTCACCCTACAACAAAGGTTCGAACCATGGACTCTTGGCAAACTTGGTCAATCTCCCGAGAGATCCTAGCTACCGAGAAAGCCGCAAAGTCCTTGATCCACCACCGGATGACAAAGACCTGAAGCAAAGCCGAGACATGTCCAAGTATTGCCATTTCCATGAAGATCATGGACATGACACGAACAAGCGCAGTAACTAAAGAAGCGGATCGAAGAGGCGATGACGGTCCGGACGGTTAGCACATCTCGTCAAAGGCATCAAAAGGAAAGGACAAGTTCTCCGACACTCAACTGGGTGAATGGAAGGGAACAAGAAGGAAACTACGCCCAGAAGCTCTATACTAATGGTACACGTACACGATGCAACCTTGAAAAGGAAGGAAGCGGATGGGGAGTCAGGAAGTGTGGAAATAACCTTCTCTTACATATTGGGGCAGACACCTTCGACTAATCCCGTGATCATCAAGGTACGAATCTCAAACAGGGAAGTAAACCGAGCATATATGGATTGTGGAAGCTCCTGCGAGATCATCTATGAGCATTGTTTCCTAAAGCTCAATTCATCCATACGCTCACGGAGGGTGGACTCGAAAGCACCACTAGTAGGGTTCTCCGGTGAACACTCGTGGCCCCTGGGAGAAGTACCGTTGGAAGTCACCATAGGCGAAGGCCCCTTATCCCGCACGGAAACACTCATCTTCGTTATAGTAAGGTCAGATTCTCCTTATAATTTGTTAATAGGGAGAACACTATGCAAAAATGGAATTGTTGTTTCCACCATACATGTCGCTATTAAGTTCCAAACCCCTTGGAGTAGGGCTGCTCATTCTAGTTATGGGCGGATAAGGGTGTATTATGGTGTCAAAAGATCAAAGAAGAATCGGAGGAGTCTCCGATGGCAATTCTAAGTTGTCATGATGCGAGGAGCGAGTTGTAGTTAACCCTAGCTACCACGAACAAACGGTGGTAGAAAGCGACTCCAAAGAAATTTAAAGCGGCTCACGGGCTATATGGACTAACCTTGATGTTTTGCTTGGAAATATTACGACATGACGGGTACCAAGAACATTGCTAATAGACAGACGATCCTTGAACGGAGCATAAACCGAATGAGTACAAACACATTGAGCCAATAAAGCGAAGGGGAAGCCTAGCCCCGAAGAAATCTGCACTGCAAAGAAGTTGACGAACTCACACAAGCGGGCATCCCGAGGGAGGTCAAGTACCAAACTTGGGTGGCCAACCCAGTGCTGGTCAAAAAGAGCGACGAAGGGTGGCGTATATGCGTTGACTTCACTGACATCAACAAAACATGCCCGAAGGATTGCTATCACCTACTAGAAATTGACTGGAAGGTAGAATCCTTGGAAAAATGCTTCTTAGATGCCTATAAAGGGTATCATCAGATCCAGATGGCAAAGGAGGACGATGAAAAGACACCTTCTACACGAGCAAAGGTGTCTCTTTACGAAAGATGCCGCCGGGTTGAAGAATGCGAGGGCAACTTATCAACGTCTAAGTAGATAAAGCCTTCAATAAGCAGATAGGCGTAAATCTCGAGGCTTACGTTGACGACATGGTTATTAAAAGCAAGGCGGAGGAGGACCTACTCCTCGATGTACAGAAACATTTGACCGACTTTGGGCGATTAACATGAAGTGAACCTAAGAAATGCTCCTTGGTGTAGAAGAGGACAATTCACGGGCATTTGATCACTAAGCGGGGATAAAGGCTAATCCTCCAAGGTCAAGGCAATTTCGATCTTCAAGCCCCTAAGTGTTTAAAAGATGTCGGCGCCTAAATGGGAAGCTAGCGACCTTAAGCCGGTTTTTGTCGAAGAATGACAGGTCCTACCATTCTTTAAAACACTCGAGGATGCGTGGACAAGAAAACTTTCCAATGGGCCGGGATCTTGAAGCGCCTTCGGAAGATGAAGGAGTTCATTGAAATCCTTCTAACACTGACCCCAATCAAAGGCGAAGTGTTATTCATGTATTTAGCATCCTCAACGGAGAGTATTAGCGCGATCCTCATGGCATAACAAGACAAACGACAAATCCCCATTTACTTTGTCGTGGGGGTCCTCTGAGGAGCGAGATCAACTATCCAACATTGGAGAAGTTAATACTCGCTTTAATCTCACGCAGCAAGGAGGCTCAACGCAATTTCCAAGCCCATCCTTTTACGGTCTTAACCGACAAGCCGCTAAAACAGATCTTGTTGAAGCACGAAAAGTCCGGGAGGGTGGCTAAATAAATTGTTGAACTTGGAGAACATGAAATAGAGTTCAAAGGACGAAACTCTATTAAAGGGCAAATTCATGCAGACTTCTTGGCGAAACACCTTCCGAGCTGTGACGCAGAAAGGAAGAGCCAAAACTAATCTCACTCAAGTGCGGTGAATGGAAACTTTATACAGACGGAGCATCCAGCTCAAGCAGTTGGAGCAGTCTAATGTTGGTCGATCCACGAAGGAAGGAGCATACATATGCTCTTGATTCGAGTTTGAAGCCACAAACAACGAGCGGAATCTGACGTTGCTAGCGGGACTCGATTGGCTAAAGATATGAAGGTCAAAACTCTCGTTGTTTTCGTAGACTCCCGGTTGGTTGCAAACCACCAAACGGGCTCCTATGAAGCAAGGCAGCCGTCATCAAGCAATACTTGGAAAAACAAAGGAGATCTTTGGAAAACTTTAACTCCTACACCATCCAAAGATGTTCGTAGGAATCGAATAAGAAGGCAGACGCACTAAGCAAGCTAGCTTCAATGGCCTTCGCTCATCTCACTAAAGAAGTACTCGTGAAGTCCTTCCGAAAGATCCATTGTTCGTAAAGAAGTTGCCGATGTGATTCACGAAGAAGGAGATACATGGGTGACTCCCGTAAGGGAATATTTGATAAGTGGTCTTCTCCGAAGATCCCAAGCTAGCAAGGAAGGTTCGGGTTAAGTCCCATAATCTGGGCTAATAGGGAAACCCTATAGGAGGTCATTTTGTCACCACAGTTACGATGTGTAGGCCCCAAGCAAGCTTCGAGCATCATCTCTGAAGTCCACGAAGGATCCTGCGGTCTTCATGCAGGACCCCGCTCAGTTGTCTCGAAGATAATGAAGTTGGGCTATTATTGGCCTTCGATGCGAGGACGCAAATGAAATCATTCTCAAATGTGAAGCTTGTCGATACACTCAAACGTTCCAAAGATGCCAAAGCAAGACATGACAAGTGTGACATCCGCATGGCCCTTCTCTCGGTGGGGCATCGATCTTTGTGGGACCTATGCCTATAGCGCCCGGAGGGTCAATTCTTCTTTGGTAGCAATCGATTACTTCACTAAGTGGGTGGAAGCTAAACCCCAGCCTCCGTCACGGGAGACGGATCGAGAAGTTTGTATGGGAGCACATTGTTTGCAGATTGGTGCCCCATATAATCATATCGACAACGGGAGGCGGTTTGAAGGAGTCTTCTCGACTTCATCGAGGGCTCAACATAAAGCAATCACGGACGTCCGTCTACCATCCACAAGGTAATGGACAAGTGGATGTTACAAACAGAGACATCGTCAAGGGATCGAGAAAAGGTGAGGCGAACTCATCATGGATGGGTGGACGAGCTCCTCAAGTCTTATGGGCTCACAGGACGCATCCTAAGTCAAGCAATGGTGAAACTCCTTGACCTAACATACGAAACATAGCGGTCATCCTTCGAACTAATTGTACACACGGAGCGTGTGGCAACGTATGATGCCTCCCAAAATGACGAAAGAATCAGGGAAAACCTTGATCTACTAGAAGAAAGACGAGAAATAGCCTCCATTCGAGAAGCAATGTACAAACATAAGATCGAAGGCTACTATAACAAAAGGGTCAGACCTTCCACTTTCAAGCCTGGAGAATATGTGCTACGCCTCAACAAAGCAAGCAAAGCGAGTGTCGGGAAAAGCTGGGACCAACTTGGAAGGACCCTACATGGTAGTGAGGCCTACTGACAGCGGACCTACAAGCGGCCACTCTTCTCGGAGAACCCATCGACGGGACATGGAATGGTATGAACCTTGAAAGTTCTATGTTTAAGAAGTATTTTTACTTTTTCTTGTAATTAGAAGCTTCTCAAGGGAAAGCAAACATTATTGGTAGTTGTCTTAGTTTTCATTTCAAGAATGATGTAATCCACCCTACCAATTCAATGATAAATAAGACATTTCCCACAAATCTCTTGCTTCGTTTCTTAAACACAAAGATTTGTTCAGCCAAGTCGTTAATGAGTTTCAATGTCGAATGGCTCGAGGTGTAATACATGCCTTATCATTTAATCCAACTTAAACATTCACATTAACTCTCCTAGTAGTTTTTGGCGCTTGTTATTTTTTTTTTTACAAAGTCATACTATATAAAGGATTTGAGATAGAGTGGGTGATCCGTGCAAAACCGTCAAGTTTTCTCACACAAGCCGACCACTTGTGAATGGCCGACCGTAAGAAACTTAAAACGGTTTAGAAACGAATGCAATGAAGATCTGGTGAGTATAGGGTTTCCCCGGGTCGTTATGTCCCAGCGAGCTGTGCGAAGAATCACCAAACGTATAGTGATCGAGAGATTTGAACGGAAAAAGGGATTTGAATTATTATAACTACAGAAAAAGCTCATAAACTAAAGGGGCTTAAATGAAAATTAAAGAAAGTTAAAAGATAAAAAAATATTAAATAAACGCTATCACTATTTGCAAAATGATGTTTTGATTTTATGTTTTATAAAATCGAATTAAAAACTACGTAACGTCTGAAATGAAAATGTGAAACTTACACAATATAAATCCTAAAAATATGAAAATGACATTTTACAATCCTAATGATAAAAGAAAATTTTAGAAAAAGAAAATTATTTTAAAATTATTAAATTAATTATTATTAATTAAAACTATTTTTAACTATTAAATAATAGCTTAAAATATAAGAAAATAGGAAATAAAGCTAGAAAAATAAAATTATGACTTGGAAAATCTAAAATAACAAAAGAGAATTTTCAAAACTATTTTTGTATTTTTCTGATTATTTTTGTATTTTCTATGAATTAAAAACTATTTAAAACTAATTAAATTGCTTAAAAATACAAATTTAACTAAGAAAAATTTGGAAAAATATTTTTTTGGCTTTTTATATTTATCTTAACTTAAGAAAAATGAAAAATTATTTTTTTGAAACTTTTCTTAATTATTTGTATTAAATGCTAATTAAAATGACTTAAAAACTAGTTAAAATGGAGAAAAATACCAAACTGACCTATAAAAATCTGAAAAATTCAAGATAAGCTTAAAATAATAGTAGGAATCTAAGAAAAATAGAAAAACAAGTGCTTGTGTGTAGGATAATGAGGTTGCGAGACAATATGCTTATTAATAAGCACTCAAATAAGCTAAAATGGTCCAAATGGGCACCAAACTAAAACAAAGAGCTACAATAAGCTAAAACTACCTAAATGCAACTAGAAACAACAAGCTTAAACCACATAATTGCAAACTACCAAGATTTGGATGATTTGGCTATAGTGATAAAAATCGATATGAGGCCTACTTTGAGCTATAAAATAAGCACTAAAATAAGCTAGAAACTAGAAAACAAAAGAAGGGTCCTAAAGAAGACCTGGCCAAGTGCTTACAAGCCAAAGACCAGACCTTGGTGAGCGAAGATAAGCCCTGCAAGCCTTGCACATACCACATCTTGGCACTCGGTGTTAATCGAGTCGGTTCAGGGCAAATAAGCTCAATTGACAAGCCCATTTAGAGCTTAAGAAAATTCACAAAATTCAGCTAAATTGATAACAAGAAAGTAGACCAAGTGAAGTTTAAAAACACCAAGTTTCTCTTGATTTGGCTCGAAATGAGTAAATGAAAAATCCTCTAAAGTGGTCAAAACCGACTTGTTGCAAATTTTGACTTTTGACAAAAGCGAGAAGTTGACTTTAATGAGTTTTGATCTTGATTTAAGGACTTAAATTGATGTATATTGATGAAATTAAGCTACTGCAAGTTGTATCTATGAATTATAAACACAAAACAAGAGTTTGCTTTATTAAAATTCCAACGATGAATCGCTTAAGACATTTAAGGTGTAATTTTGACTTTCACTTACTTGATGTACAAATAAGCGACTTAAATGAGTCTAATGTGCCTAAAGGGACTTACCAAACGAGTTTAACCACTTTTAAGCACCGCAAATCCAAAACCAACTTAAACCAAACACTACTTAAAATTACTAATATGCAAATGAAACTTTGTTAACTACTTATCCAACTTGTACAAATGATCAAACTAAGTTTAGACATCCTAAATACAACTAAATAAACTAATTTAAACTAATGGTGACCACAGATACACATACAAGTACAATATGCAAAATGGATTGAAAATTGAAAATGGAATACTCACTTACGGATGACCGGTGATTTCTCGGGCTAAACTAGAACCTAAGATCACTACACTAAGCCATTTCAACCCAAATCCAAGTTACGCATTACCAGATTCATCACCATTTCCCAATTTTAGCTCCAGTTGACTTTTATTGACCATGTGACAAAATTGCTTAAAAGCGATTAGCGAGCTTACTCAAGACTTTAATAAGCTTAAATGAGCTTATTTGATTTTAACATGAGCTTATTAGAAGCTTGGACATAAAATTTGAAACCGAAAATTTCCACGATGAACAATAACTTGGAATTTATATAAAAACTTGGATTGAAACTCAAAAGCACATTACAATGATATGTTAACTTAATTGTGATACATAAAAGCTAAAATTACAACATTTGGACTTAAACTAAAACATTAATTTAAAAAGCGACATTAAGAAAAACTATAAAACTAACTACTCTTTCTCTCTCTATCTCCTCCTCCTTTTATAAGCCAATCCTCTTTCCTTTGACTTCTCGGCATATCCCACCAATAATTTGGACTTTTGGATGGCGAGAGATGATCTTGGCCATTAGATCAAAATTTGGCGGAAAAGGCTTTTAGATTGAGTGAGATTGAGTGTTTGGGGAGAGAAGAATTTAATGTATCTTGGAGGTATGTTGAAGTGGGGGACATGGAAATGGAAAATGAGTTGGAGTGATGGGAGGGATGGTATTTGCGGAGGTGGAGTGTGAGGAAGGAGAAGAAAAAAAAGGCGCCAAGGGGTGTTTTGTTTGACTTGAGATTTGTTAGGCGATATTATGAAGGGGTCAAAATGGGTTAAGTGGCGGGGTCCAAAGGTTTTTGACAAGGGTCCAAGGTTCGAAGGTTAAAGGATTTAATCTGAGGACCTATTTTATGAATTTTGAAAATTCAAGGGCCAAAGCGCAAATTCATCAAAGATGTTCCAAGGGACCATAAGTGACAAGTTTTAATAATACAAGGACCAAACTTGACATTTTCAAAATTCCAAGGACTAATTTTGCCAAATTTGAAACTTGGAGGACCAAATTTGTAATTTCTCAAAACTTTTGATATTTTCACCAAAGGACTAAATTTGACAACTTATGATTTTAAAAGGACCTTTGGTGATTTTTCTTTTGAAATTATGTGCTCGGGGACTATTTCGACAATTTTGAAACTTGGGGACTGAAGCGCCAATTATGCAAACTTTGCTCATTTTCATCGATTTTAAACATTTTGCATCCGAAACATATAAAATGCAATTTTGGAATATTTTCGATATTTTGATGCATTTTGAGCATTTTAAGCGTTTTGCGTTCAGATTTAACCAAAATGATGAGTATTTACACACTCATCAATCCCCCACACTAAATTATTGCTAGTCCCTAGCAATCTTTTGAGAAAAACTTAATGGATTTGAATCTCTTTACCAAAAGCCATTACTTGGAGTAGCCAAATGTTTGATTCAAGTAAGAACCATGGTACACCGATAACCATGTGATTTTGAGCAAACCACCGACTTCCAACGGATTTGATTTGTCTTTACCGAAGCCGTTTGCTCTGGACTAGCCAACTCTTAGATAAATTATCAATATTATCTTTGGTGAGTCGATTACCAATTATGGTTTTTCCACTTGCCTTTACCACAAGCCATAAACTTGCGGGCTGCCACTCTTCACTTTTAAGGATATGGTGAAATGAATACCATACAATTTTGGGCAAATTGCAAGCCGTCAACGGTTTGAGATATCTTTACCAAGAGCGTTTGCTCTGGATTAGCCAATCCTTTTGTTTATTAGACATGGCGGATGATAACCAATTGAGTAAGTGCAAAACACTTACTCCAAAAATATTTTGGCCGAAACGGGAATTGGTATAAATATATGATAAAATTCGTGAAATTCCCCACACTTAGAAATGAATATTGCCTCAATATTCAAAGTACCGTTATTATGCGGCGAAAACGTAAAGGGAAATACTACGGCCATTATTTTGAGAGATTTTTTTTTTTTTTTTTTTTTTTTTTTTAGGAAAATTTATATATATAACATGTGGGGCAACTCCCGCACACTAGGGTGGTACACACGGGTGAAAACCCATGTTCACCATCTTTTTTGATTACCGAGTCGCTAGCTTGACTCGACCCAATTCATTTGTTCATGGGGAAGTAAGTGGAAGAGACAATCTCCATCGGACTTTCATACACCGATGAGATATACATAGAACCGGCTCAAAATGATAAATGGAAATGCCGGGGTCAAAGATAGTGTCTTCATTCCGAAGGAGTGAAGATGAAGAGAATCACAAGATATTTGAGGAAAGGAAGAAAGATTTTGATAACAATCAAGATCCATTCTTCATCCTCAAATGTGAACATATCGGGAGGAAGGGTGAAGGTAGTATCATTAATAAGCAAATTAGTATGATAGAGTACACCTTCCTCCGAGCCAATATCATCCTCAAGATCAAAATAGAAATGATCATGTTCGGAGGAGATATGTCATGAGAGAGTTCACGGAGAACTCTTTATGAAGAGAATCATTCACATGAAGTGAAATTGTGAACTCTTGCTCCATTGTGGCCTTATCACTATCCTCGATCGAGTATCAAAGAGTGGATTCTCGAGAATTGAAGTGAATTCAGTCGAATTCAAATAGAGGATTAGTGAAAGTAGCTTTGAATGTTTCGGGAACAAAGTGATCAACATTCTCTATTGACCTGTTGGGATAAGAAGTGAGTGAGCGATCATTATCAAGGAGACTTTCAATCTCTCTAGATCGGCTTCAAATCAAAGAGAACATCATTACTTTCGATGAAAGTGGATTGATGTGAGTGAGTTCAGGAGAACTCCTCAAGAAGATGATCGACATCAGTTGTGGAAGTAATGCCTCAACATACTCGATGTTTCCATAAGAAGCACAATCTTCGCTAAAATCGGAGAAAGTTTCAAAATGATCTTTGAACACTCGAGAGGAAGAAGAATCACACATATGATCGAAGTACCACGTGACTCTCTCGGATTGGGACAAGGTTCTCAACACTAGACTTTATGAATTCGTCCGATTCCTTTTCGAGAGCAGTGTCAAGATGCTCGTCCCCATGTTCGAGAGTGAGTGGGAGCTTGGGTGTGATAGCGATTGTTTGAGATGGAATCTCAGCTGCTGGGATATCAACCGACCGAGGAGTTGAGAAATATTATCTTTAAAAGGATAAAACTCTCCTCGTCATCATCATAAAGAGCGCCTTAAGAAATTGGGAGCATGCCAGAGCCGCATGCTCTAGGATTAATAATTCTTCCCTAGATTGGCGGGCTTCTGGTTCTTGACTAGCAATTCTCCCATGGTCTTTTCACCACTCACTTGATTCTTAATGTTACTAATCATATCATCAAGTGTTTTCATTGCGGTTTCAAAATTCAGGAGATTTCTTGAGACAACGGCTCGGTGGAGTTTGAACCGTATGGTCTTTGTGGAGGTTGGAAATTGTCAAACTGTAAGAGTCATGATTGTTACAAGGAAATGGATTCCTATTTGACAATCGAGTGAAATGGGGACCTCCAGGTTCTCATGATAAGAGCTGTTGAGTGCGGACCAGTGAATTATATGGATATTGGTCATAACCAAAGTTCGAGCATCACCGGAAAAGCTGTTCATAGACAAACGTGTTTCGGATTGACACTCAAATCCTTGGTGAGGACCTCCACAAAATTCACAGCGATTAAGTTGATTATATGAAGATAAGTCGGTGTGGTGGGTAATTGGAAAAGTTTGAGGGTCGTTAAATGAGTTCGGATTAGGATCATAATCAAATGAATTCTCGAACCACAAAACAAACAACTCCGTTATGAATATCATTACCACATTGTACACACGTGCACCAACGACATAGTGAACCAAAAGAGGTTCACCACAACCCACACAAGGAATAAGCGATTTCATTTGAGAGTTATGAGAAGGAATCGGTTTATTCAAAGAATCAACAAAACCAACATGGTGATCCGAATGACTATCAAGTCTCGAAGAACATTTTGAAAAATCCGGAGGTGGGACAAGTGGTGTGCTCGAGAGCTAGCAATTTCCACCACTTCCGTTATGGTCTCTGGTTCTTGAGAAGCGTGAAGATTAGGCAAGTCATTCTTGCTAGTCACCGGTCTCGATTACGCATGTTTGCTTTTAACCGTAAATCGTGAAAGTTTAGGATCAATTTTAGGCGGCTTATGAGCAATTGAGGGGTTAGATCTTTGGATAACCGTAGGTTGGACGTGTTAGCACTTCCATTATCGAGGAAGCACACGGTCCTTTGTCACCCGGTGTCTCGTTCCGTTTCCTACGCAGAATTAATGGATCATCACGAACAACACGAATTCTTGACATTTGTGATAAAGTCTCAAGTTTTCAACCGTCCCGAGTCGTCGCGATCGAGAGATTCCATGAGAATAGAAGAAGTTAGAATCAAATGAATAGAGGGTAAAGGGATAAAGAATCAAAAAGGGTAAGAGGGTAGAGATGAATATTTTTGGTATTTTGAAAAACATGATGTGAAAACAAAGAATGAAAATCTTTTGGATTTTGATATTTAAAAGAAAATATAAACACATACTGGATGGATGGTATGAACAAAGAGTGAATATCCAAATCACTAATCGCTAAGCGGAAGATAATCAAGACAACTCCGTGAATGCGCCAAAAATTTGATCCAGTAAACCGTCAAGTTTTCACACGTTCGCCACCACTGTGAATGGCCGACCGTAAGAAACTTAAAGCGGTTCGAAACGAATGCAATGAAGATCTAGGGAGTATAGGGTTTCCCGGTCGTTATGTCCCAAATGAGTCGAAGAATCACCAAACGATATAGTGATCGAGAGATTTGAGCGGAAAAGGTTTGAATTATTATAACTACGGAAAAAGCTCATAAACTAAAGGGGCTTAAATGCAAATTAAAGAAAGTTAAAAGATAAAAAAATATTAAATAAACGCTATAACTATTTGCAAAATGATGTTTTTGATTTTATGTTTTTATAAAAGCGAATTAAAACTACGTAACGTCTGAATGAAAATGTGAAACTTACACAATATAAATCCTAAAAATATGAAAATGACATTTTACAATCCTAATGATAAAAGAAAATTTTTAGAAAAGAAAATTATTTTTAAAACTATTAAATTAATTATTATTAATTAAAACTATTTTAACTATTAAATAATAGCTTAAAATATAAGAAAATAGGAAATAAAGCTAGAAAAATAAAATTATGACTTGAAAAATCTAAAATAACAAAGAGAATTTTCAAAAGCTGTTTTTGTATTTTTCGATTATTTTGTATTTTCTATGAATTAAAACTATTTAAAACTAATTAAATTGCTTAAAAATACAAATTTAACTAAGAAAAATTTGGAAAAATATTTTTGGATTTTATATTTATATTAACTTAAGAAAATGAAAATTATTTTTTGAAACTTTTCTTAATTGTATGTATTAAATGCTAATTAAAATGACTTAAAAACTAGTTAAAATGGAGAAAATACCAAAGCCGACCTATAAAAATCTGAAAAATTCAAGATAAGCTTAAAATAATAGTAGGAATCTAAGAAAATAGAAAAACAAGTGCTTGTGTGTAGGATAATGAGGTTTGCGACAATGTGCTTATTAATAAGCACTCAAATAAGCTAAAATGGTCCAAATGGGCACCAAAGCTGAAACAATGACTACAATAAGCTAAAACTACCTAAATGCAACTAGAAACAACAAGCTTAAACCACAGAATTGCAAACTACCAAGATTTGGATGATTTGGCTATAGTGATAAAAATCAGATATGAGGCCTACTTTGAGCTATAAAATAAGCACTAAAATAAGCTAGAAACTAGAAAACAAAAGAAGGGTCCTAAAGAAGACCTGGCCAAGTGCTTACAAGCCAAAGACCAGACCTTGGTGAGCCAAGATAAGCCCTGTGCAAGCCTTGCACATACTTCCATCTGAGACTCGGTGTTAATCGAGTCGATTCTGACAGGCAAATAACTCAATTGACAAGCCCATTTAGAGCTTAAGAAAAATTCACAAAATTCATTAAATTGATAACAAGAAAGAAGACCAAGTGAAGTTTAAAAACACCAAGTTTCTCTTGATTTGGCTCGAAATGAGTAAATGAAAAATCCTCTAGGTGGGTGAAAATTGACTTGTTGCAAATTTTTGATTTTGACAAAAGCGAAAAGTTGACTTTAATGAGTTTTGATCTTGATTTAAGGACCTAAATTGATGTATATTGATGAAATTAAGCTACTGCAAGTTGTATCTATGAATTATAAACACAAAACAAGAGTTTGCTTTATTAAAATTCCAACGATGGAATCGCTTAAGACATTTAAGGTTTAATTTTGACTTTCACTTACTTGATGTACAAGTAACCGACTTAAATGAGTCTAATGTGCCTAAAGAGGACTTACCAAACTGAGTTTAACCACTTTTAAGCACTTGCAAATCAAAAACCGACTTAAACCAAACACTTTTAAAATTACTAATATGCAAATGAAACTTTATTAACTACTTATGCAGCTTGTACAAATGATCAAACTAAGTTTAGACATCCTAAATACAACTAAATAAACTAATTTAAACTAATGGTGACCATGATACACATACAAGTACAATATGCAAAATGGATTGAAAATTGAAAATGGAATACTCACTTACAGATGACCGGTGATTTCTCGAAGCTAAACTAGAACCTTAGATCACTACACTAAGCCATTTCAACCCAAATCCAAGTTACGCATTACCCAGATTCATCACCATTTCCCAATTTTAGCTCCAGTTGACTTTTATTGACCATGTGACAAAATTGCTTAAAAGCGATTAGCGAACTTACCCAAGACTTTAATAAGCTTAAATGAGCTTATTTGATTTTAACATGAGCTTATTAGAAGCTTGGACATAAAATTTGAAACTGAAAATTTCCACAGTGAACAATAAACTTGGAATTTATATAAAAACTTGGATTGAAACTGAAAAGCACATTACAATGATATGTTAACTTAATTGTGATACATAAAAGCTAAAATTACAACATTTGGACTTAAACTAAAACATTAATTTAAAAAACGACATTAAGAAAAACTATAAAACTAACTACTCTTTCTCTCTATCTCCTCCTCCTTTATAAGCCAATCCTCTTCCTTTTGACTTCAAAGATATCCCACCAATAATTTGGACTTTTGGATGGCGAGAGATGATCTTGGCCATTAGATCAAAATTTGGCGGAAAAGGATTTTAGCATTGAGTGAGATTGAGTGTTTGGGGAGAGAAGAATTTAATGTATCTTGGAGGTATGTTGAAGTGGGGGACATGGAAATGGAAAATGAGTTGGAGTGATGGGAGGACTGGTATTTGCAGAGGTGGAGTGTGAGGAAGGAGAAGAGAAAAAAGGCGCCAAGGGGTGTTTTGTTTGACTTGGGATTTGGTAGGCGATTATGAAGGGGTTCAAAATGGGTTAAGTGGCGGGGGTCCAAAGGTTTTTGACAAGGGTCCAGGTTCAAAGGTTAAAGTTTAATACAAGGACCTATTTTGTGATTTACGAAAATTCAAGGGCCAAAGTCGCCAATTCATCAAAGATGTTCCAAGGGACCATAAGTGACAAGTTTTAATAATACAAGGACCAAACTTGAAATTTTCAAAATTCCAAGGA
Source organism: Chrysanthemum lavandulifolium (assembly GCA_022545495.1). Classification (NCBI taxonomy): domain Eukaryota; kingdom Viridiplantae; phylum Streptophyta; class Magnoliopsida; order Asterales; family Asteraceae; genus Chrysanthemum; species Chrysanthemum lavandulifolium. The sequence goes on along the minus strand of CM040244.1, from coordinate 232,359,150 downwards.
CTAATTTTGCCAAATTTGAAACTTGGAGGACCAAATTTGTAATTTCTCAAAACTTTTATATTTTTCACCAAAGGACTAAATTTGACAACTTATGATTTTAAAAGGACCTTTGGTGATTTTTCTTTTGAAATTATGTGCTCGGGGACTATTTCGACAATTTTTGAAACTTGGGGGTAAGCGCCAATTATGCAAACTTTGCTCATTTTTCATCGATTTTAAACATTTTGCATCGAAACATATAAAATGCAATTTTGGAATATTTTCGATATTTTGATGCATTTTGAGCATTTTTAAACGTTTTGCGATTCGATTTAACCAAAATGATGAGTATTTACACACTTATCGATGGGTCGCGACCCTCATCAATGATCAAATTTGGTCATTATATTCTTGGTGTTGCAATTTACACACAATGAGGTTGTTTAACCTTAGGTTGTAAAATTTAAGTGTCGGAAAAATGGCGTACGAGAAGTTAACAAAGCGAATATAAACTAAGTGTGTAGAGGTATCTCCCCACACCATCACATTCAAAATGAGGTTGATGCCCTTGTACACCACGAGGAGCCTAAGCCCAGTTAAGTTGTTCTTGGCCCATGGCCATACATCAAAAGCATATAAATTGTTTGGAACATAAGACAAATATTGTCAAATAAGATAAATTATTTTAAGGGTACATGCCACCTTTGAAACCAAATTATTTGAGACATGGAAGCCTTCATTCACCTTTTTGGAGATGGAGTGGGGATGGTTGCCTTGAGGCAGGCTTAGTAGACATGGTCTTCTTGGTTGGAGTGGTAGGCTTGACTTTCGAGGTTTCTTGGAAAGGAGGTCTTGAGGGGTGCCATGGGATCTTTGGTAGCCTCGGCAAGGAAGGAGTACTCTGCGGTTGCGAATGCATTTCTGCCTCATCATACTCGACCTTGAAGTGGGACGGTAGCATTCGATCTTGGAGAGGTCCACGGGCTTACTGTTTTGGCGACCTCCTCCAGTATGCACCGTCCATGAAATATGGTTGATTTCATGACCTTCCACATCCGAGCTCCCAATTCATCACTGTGATAGAGCTTCATGGCTATGTAAGGCACCACCTTCGAAACGACCTCCATACGATCCTTTTGCAGCATTTTATACCTCACACCTTCGAAACGACCTCCAACGACCTCCATACGATCCTTTTGATAGAGCTTCATGTTCTTGTTTTTTCTACGCCTAAGGACACTTCATCAACAAAGGTTCATTCGACTACAAAGATCCAATCTTACCACACAAGTTTATCATCATGTCTCAACCACCATAATCTAACTATTTCCCTCACACTTATAATCATCAACAACAACAACAATTAACTCCACAACATCAACAATGGAATCAACAACAAGCCATTTATCAACAACAATTTAATCGACAACATACTCCACAACTTGGTGCAATTCCACAACCACAAATGGTTCAACCACAACCAAGCATTCAAGTTCAACCCTACACAACCGATTTCAATCAACATCCATCACGGACCACTATGAAGGAACCCACTTGGTTTGCTAAGATGTGTGAAGCTTTAAGCGACCAACAATCAATTCATGAAGTCGGATCACTGATAGACCTCAATGCTCACTCCGAAACTACGATCAATGGGTGATAAGGTTCTTTAGGTTACGTGATCTGAAGAAGCCACATGGAAAGTTCTTAAAGAAGGTTATCTTGGAAGGTCCATTTGAGATGCTTACCGTCATTGTACCCGGAGATCCAACTGCTTTGTTCCACCAAGAGATGAACAAACCAACATTGCTCTTTGCGATTTAAATCCTCTGAACTTCTACACTATGAAGGCGATGAACTTGCAATGGAATACATCCTCTTAGGATTACCAAACCCAATTCTTCGTAGTGTTGATGCTCAAAAGATTGCACAAAAATGTATGATCATATTAGTCTTCTTATGGAAGGATCGGTACTCAATCGGGAGGATTTGGAATCCAAAATCTACTTGGCTTATGAACACTTCATGATTGAACACGGAGAGACACTCGAGTCATATCATCATCGATTTTCGACATCATCAATGATTTGGATAAACACAACATCATCATGCCAAGAATTGCGGTGAATACTAAATTCACGAGTAGTCTTGGTCGAGAATGGGAGAAGTATGTCATTTTTCTCCGTCAAGCGAAGAATATGCATCATTCTACTTATGGATTGTTGTACGATTACTTGAAGCCTCATGAGAAGGAAGTTGATCGGGAAAGGATTCTCCGTGCTCAAATTGCTAAGCAGTCACAACCGGACAATCAACAACTTGCCTTATATGCTCAGCGAATTATCCTCTCAACCAACAACTCAACCAAGCGCTTCCAACACACCTTCACAAAGACAACCTCAACCTCAACAAAATCAATTGGTTCCATACGGCAACAATGCTCAAGCATATGTCGGTGAAGCTCTTGAGGAAGCAGATCCGTTCGAAGCATTGCAACAAGGATTTGTGATGATTGCTAATGCTTTTGGCGTTACACAACAAATCCAACAATCGTATTCGTTCCTCATCTAACACACGGACTCAAGTCACAGAACAATGGACGTGTTGAAGTTGAAATCGTGATTATGGTCGTCGGATGGGCGGTGGTCAAGGGTTTAATCTTGTGGGTAGGAATAACAACGAGCTCAAGTGGTGGAGCAGGAAATGCTCAAAATCGGTTAAATGGTCTTGATGCTACAAGCGCAATGAGAAGGGACACTGGCAAATGCATGCCCAAAGCCAAGGACTAGGGGCGGTGCTTATTTCAAAGAGGCCTTACTTTTGGCTCTTAAGGATGAAGTGGTGGATCTCTCACAACCAAAGAACGAGCTTTATGGCGGATGCGCACCCGGATGATGATATGGAGGATTTGCGGTGAATCATTGTTATGTTGATGGCTAATATGCATGAGCCGCACTTGAGTGATCTGAGCCCGATGTATGACACCGATGGCTTGTCTCGGTACCGAACAAACCATCATCATATCGAACTAATATCTCGCCAATATCTCGAATCCGCACGGATCGATCTATTCAAACCGAGTCTTCTACATCTTCCTCGATGATTTTCAATTTAACCTCAGTAGTTACATTTGACGATCAAGATGACCTCATGGTTTCCTTTGATAATCAAATTGACTCCGTGGTCGTATTTGAGGATATAAAGAATGATCATGTTGAGACTCACATTGAACAAGATGATCTGTTGCCTCATCCGATTTTGCTCGGTTAATTCAAGACCATAAAATCAAAATGGAGGAATGTTATGCATTAAATCAATCCTTAAAAGTAAAATGCCTTTATTAACCAAGGATTTTGAATGTTTACAAATGCAACTCAACTTTTTCAAAACTTAAGAAAACCGTGAAAAAGGTTTTGAAGCCGCTTTGCAAAATCTCATCAAAACGAAAAATATTTAGAGACAGATCGTGATCTAGCCGCCTCGAAGAATGCTTTGTTGTCCGAATTAGAACAAGCTGAAACATGAACATAAAAAGCAAATTAACGCTCTCACCTTGGAAAATCAAAATGCTAAAATGAGTTGTTAAATTGTCAAAAGCAGTTCTCCGCATACAAAAAGCATTCAACGAATCGGGTAGATGACCTTCTTGCAAAATTCTCGGTTTGCAAAACAAACTTAAAGAGTTTAAAGCATTGTTTACAAACATGGTGAATCGATATGACTATTGAAAAGTTTACCTTAAAACCTAATCCAAATGGATATGGAAAAATCTAGGCGATTACAAACCAAAGCTTTCACTAAAAACATTCAAACCAACTCACGAAGTTTCCGATTGCATAATACAAAATTGATAATCTTGTCATGAGTGTTGTTGAATATCATCGTCAAGAGGAATTAGATGCGAGAAGGCGAGTCGATCAAAATTAAAAAGCGTTGTTTACAACAAACCTTTTAATTATAAAACAGCGGTCACTTCGTCACACCAACGGATTCTTCTAACACACCAGGGTTATCATCAAAACACCGAGTCTTCTATTGTTAATCCCAAAGCAGTCTTTGCACAAACTTATGGTCCTTTACCTTCCATTAGCGAAGTAAACTCACAACCCGAAAATCGAAAAATTCTTGATATTTTGACATTTTCATGGTGACCTCAAAATTTTACAACATGAGATAGAATATCGATCCGAAATCAAAGTTGAACATTTTCAATCGCCTCAGGCGCGAGAACAAAGAGACATTTTCGGAAAATCTTTTACCTAATGTTAAAAACTTGAAAAGTTGTGCAATTGCACAGGAAAAGGATTTTCATAAGAACTTGGGGTAATGAAAACGTTTTCGAAAGCGAAACATCTATTACTAACACAAAACGCAAAAAAAGCTGTTGAGAAAAGATGTTGATCGACTCTTGGAAGATGTTATCTGTCTTGATATCCATAATGTTGTGCTACTCTATTCGTTGCCATACGCATCGATCATATCTCTGTGATATTGTTGAAACTGTTATAGCTGTGAGAACACCGATAATGTGCTTCGGATCGAGTCTTTAAAAGCGAGAAAATAAACGATTACACGGAAATTCACAATGCAAAGCGTCGTCTTCAATGGTGTGAAAAGATATTCACAACCATCAACTTAGTTTTCAAAAGAAAATCGCTCGGTTGGTGAAAATCTTGATCCTAAAATTGAGCACACGGATGATCAAAGCGTGTCTTTGAAAAGTCAAATCTCAAAATATGAACAAGAACTTTTAAAAGTTAAGCAGAATATGGTGTCATATTTGATTTACTCAAAAGACTCGAGATGAAGCATCAAACGAACTTGATCACTATCTTGCTCACACTAGAGAAGTCATGAATTTTTCCGGTAATCTTAGTTACGAAAATCAAAATCGATTCACACCATCTCTAAGTTACGGAAATGTTAGGAAAGTATGAACTACTCCCGCTCTCGTGATTAAGAGATTAGCACCAGTCACACTTAGTAATCGTGAACCAAGAATTCCCACCGCCAAATCACAAGTTGCTAATGTGTTTCCTCTCTTGAAGCAGAATAGTTGCATCTTTTCCAAGCGTCCGCACTTCACGACCTAGGAGCACTCAAGCGAAGAATAGGAAGTTGCGACATAAGAAAAGATCAATAAGGAATGCTAAAGTAGAAGAACACCCTAGGAATCTGAATAAAACTCAAGTTACTTCCACTATAGATGTTGCGTCGGCAAATGTAATAGAAATAGTGATGTAACGAATGCTAAACCGTTAAGTACCTTTGATATTCAATCGATGCACCTTGTGATATTTGTCAAAAGAGTATGAATTCGATTGTCATGACAAATGTGTTGCTAAAGCTATAATCTCTAGATTACGGAATCTAAGAATCGAATACCTCTAGGCCCACTAATCATTCTAAGTCCGTGTTTGGTAAACCACCTTCTTTAGATTCTAAGGCAACCATTGCTATCACGGTAGCTACCGCTTCACCTCCTAAGAATGTAGTACCACCTAGTGCTTTCACTAAGACTAAAGCAAAGAGTAGTTATGAGATGGCGAAATGGATATATAACACACTAGGATTTAAGTGGATGCCTAAAATACTAAATGTGTGTACGTCTAATATATCCGCTTGGAACCATCTAACATTTCGGGTTCCACATCTACTTCTATTCCATACGTGTCGTGCATGTGTAATGCGGTGATCTGAGATCATTCTCTGATTGTTGATAGCGGATGTTCCCGACACATGACGAGCAACCTTAAACTGTTATCAAACTTTATTGCAAAGTTCATTGGCACCGTCGATTCGGAACGATCACTTGCGACCATCATGGGCTACGGAGATTATGTTAATGGGAACATTGAAATAAGCGGGGTTTACTATGTGGAAGGCCTCGGTCACAACTGTTTTCGATGGGGTCAATTTTGTGATGGAGATTTGGAGGTTGCTTTCGGGAGAAAACTTGTTTCATTAAGTGATCTACAAGGAAGCGACCTTATGTCCGCTCGCGTAATTCTAGTCTCTACACTATCTCTATGCAAGACATGGTTGCTTCCTCTCCCATCCGCTTACTTTCGAGGCAACATCAACAAAATCACGGCTATGGCACCGTCGTCTCTCACATCTAAACTTTCAAACCATCACCAACCTTGCTCGACACAAACTAGTTGAAGGACTCCCGCGATTCCGGTATTCAAAAGATCACCTTTGCTCGGCATGTGAACAAGGGAAAAGCACTCGTGCTCATTTTCCTTCAAAGGTGGAACACGACTCTCGACATGTGCTTCATCTTCTTCACATGGTTGTGTGGCCCGATGCGTGCAAGCGATCAACGGCAAGCGCTACATCTTAGTAATTGTTGATGACTACTCACGATGGACTTGGGTCTATTTTCTTCGTAGCAAAGACCAAGCTCCACAAATGATCATCACCTTTCTCACAAAGATACTGAGTTCGACTCCATGACACCGTCGGGATTATTCGAGACGGACAAAGGCCGAATTTGTTAACAAAACCCTTCGTGAATTTTATGAGAAAGTGGAATTGACATCAAACATCTATTGCACGGACACACGAACAAAGCGGAGTTGTTGAAAGGCGAAACCGAGCGTTAGTGGGCTGCAGAACAATGTTAATCAATGCTAAACTTCAGATTACTTATGGGCGTGTCGTATCTGCATGCTATACTCAAAACCGTTCCATGATCACAAAACATACAACAAAACACCTTTTGAGCTTGTCCACAACTATAAACCGAACCTCAAACACTTTCATGTATTTGGATCCTTTGCTATCCGAATAATGATCGTGATGATTTTGGAAAGCTCAAAGTAAAGGCGATATTGGAGTCTTTATTGGATCTTGTGACAATTCTAAAGGTTTCGAATCTGGAATCATCGAACTAAGGAGGTAATGGAAGCGATTCATGCTCATTTCGATGAACTCACGAGATGGCTTCGAGTATAACGACTTAGAACCGGACACAACCGTTTAAACTTCCTCAACCCCATCATCATTGAAGAAAGCCCTCATTAACTCGTCAACAAATGGAAAGGTTATTTGCTCCTACATTGTGGCGATATTGATGAGCGTGCTCTGGTGTATCCATTGTCTCCATTGCACAACCCGATAATATTCATATACGATACACTGCTACAACAACTCTTTGAAGATGCACCTACACCAATTGACTCCAACACAACAGATTGAACACACCGCTTCCAACAATGATGAACCGGTGATGATATTACGAATGAAGTACCCCACTGCAGATTTTGATCCAAATCGTTCTTGACCCGTTTGCTAATGAGGCTGTTGCACCGGATGTTGCGGAATCTTCAACAAACCATTTGAATCCTCGGAATCGCACAATGTATACCAACATCAACCCTCTACACATAGATGGACAAAGACCATCCTCAGCTAACATTATTGGCAACCGAATCAACCGGTCGTTACAAGACAACGTCTTCACTCGACGGTGAACATTGCATTTATGCACTCACCGTGCCGCTAATCTGAGCCTAAAAACATTAAAGGCGCAATGACAAAGACAACTGGATTGAATCCATGCGGGAAGAACTCAACCAATTCAAACGTCTTGAAGTATGGGGGCGGTTGAAAGACCAGCGAGGGTCTCGTCATTGGTCTAAAATGGTTTGGAAAATCAAATTGGATCTTTGAAGGGCGTCATCCGAAACAAGTCACGTCTAGTTGCTAAGGGTTATCGTCGGGAAGAAGGATAGACTTTGAAGAATCTTTTGCTCCGGTTGCTCGTCTTGAGGTTGTTCGGATATTTCTCGCGTTCATGCTCATATGAACATGACGGTCTATTAGATGGATGTCAAAGCGGCGTTTCTCAATGGACAACTTAAAGCGGTCTATGTCACCAACCGGATGGATTCGTTGATCCCGAGTTCCCGAACCATGTCTACAAACCGAACAAAGCTCTTTATGGTCTCAAACAAGCCCTCGGGCATGGTGCGATAAGCTATCATCTTTCCTCATTGCCAATAATTTCACCAAAGGCTCGGTTGACCCAACTCTTTTTATACAATATCACGGGCACACATCTTAATTGTTCAAATTCGTGGATGACATCATTTTGGGTCAACACATAAAAAGTTTTCAATCGCTTTTGCAAAACTTATGAAGAAAAATTTTGAAATGTCCATGATGGGTGAACTTACGTTCTTTCTAGTCTTGCAAGTTCATCAATCACCCGTGGTATTTTCTTGAGTCGGTCCAAATATGCCCTTGAATTGTTAAACAAATTTGGAATGAATACACTGATACTTATGCCACACCAATGGCTCATACCAAGAAATTAGATCTTTGATTTACATGGGAAATTGGTTGACCCTACCAAATCTGAAGTATTATTGGGTCTCTCATGTATCTAACGACTAGCAGACACGATATTGTCTTTGCCGTTTATCTATGCTCCGTTATCGATCGCGACCAATGAAACCCACCTCTACGAGGCTAAAAGAATCCTCCGATACATCAAGGAACCATTAATTTGGGGATCGGTATCCGAAGGATTACGGTTTTGAACTAATCGCTTTTAGACGATCACGCGGATGCTTAGACTCGAGAAAAGTACTTGAGGCTCTACAATTTCTGGTGATAAACCGGTGTCTTGGCAATCTAAGAAGCGAGGATTGTACATCATTTGTCATCAAGCTGAAGCGAGAATATGTAGCCATGTCCGCGTGTTGTGCTCAAGTCATTTGGATGAGAACACAACTCAAAGACTATGGTTACGTATTTGAGAATCGATGTCTTGCGACAATCAGTGCCATTGCAATCTCGTGCAACTCGATTCGGCACTTCGAAATCAAAGCACATCGATCTCGCTATCATTTCATCAAGGACCACGTGGAGCAGTGCTTGTTGAATTATACTTTGTGGTCTTGAATACCAATTGGCGGATCGCTCACCAAAGCCTTGCCTCCCGCTAGTTTTAATGAGTTGGTCCACGAATTGGTATGAGGTGTTGACTCAAGAGGAATTGGATGACCTCTTAAAGCAAAAACGTCAAACACCAAAACATCTTTTGTAAATAAATTTTCAAAACAAAATACAAAAATATAAAATCCGATAAAACAACAAAATATTCTCCCAATCTATCTTTCTTTCAACATGGCAAGTACATTTCTTCCGTCAACACCTTAATCTTTCAAAATTCGATTTTTCCGATCAAGTGTTGAGGGAGAAAATAATCCATTAACTGTTTCAAAACATCTGTGTACTTGCATGTTACCACATCTCGGTTGATTATGTTACAAATGGTGGTATATTTTCTGGTTCAAAGACACTCCTCGGACCTAAATTAATAACCTTTCATTATTTTCTCAAATTGAGGGGGAGTGTCGTCAAGTTTCCTAAAATCTTCATTTGATAACCAAAATGGAAGTTAAAAAGCTTTGGATGAAAATGGAAAAGGTGGAGGGACCAAAACTGTCAAAAACTTAAAGTTATTTTAAATAAAACTCCTCCACCTAACTATCACTTCTCATTTATTACAAAATACCTAAAACCATCCCACGCTTAAGATTCACTCAAGAAAACCGTGTTTTTTATCCTCATCTTGTAAGTGTTTTCGTAATCACAACATGTTTTTATGATAAGGGTTTGAATCTCATGTAAATCCTACGGCTAAAACTTGTTCTACGTGTGATTTGGTGATCTACGCGTATGCGTAAGAACACACAATCAATACGTGGGTGTTTGTGGTGAAATGATTGTGTCAAAACGTTCTTAATACATCATTGATACTTTGTTAACCATCAAAATCCACCCAGATTCACTAATTGATGATTTTTGAAAATTAGGGTTTATGAGTCGAATTGGGTGTTTTCAAATGTAAAGTGTTTTGGTCTAAAAGATAGTTGGGTTATGCTCTTGCGTTGTTAAATTGATAATTTCCAAAGTCTATAGCCACCCGTAAACACGAATTGATCATCAATTCGAAACTAGGTTTAAAGTTCATTAACTTTGGGTATTTTTGATTCCTTTGCATAATAAGTGTTAAAACTTGGTCTACATGCTCTCACAACTTCTATGATATACCGAGAAAAACTTTGGTGCATAATCCATGGCTAGATTTGATACAGCGTAGAACTAGGGTTTAGTATACGGCGTAAGATATTCTCTGCATAATGTTTATGAATGATTCATGCCATGTATTGTTGTTGAAATGAATATATGTGCTAATTTTGATGATTTGATAAATTTATTTGAGTTGCTACACTTATAATTCGAATCAAGGTCATTTGATTATCTCGCATAAGGATCACCTTACGCGTAGATTGTTATCGTAAGACTTGTCTTCTGGCGTAGCTTCTACGCATAAGGTTCTACAATGGACTACGGCGTATCACATGAAGGATATGCGTAAGCGATGACCCCACGCTTAAGGACAACTCTTACGAGCGACCTTACGCGTAAGGATAATATATGCCTCGCATAAGCTCTCCACGCATAATGTCTCTTTTTCCTCGGCGTAACATTTCTTACGCGTAAGATAGGATTCTACGGCGTAAGTCTCGCCTAAGCATATATCATACACGCTTCACGCATAACTTTACCAAAACTACGCAACCTGGATCAACCTTCATGATGAATTGTTACTTGTACAAACTTGTAAATAAACTAATCATATCATCACGAATCCAAAATGTCACTAATAAACTTAAATCGTTTGATATGTTGTGAACAATAAGTGATAAAATAAACTTTAAAACTTAAAGTTAACTAACTCACGAAACATTTCACGACATCATTGAACTATTGAACATACAAGTGACTTAGGACTCGTAACAATCATTGACACTTGTACATTCAATAACTAGACAATAAGACCTTACATTGACTAACATTATGTCTTCGATATGTTGGTTCTTTTGGCTAATGTTATTTCGAGATCACGACATGGTGAACAAATGAATGTGGATGCACTGAAGTTCTCTCCATTCTTGATATCTATCCTCATGGCTATCCAATGAAGATAGGAAAGAACAACCTCCGTGTTGACTTTGACACCCTCACTTGCTCGAATCTTCATGTCTTATTGCTATTGATATTACGAGGACTCATCCATATCGAACATGCTTACTCACTCTGCAACCATTCACGAGATCTACATCCAGCAGTTACGGAACACTATGGAAAGGGTCAAAGGACAAAGCTAACGTGTGATGACTCGAATCACAAACAAGTCACCATTACACTGCGGACTTGAGAACATTCTCCTAATTCTGATGTCAATCCAACCAAACTTTATGCACACTCTTTGAAGAGCTAACTCTCCAATTCTTAATCAATATCGGTTATGGCGAGGCTACAAGAGTAATCTCTAAGCACTCTCATGTAGAGCTTAAGAGTATTCCTCAACCATGGAGAACACTCTACATGATCATCACCAAGTCGCATTTACGGTCGTGACAGTGGCTATGAGCATCCTAAGCTCATAGAACGCAAATATTTTGGGCATTCGTCAACATGAAACACATCGCTATTGAAGCTCGATTTGGGATGACATGATGTCATTTCTCAACAAACTTGGCTCAAAGATTCCTACATCGGATATACCAAATTGTTGATCCGAGAGCACTTGGACTTCATCACGACATTCCCAAGAGGCTCAATGACCCGACAATCACGACATGTTGACGGAACCTATTCTCATGCTTAGAATCAAGGAAACATCAACAAAGAAACAAGGTCTTTGTCTTGCCAGATTTCCTTCTAGCGAAGATGTCGAGCTCGAATCGTACCAAAGGTATCCGGAAGCGGTTAGACAAGGCAAAGTTGGTCATCTTGACGAAAAATATTACGGAACACCTGTCGGGAGAACCGAGAAGAGGAAGTGCGAGGAAGCACAACAAGTTACGTGAGTCAAAGGAAGGTTCCTAAAGGAAAGCTCCTTATAAAGGATTATTCCGTAAAGGAAGCCGAACCTATTCCACTTGAACCTCAAAGACAACTTAGGGATGAGGCTCAGAAGATCTCGAGAGCAGATGAAGAGGTTCATTACTCCTGAAGCTACCGCAAGCTGAAACACACCTCGGTAACAAAACCTCCAAGTCCTCCATTTGTCCAAGAAAAGGAAGACTCAAACTATTGTACCTTATGATGAGAGCTACGAAGAAGAAGAAGAGCAATTGGATAAATCATACGGAAAAAGTTTCTAACGTCAGACACATTCAAAAGGCATTGAATTTGCTAAAGATCAAATGGGTGGCCGGGAGGATCAAGTGGTCTTGCCACTCCTCTCCGGATCCTTATGCGGTTAATCAACCCGATAAGGGATCCGGTGCCACCACTCTTCCGCAACAACAACCGCTTTGTTGAAGACACTATTGAGTATGATTTTGAGAAGCGGTAATCGAGAAAGAAAAGTCTAAGGATGGCGAGGATGATTATACAAAGTTTCTTCTCGGCAGTCCTCACGCACTCAAAGGAGAAACCTCGAAACTCCTAAGGACATGAAGTCTCCTCATGTCTCCTCATCATCGGACTCTTCATCTCATTCATCACCACCACCATCAACTAAGTCAACGGATCATCATCCAATCCGTGAAGAAACCACCTAAATCTTGGATTTCTCAAACACATGCAAGAATTGTGAAAATTTGTCAAACAAGTTAGAAAGAAGGACATGCTTCAAAGAAAACTTAATTGGTATCTTGAACAAATGCGGTACTTACATGATGAGAATGACGAGATGCGGAAAGATAGGAAAGCTATTCGAGAATTCATGAGAAGTCATCGTCGGGGAACTAAATGAAATGATTGAAGGTTACACTCAAAAGTACCTTGAGGATATCGTTCAAAAGTCCAAAAGGCTGGAGAAGTCGACAAGAGAACAAACCCACAAGTTTCTTCTCGAAACCTTTGTCCCGGTGTGACAAAAGTATTTTCCGGACAACTCACCCCTAACATCGTAGCATTGGTCAAACATACAATGGCAAAAGAAGGCGATCTCTACGAATACGAGTTAATCGCTAAACTTGTGATGCAAATGTCAAAGAGATCTGGAACGTTTACTTGGATGAAGCTAAATTTTCGAAATTCTACTTGACTATCAACTCGGATCATCATGCAAGGAGTCACCACTCAATCCAAACGACCAAGAGATGGCGATGATAAGGATAAGGACTCTGCACCTAAGCGTCGAAGCGATGCGGTCAATCTACATCTATGCCACCTCCTCCACCGGACTTCTTCTCAACATAAGTCTCCATCACCTCGGTCTTCTCTTGACAAACCTCGGGCGATTCCGAGTTACCACCTGACTCATAAAGCGGTGACTACTTTGAGTACACGGGTGGTGACGATGAAGAGGTCCTTGAGCCCCGACAACAACCCACTCACCTAAACAAGTGCGAAACCACAATCATCATCAAAACCTTCAAAAAGAAGAAGAAAGCGACTCGAATGACGTCGTATCATGGCTTGATGACGATAAAACCGAAGAATTTGATTGGTTTGCTACTCTTGTTAACGACACTCCTACCAAGAAGAAGGTCAAGAATTGGTGAGATGGTAGTACCTTGGAGCATGCAAAATCTTGCAAGAAAGATTCCGTGTGAAGAAGATGGCGAAATCCGAGTTGAGGCGCATCAAGAATGAAGCATTCCTTCTTTTGAAAAATAGCTCGGAAAGTGCAATCGAGGTTGAATATCACCTTGAAAACATTGCTCGAGCCATGTCTAACAACATGGATTGGCTCAACCCGAAAGCAAACATCGACTTCACTAAGCGGAACAACCCTCCATATTACATTGATGGACCAAACCTCTACCAACAATCGCCAACCAGATGAACCAAGGATTCCTTCGGATATTTCTTCAACAAAGACACGGAATTTCTTCTCCATGGTGGCGATGGTTCACGAAAATCGCTACATCATTGACTCTTCCATTCCAACGACTATTTACTCAAAGCGCATTGCTATCGAGGAACGTGCAACTCACTTGTTTTCGACAGCGTGCAAGCATATGACCAAGATGCATTGTATGGGATTCATCATTGGCACGAGCGCGAAGAATCTACTACGAAGTTGCACAGTTCGAAGTCTCAACATGAAGTGTATTGCTCAAAGGACATCGTGGCCATCAAACACATTGATCTCAAGTCTAAGTGGGACTACACATTCTTGAAGAATATCATAGTCAAGCGACAAGATGAGCAGGACTATGAATTCTCGGAGGTGACTTTGAGAACTTGTCCTCAGCGACATCGAAGACTTGTACCTTGCCAAAGTGCGGTCGTATGAGACAATTCTCGATGAAGTTCAACGTGAATTTATCAAGTCGGTTCTCATCTTCATTAGGCGCATTGTGATCAAAGAGCGTGTCGAAGATATCCGGATGGTTGTTGAATCATATCATAAGCGTGTAAACTTCACTCCACCACGACTTGATCTTCGACATCAACCACTCAAACAACTTACGCTCATCGGCAAACCTTTCGGCATTGTTTACCGCGGTGAACTTGCGCTGGCTTAATGGCGTGTAGTGAGCTCCATAAATTCGGGATCATACCTTGAAGATGGTTAGGGATGGATTGGCATCTGATTGAAGGATATCGCTGAAAGTTGGGAATCCTAATGCTGGAACTCTCGGGATAGGAGGGATGTGAGAGGATCATCACCATGATTGATGAGCGGTTGTTCGAAGGATAAGTTCGAGGCGCTTGGAGAGCTATGTTGGTGGTCGACCGGAGAAACATCACCGGTTTTCAGCATACATGCGCTCACAGGAACATCACCGCACTTCACGGTATCCCTTGAATTGTTTCCTTCATAAAATTTTGGATGCATGATTTTATATGTGTGGCTTGCACACATAACGATGTACAACCCGTAATTGTCAAGAAAGGACCACGTAGTGCGCCTCGATTGCCACAATCCTTATAAAAGGAGCGAAAGCTTCTTACTTTTGAGTAAAACCTATCAAACCTTTCATTTTTCAAGGTTTTGCTCAAAAGACAAGTACTTCCCATATGATTTCAAAACCTCAACCGTTTATATCACTAGTAGAGGGTAGTATTTGATGAAAACTTTTTTCACAAATTGTTCACGATGGTCACTCTTCCATAACACTCGAAATGGTCATATTTATTCTCAAAATGTTTCAAAAATAACATCTTATATGCCATTTTTGAGGGGAGAAAATTATGTGATAAGAAATATGTTGTACAAAATGCTAATGAATCATGTACCTCGGACTTAACCTCTGAATTAGCGGTACTAAACTGTTAGTAACTCGAAAAGACTTGTCACGGACGGGTAATAATTTCAAGCTAGTTCGCTAGTGATGTAAGCGTGTCTCGCAAAGGACTTGTCCAAGTAGAAAGTACCATTCGAGAAACTCTTGATAGACATGAACTCGTGGGTATGACAACCTTCGAGGTTTGTCTACACCTTCAAGATAGTTATTAGAGCTAGTTGTCACCTAAAAGCGACAATGTATCTCTTTAACTATTCAACGTAACCGTGTCTCGCGGAGATTGTCTATCTTTAGTGGATCAATTCATAAAGTCGCGCTCTTTCCTCACTTTGTGCATTTAACCATTAAAACCATTAAGCACATGTGGAGGGTATTTATGCAAAAACTTATCTCTCACATGGTTCAAACATGTTTTCATTTACAAACCCTTTGAGAGATATTTTAACCTACGATGGTTTTCATGGCAAACATAGGTTAGTCATGGGTTATAAGGTGACTAAGGTTAGGAATAACAGTCCTATGATCCGCCAGAGCGGAGGATCTACCCAAGGACACTACCATTAGTTAGTGTTAGAAGTCCTTAGGAATGATTATAAAAAGGAGAAAATGAGAATCGGAGAAAGAAGGAGTTGAAGAATCAAAAGAAATGTAAAGTAAATGGTGAAAAGAAATAGCCCTCCAGTTATTCAACTTAGGGCGGACATCGGGTTCAATTCATATACTCTTGATTGTCACTTAGTGACACCGGTATTGAAGATTAAAAGTCGTCATGGACCCGATGACGCATGCACTAAACCTTCTTAGCCACTCAAGTTTCTCTCAGCGAAGCTTGTTTCATTCTCACGGGAACCCTACATAAACTATTGGCTTTCTCTTGAGATCGTTGGTATTGAAGAAGGAGACCCTCTCCTAGTCTCCGCTCGGGAAAACCAAAACGCACTATTGAGTCTAGAGCCACGAGATTCATCAAAGATCTCTTAGGAACACTTGACATTTAATCACTTGTTGATCAACAAATAAGATCTTGATGATTCGATGGTTCATATCGAGTCCTTCACGGATCTTAGCAATCATCGAGAACATTTATGAGAGGTTCACATCCGTGATCCTCGGTGATTGAATGGAAACTCTGCCGGGGTCAACATCAAACAGCCACGACGGTCGTCACCAGGTAACTCCCGTGGATTACGCGGTGTGTCTCAAGCGGTCTGATCGTGAGGTGATGCTTGGTGTACCTCGGCGACTCATCCGAATCATAGATGTATTTGGTACATCGCGTTATCTCACTTGTGGGACTCCAGGTTCGAGAACGGCCTTTGTAAAATTAGAATTGTGTTTTCACACTATCTTTGTTAACACTCTCGAAGTTCAAACTTGTAAGTCTTGAAACCGCTTATTACTAACCGTTTGCAATGTTTTCTTCTTATGGAAGCTCGGGGCGGGATGATCGTCTTGACTCTTCTCATGCTCATGCCAACATCATCACTAATGGAAGTTCTATTCGAATGCAACACAACGTCGAAATGATTCTTCATCAATCAAAGAATCTACAAGGGTCAAAGACTTACGAACTTCATCGATATTGATTTCCAACGTCAAAGAGCGTGTGAGCATGTTGAAGAATGACGTGGAACCTTTGGAGCGTGAAGCGAACTGAAGCGGGCGATGCGAGACAACAACATACTATCACTTTCACCACAAGAACAATGATCAAAGAACAAAGTTAAAGATGACGTCAAAACATAAGCGCTCAAAGATAGCGATCTCTCTCCCTTTGGGAGATTGTTCGAATCAAGACAATTCCTCTCACAAGAAAGAACAATGTCGAAGGCGTCACCGCTACTATTACATCAACGCCTTCACCGTTTACATTCATATATACTTGAGGGAGATTGTTGGAATCACTCCTAAGCAATATTTCAAGTATTTATATTTCATATGTAATAGGTAGCTTTATTATGGCCTTTATGTTTGTTTAAGGTCCGACATGTAGAAGGCCCATAGTGAGGCCCAAGCCCAATAAGGAATAGGGAAGGAGAGGAGTGTTGCCCTAGCTCCTTGCCTATATAAACTATTGTAAACCCTCATTTGAGGGTTGGTTGTTCAAGTTTTCTTTTCACATCTTGTTCCCCGTTCACTAACGTTTAAAAGCAGTTAAGTTTATAAAACAAGTTTAAAAGTGAGCGATGGTGAAATTAACATAAAGAAAACACACACGAGTAATTTTCAACATCATATTCTTATTAGAAATAAATCAACAAAGAATCGTTACCCAAGTACTTGCGAATAGTACTTGGGATTGAAATGACAAAGTTGGGTGATTCTCTCTAGCTCGGGCTAAGTCTAAGCACAACTCTTAGAGCTCACCGAGCTATCTCGGGAACTAAGTTGTATTTGGAGGAGTGAAAAGATGGCTTGCGTGTGTGTGTTTTACAATTCACAAGCTTAACCTTTTCACTCCATCTCTTATGCTATTTATACATGTATGGTATTTGACTCTTTCCTAAGTGACAAGCGACATCACACGAAGACAAAATCTTGATGTATTTTGTCTCATTTAAAAGACTATTCTAGGTAAGAGACAAGACTACTTTCCTAAGTTCGGTGATGACACCGAGCACGATGTTTTGCTATTCGGGGAAAGTTGACTTTGGATGATAAGGACTTCGTCTTATCGATTCAACCTTTCCGCTTTGTCCCGCTCTTTCTTGATCTTTACATTCTTGGTCTTCTACTTGATTTGTCTTGATGTAAGAAGTTGGATAGGAATCTTAGGGATTCGGTGAGTTATTGTCATCACTCACCGAATCCATCATCTTCTTCTTGACTCGGTCTTCACCCTTTAAGTTCCGCCTTCGAGTGGAGAGACTTCATCTTCGCCTCTTCTTGAGTATCTGAAGACGACTCACCGAGAGACTATGCACTCGGTGACTGTTTATGTTAACGGATTAAATACTTGGGCTATTTTCTATTCAAATCCTAGATTAAGGAGTTTGGGTATTCTTGAACCCAACGGTCTCCCCTATTTGGATATACAAATAGCCTAAGTGGTTGATCGATGTAAGTGAGCAAGAGGCTTCTTCTTACCTTGAATGTACTAATGAATACAATAGGGAACACCGAGTAAATGAATAAAACATACATCGTTTATTGATCGATTACATAGTTCCTATCACTAGTACAAAAGATAAAACAAAATGATGTCATTCGGATGGATACCCAAGGCTTCAAGCTTAACTTTCTTGGTGATGAGTGTTTCCTGTCGGGATGGTCTCGATCTTGGCATTCGGTCTTGATGAACACGATGTTATTGGGGATTGGATCCGAGAGGCCACGAGGAATATAGTCGATCATTGCGACCACCGGCTGATCAATGTCACTCCATCTTTGAAATCACGGGGTTCCATAGACATCAATGTGGAATAGCCCTCTTCGAGCTCTTCAATCACTAGACAGTTCACAAAATTAACACCTTGGTAGTTCTCTGTTGCAATCTAGGCCGAGCACTTTGATCTCGGGTTGAAATCAACTCTTTTCCTTTTGCGGTGGAAGCTTGTGGTTGAGATCCTTGAGGTGCGATCAAGGCGGTGAATTCTTAGTTGGTGGTGCTTCCTCGACCTTTCATACCTTTTGCTAAGCATCTTCATCGACTCCTTGACCACCTTATTTTGCTTCTTTCCAATGATCGGACCAAGTTCATCAAGTTCGGTGATCCCAAAGTCACCGAACTTTAAGGATCATGAACCTCAAAGTGTCTTTTGTCATCTCCTCTAAAACATTCATAGCCAATGGTTTGGTGTTGGGAATGATTTTGACATCGATGATTTTTGAGAAGCCTTGGTGGTCATTGTCGATTATATTCTTTGATTACTTTTGCACGAGAGCTTGATTTCTTTCTCTTTTCTTCATCTTGAGCTCTCATTGCGACCATTTGAGCGACTGAGCTTCCATGAACTTCATCTGCTGACCCTTTTAAGCTTGCTTGCATCTATTCCCACATTTTCATCTTCTTGGCAATCACTTGGGTCAATGCCTCCTTAGTCTTCTTATCATCCTCGACTTGTTTCAATTTTCTTTCTTCTTTGGCAAGGTGTTTGGTTAGTTGTTCGAGGAGTGAAGAGGTATTCGATGTCACCAATTTTGTAGGGGATCCTCTCGGGCTCGATGGTTGTCGGTATGCCTTTGCCCTTGTCTGTCACGAGGAGGATGATGCAATGATGGGTGGTGATGTTGTCATGATAGGTGTTGAGGCTGTCGGTGTTGTTGTTGTTCTTGCATGAGGTGGAAGTGATGAGATTGGTACCGAGGCCGGTGCTGATGATGATGATGTTTGAGTTGCGAGGCGGTGGTGTTTGCTCCCCTCGGTGTGAAGAGGAGTTTCTTGATATTCTCCCCTCAGCTGTTGCCGTAGCGTCGGTGAGGGCAAGAGTTGGAGTAGGTCTTGAGGGGACCGACCGACTTGACCATTGAAGGCTGATAGATTTCGATCATCATGGCCTTTATTTCAAGTATCTGCTTGAAGACCGGTGACCTTTACATCCAAGTTTGCATGAGATAACTCCAAGGCGGTCATTCGTGGACCAAGATTCCAAGCCATTGAAGGCGAGGCTGAGTCAAGGTAGCTACACGAGTATTTAGTGAGTCCATGGTGGTGCAAGAGAGTCGAGGCGAAGTTTGAAGACCACGAACATTCGCAGACTTGAGCATCTCTATAAGTTCGGTGAGCTGGATGAATTCTTTGCATAAGCTTGATTGCCTCCAAAGACTTTGGCATTGGCTACTGGGTCTTCTTTGATGACATCCACGATTTCATCAATCGTAACCCCAACATACGAAGATGCTTGAGGAATTTAACCATGTGTTCATCCAGGTTGACAAGATGATGGTACATAAGATCTCGTGCTCATGAACATTTTCGTTGAAGGTGAGCACATCGGATCTCGGTCGGTAATTGGCGGCGACTTGATGTGTTGATCCCAAACTGCTCGATAACCCGAAAACAATCTCTCCTTGAAGCCCTCTTGATCCACTTAACGATTGTCTTTCGGTGAGTGGATGAACATTGTCAAATCTTTTGAATTCGTCGAGTGGAAGATGAGGTGAGTCATTGTCTTGAGCGAGAAAGGTGACTCGATCTGTTCACGTGGATCGGTGAGGCTCTTGTTCGATTTGAACCTCGGCGTCCACTTCTTCCCTGGCGATAAGATTTCTTCATCACTTTCGGCATAGTCATCATCGATTCTAGTAGCTCGGTAACCTCGACAGATTAACAAGGGGTGGGAATGGGTTCCATATCGGTGGTGGTATTGATCCTCTCGAGTCTTTGTCCCCGTGGACCCCTCGGACAGGTGGGAGTTTCCAGCGTCTTCTCGGGAGTCGAGATTGGTTTTGGGTTCCGTATCGGTGGGTTGTTTCTTTCCTCCGAGTCTTTGTCCCCAGTGACCCACGAGACACTTTGGTGGGTATTTCCAGTGCCTTTAGCGAGTCGGTGAATGTTGTATCCCTATCGATGGATTGTTTGTATTCCCCGAGTCTTTGGGATCGATCGGTGTGCCCTCGGACAAAGGCTTTGATTTGCTAATGTCATCACCGGGCAAAGTGGAAGGCGCCCCCTACCACCGGGTTGTTTGTTTCCTCCGGATCTTGGGGAGTAGTAGGTGTGACCAAGGGCCTTGACGTGATGTATCGGTGTCCTTCGTTGTCACGGGGTGGTTGTTGCACAGTCGGTGGGTGTCTTTTGGTCTCGGGCCTTTTGTGCCTCTTGGTGGTGCTCCTGAAGCCTCGGGGCCTGAGACTTTGGTTTAGTCTTAGTCCCGATCGAGACTTCCCTTTTCTTTTAAGGAGCGGGGTTTGGAGACAGATCCTCACAGTTGTTCTGACAACCATATGGGCCGTCAATTCTATAGGTGTGACAAGGGATGGGTCCTTTTGAAAGTTTGAAGGACTCGGGATGCGGTAAATTTCAAATTTTTCATCCCGAGTATAGTTGGCACCGATGTGATTGTAAAGCACAAGAGACAAACCTAGGATACGAAATATACTTAGTCCTAGTTTTGCTCTGTAGCTTAGTTACAAGATCACGTAAATGATCTCCCTATGTCGACATGACCCCATTCATCGAGCGGTATGCCATCATCAATGAATAGAGTTTACATTCGGTGGATGAGTGGTTCCATAGAGGACACGAATCACAAAAGTGAAAAGGATCCTCCAAGCCACGGGAATGAACTTTTAGTGATTGGGGTCTTGTCCAAAATGTGGGATCCAAAACGATTTGTTTTAACCCATCCTTCAACATGGAAGGTTCGGGATGGGCGACATAAACACCTTTGTTGTAGTCTAACCACATTGAAGTGCAAAAGTTTTATAATCCGGGTATATTGTTGCCCCATTTAGACCGAACTCGATGAGATACTCCCAGAGTGGTCTAAGGTTATTCTCATCGATCGAAGGTGTCGGGTCAAAGGCTTTAGCAGATTGCCCAAAACTCCACGAGGTAGTTTGGGTACACCACCGAGGACACTTTACAAAGGCCGTTTTTAGTGGGCGGTTGAATAAAAATTTTACAATGTCTTTATAGGTTGGGACGTTTTGGGGTATTCAAAATTACCTATGACATTGTTTGTTTTGAATTCAACGTTTGATAGATCCCCACCCATTGAGAAGCAAACTTGAGAGATTGTGTTCTAGCCATATCTTTTAAAGAAGTTTTTAGGGTTTTAAAAAAGCGTTTGGCAAAACGATTAGAAATGTTTAGATCTCTCTAGTTAGTGATGAAAACTTTTGTAAATGTTTACAAGAAAGGTTTTCAAAAGAGGTTTTGAAGGTTTGAGAACACACAAATATTTACGGATTTGAGAAAGGATTTTGTGAGTTTAATTGCGAAATTGATTTGTGTGTTTTGTTTGTGTAGAAGAAGAGGTATTTATAGAGTGATAAGAGGGTGTTTTGTGCACAAATGGAAAAACTAAGAGTAGGTTTTGAAAGACTTTTGAAATTCCCATTTAATGCTACCACTCCATTACCCGATAAAAAATCCGTTTTCAAGGGAGCAGTTGAGGTGTCGATAAAGTGCACCTTTGAGAGAAAAATATCAATTTGATATTTCTTGTGAGAGGCAATAAATGCCAAGTGGGATGACAGAAGACAAAGAGACATATATTCCTTTATTAAATTGGCATAGTTACCAACCTAGGACATTAAAGTAAGCGATACTTGGACCATTTAGTTACTCATTCAATGCTCTTTGTCAAGTGTCGGGGACCACGAATGAGTATTACTCATTCGGTGAGAGGTTTATTTTGGATTTTCGGGAGGATGAACCATGTCACGAGCTTCTTGAGATTGGTTTTCAAATACTTGACTTTCAATGTCAAGCATTCCCAATTCGACTTTCGGTCTCTGAAGGTAGGCTCATCCAAGGGTTTGGTGAAGATATCGGCCATTGATATTCGATAGGGATGAAATGAAGTTCTATGTCTCCTTTCATTATGTGATCCCGATGAAGTGATATCGATATCAATGTGTTTGGTTCTTTGGTGGAGGACGGGGTTGTTGGAGATTGCAATTGCACTAGTGTTATCACGAAGATATGCACCATTTTGTAATGGATGTCATAGTCATGAGTTGACTTTTCATCCATAATACATTGGCACAACATCCTGCTATGACTACATATTCGACTTCACCGAGGACATAGCCACCGATTGTTGCTTCTTTGCACTCCAACACACCGGTTTTCCTCCAAGAAATTGACAGGACCACGAGGTACTTTTTCATCCATGTTGCGACCGGACATAATCGAAATCGAGTAGCCTTTGAGATCAAACCACGAGCATATTGGATAATATAGTCCAAGGTTTGGGGTTCCTTTCGTACACGAGTATTCTTTTAGGCTGCGATGAGGTGGGATTCTTTTGGATTAGGCGATATCTTGCTATTAGGCAGATGAGAATTGTATGTACGGTCTAGTAGCGGTTAGATACATCGGTGAGCCAACAATCCTACGAAATGAGTTTGATTGGTGATTTGCCGGTGAGATCGGGTCCAAGGTTGTTAGGTGGAACCATTGGTGTCTTCACCGAGGCATAGTCAAATATCTCATATTTCTTCAAGAGATTTACGGTGTATTTCTCTTGGTGATGGATATACCTTTATCGGTTTGCACGATTTGAAGTCCAAGAAAGTAAGTGAGTTCCCCATCATGCTCATTTCAAACTTCTTTGTCATCGGTTTTCAAGCTGTTTGCAAAGTTGTAGTTTGTTGAGCCAAAGATGATATCATCAACATACACTTGGACTAGTATCACATCTGTTGGGTTCTATAGACAAACGATTGTGTTGTCTATCTTTCCTCGACAAACTTGTTTTGTATCGGGAAGGCGAGAGAGTTTCATACCATGCCACGGGAGCTTGTTTAAGTCCATAAAGGGCTTTGTCAAGCTTCGAGACATAGTCGAAATTCACTACTCTCAAAGCCCGGTGGTTCTTGAACATACACATCTTCCTTGAGATCACCATTTAAGAATGCACTTTTAACATCCATTTGGTAGACCACAAGTTCATGTATGTTGCATATGCAAGGAAGATCTGATGGCTTCCATTCTTGCAACAGAGCAAATGTCTCATCATAGTCAATGCCTTCTTGTTGTTGTATCCTTTGGCTACAAGTCCGGCTTTGTTTTTAATGACGATGCCGTTTTCATCGGTTTTGTTTACGAAAACCCACTTCATTCCTATGACTACTACATCCCGAGGACATTTGATCAAGGTCATGACCTTGTTTTTATCAAGCTGTTGCAATTCATCTTGCATAGCTGAACCCGGCTTGGGTGTTTTAGAGCTTGATGACACTTTTGGGTTCAATGTCGATAGGTAATCGGCATATAGACATTCATTGGTGAAGCTGCGAGTTAGACTAGCGACCATACTTCTAGTGAGCATGCCCTCGGTGGGTTCACCAATGATGTTTACAAGCTCAATGTCACGAGATCTAGTCCACTTACTTTGTGGTCTAGGATCCGAGCTTGAAGATGTCACTGGGAGTTCGGATGTGAGTTCGGTGCAAGAGCCACGGGATCATTTAGAACAAGCTGTTGAGATGTCATGATCGGGTTGAGGATCATGAGTTCTGAGTTCTCGATCATTTGGATCATTGTTACTTATCCCAGTGGGACGATCCGATTCTCAATGAATTCATTGACGGTTGGTTGGGGTAGGTTGTGAGGTAAGACATAATATGAGATGTCGGCATCGACTTGATATGAGGAATTGAGTTCGATGTTGTACTCATCGGGAGGATATCTTGAAGAGTTATCAATTCCTATTTCCTCCACCGAGGTGTTGGTGAACTGATGCTTTCGATACTTTCATCAAAGGTGACATGAAAGGTTTCCTCAACTTGTTGTCTCCTTGTGTTAAAGACCACGAAGGCTTTGGAGATCGATGAGTAGCCTAGAAAGTATCCATCATCGACTTTTGCATCAAACTTGCCTAGATGATCCTTGTGGTTGTGAATGAACACGGGACATCCAAACACATGAAAATAGGCGATGTCCGAAGTCTACCTTTGAAGATCTCATATGGGGTTTTATTATGTCTTTTGACAATGATTGACTGTTTTGAGTGTAACAGTGCGGTTTAGCGCTTGATCGAAAATGTTTTGAGAGGTGAGCCATTTAACATAGTTCTAGCGACCTCAATGAGAGTTCTGTTTTCCTTCAAAGAACCCCATTTTGTTCGGGGGTATAAGGAGATGAGAAATTTTGAGAAATTCCTTTTCATCACGAAACTCTCAAGTTCTTGATTTACGAACTCGGTGCCATTGTCGATTCGGTTTGTTTGTGATAATGTCATTACGGTTTTCAATCTTCACGATGAATGATATTATTGCATCACCGCTGACTCTTTTGAAAAGAAAGTATACCCAAGTGTATCTTGAGAATTCATCAACAATGACAAGTGTATACTTCTCATCTTTGGATTGATCCGGGATGACGGTCCAAAGAGATCCATGTGCGGGAGGTGAAGGCGACTTTGATGGAGAAATTTTGTTTTGTTTTGAATGATGCTCGTGGTGTTTACCCTTTTCACAGGCGAGCATGGTTTGTCTTTGCAAAGACCGGTGATGGCAAGCCAAGGACCTTGTTTTGTTTTGCCAAGTTGTTGAGATTTTTGAAGTTCGGTGTGAGAGTCTCTTATGCCACGACCCAATTGATAGTTTCGGTGGCTTTAGCAAAGAGACACGTTCCATCTTGGGAGAGAGTTGACATGTCAAGCACATAAACATCTTCTCTCCTAGGAGCTATCAACACAACTTCCTTGTTGGCATTAAAAATGGTACCTTGTTTATCATTGAATTGTACAATGAATTTTGCATCACATAGTTGGTGACGACGATGAGATTGTATTTGAGACCATTGACATAGGCTATTCTAGAAAACTATTCCATTGCGGTTCTTGAACCATAACCTTGATGGGACATGATGAGTTATCACCAAATACTACCTTGGGCCTGGTTCCTTTACATACTTGTGCGATATTCCTTCACACCGGTCATGCTTCTTGAGCATCCACTGTCTAGATGCCAAATAGGCTCCCCGGCATGTCTCGCACAAGTAGTAAACGAATTAGTTTCTCTTCGTGACCCACTTACTAGTGGGCTTGGATCTCAAGGTCTCTTTGAAATTTGCAATCGACTCATGGTCGGTGGTTGTGTGCAAGGTGCTACCACAGGTTTTGCACTTAGAGGTGAGGATGACTCGGTGACTCGGGTTGTTTGGAATTTCTCCTTGCATGAATGATCTTGTCATGTTGGGATGTCTCATGAGTGGATTACCGCATATATCACAAAGATGTATTCATGAGACAATCATCCTGATGATGATCATTGAACCCAGCGTGAGGACAGATAGGAAAAGGTTTTGCTCTATTCTTTGGGGCGATTTTGGATGATGAAGCATCGATGACCAACTTTGGTATAGTTTGCTTGATTGACATCTTGTAGATGATCGCGATCTGTGATCATCCTTTTGCGATCATGCAAAAAGGATTCTATAGCGATTGTCGATGGTATGGGTGGTGTAATGACACACTCACACTTTTGTTTGCTTTTGGAGGTTGATTTTGACTTTGAGGAACTGGAGGAAGTGACTTTGTCTCCTTGATTGGTTCGGGGACCTTTTCAATGGATTCCATTTTTCGATAAGCTTCCTCACAAGTTCGATCGATTCTTTGGATTTGGTCGACTTGATGGGGACAGAGGATGATGAAGTCTCGGTGGTGTAGACTCTTGTTGGATTAGTTTTGCTTGTCTTTGAAGGATGGTTCTACCACGTCCCGACCTTTCTTTTGGTGAATGAGGATTGAATTGTAGTGGAGTAAGCTCGAGCTTGGAGCGGCACCGAATAGGTTTCGGTGGTGGGCGGTGCTTGAGATTCGCTTGAGACTCGAGATGTGTTCGGTACCACTTGGGCACATCGAGGAGTCCAAGCATGCTCTTTAGAGCTTGACTTTCGAGCTCTAGAATCCTTCCGAATCGAAGTTTGGAAGCTTACTCTCGGGATTAACTCGTTCAATCCATTCACCGGAATTTGAATCGTCCAACATACTTGTAATCATGCCACCGACACAAATGGCTTAGGAGGCGGTCTTTGTTGAGAGAGTCGGGAGATGATCTTCACCTATGACTCTCTTCTTGCTCTTGGGGGCTCCCACAACATCAAAGACCACAGGATTCTTAGCAGGTCCAACTCTTAAGAATATCATTTGCCTTTTAAGTTCATCTTGAAGATTCGATTTCTTTTAACTAGTTCGGTGTTTTGAATTTGCAAAGTGATGACCTCAAGCTTAGCTTGTTTTAAAATGAGTAATTCATCCCTACACTTATTCAATTCAAAACTTAACTTGTTGTACTTAGAAAAGAGATTCGATCTTTGCTCTTCTACAAACTTAAGGTCAACATTTAGATAATTCATATAAGGCGCCAATCGAGTCATCATCCATAGAAAGTAAAGTGTTTACCTTCTTCATTGTGATGTTGACCCATTCCCGTTCCTAGCATGATTCTTCCCAACAACAAGCTTGTCTTCTTCTAGAGAGCCATTAGAGCACCGACGTGTACCATTTCATCATCCGATGAGATTGGCTCTTCATCGATCAAAGGTTTCAACAACAAGGCCTTTGTTCTTCCCCCGCATGATTGAACATTTTTGTTGTTTAGAGGGATGGCCTCAAGCAATGCAAGCTTGGCTTTTGCTTTCTTATACTTAGCTTCATAATCAATGGTTTTGTTAAGATCGATTTGTTTTGAACATTTTGATGAGGCGATAGATTTTGGTTGAAATTTGCTAAAGCACGAAGACGATTAGATCCCGATGGTTTGTAAGAGGTTCGAAATTGTTTTTGAAAAGCAGTCTTTTGCAAAATGGCCTCTTTTATGACACTTGTAGCATTCGGTGTCTTGATTGCTTTAGCGAGAAAAACCTTTGTTTCTTTTATAAACCTTCGAGAGTTAGCGAGTGCCCTTTCTGAAATTCAACATTCGGTCACTTAGGTACTCCTCACTTGATCTCTCATCGGGCTCATCATCCGAGTTTTCTTGGAAATCTTGAACTACATTGTTAGAAAAGCGGTTGATATTGGTGATGATGTAGTGGTCGGGGACTTCTTGACTTCGAGACTTCTTTAAGTCGGGGTATCGTCTGCATTGATGAGGTTTTCCTCATAGACAAATTTCCATAAATTTCGTGAAGCTCAAGATTTTGGATGTGATTGGCATTCCTTAGTCCCGAGAGAAATTCAACCACTTCTCGGGGAGGCTGTTTACAAAACCAACATTGATTTCATGCTTAGACAACTTAACACCATCATTTGAAAGTTCATTTAAAAGAGTTTTGTATCTGGTGTAAGTTTGAGAGAGTTTAGTCCTTAGCCACGAAGGTGTTATACTCAAGTTTCGGTCCATTATCCTGTTTTCCTTGGTATCGATGGTCCTTCATGACTATGAACGAGGTCATCCAGGTTTGCTTAGCGATTACTACGACTAATAACGAGACTCCATAATATCGTCGGGAAGACAAGATATTATGATACTTTTGAGCCTTTGGTCTGGTTGACCACTCTCCTTTCATCTTGGGTCCACCGAGCTTGTGTTTGGGCAACCCTTGATCTTTGGGACAAATGGACCTTCATTTATGCACTTGACATAATAAGGTTCCATCCCAATCAAATAGCAAAGCATTCGCTTTTCCATTTGTTGAATTTGCCAACTTCAAGTCTAGGGCAACAAATGAATAAGCTCCACCCTTTTATCGACTAGTTGGGGTACATCAATTTCGACCATTTAGGATCCTAATTTAAAACTTTTAGAGCGGCTTTAAAACGAGTTTTATAATTAGCCTTGCTCGATACCACTTGTTGTTCCCGTTCACTAACGTTTAAAAGCAGTTAAGTTTATAAAACAAGTTTAAAAGTGAACGATGACCTAAATTAACATAAAGAAAACACACTTGAGTAATTTTCAACATCATATTCTTATTAGAAATAAATCAACAAAGAATCGTTACCCAAGTACTTGGAATAGTACTTGGGATTGAAATGACAAAGTTGGGTGATTCTCTCTAAGCTCGGGGCTAAGTCGAGCACAACTCTTAGAGCTCACCGAGCTATCTCGGGAACTAAGTTGTATTTGGAGGAGTGAAAAGATGGCTTGCGTGTGTGTTTTACAATTCACAAGCTTAACCTTTTCACTCCATCTCTTATGCTATTTATACATGTATGGTATTTGACTCTTTCCTAAGTGACAACCGACATCACACGAAGACAAAATCTTGAAGTATTTTGTCTCTATTTACAAAGACTATTCTAGGTAAGAGACAAGACTACTTTCCTAAGTTCGGTGATGACACCGAGCACGATGTTTTGCTATTCGAGGAAAGTTGACTTTGGATGATAAGGACTTCGTCTTATCGATTCAACCTTTCCCGCTTTGTCCCGCTCTTTCTTGATCTTTACATTCTTGATCTTCTACTTGGTTTGTCTTGATGTAAGAAGTTGGATAGGAATCTTAGGGATTCGGTGAGTTATTGTCATCACTCACCGAATCCATCATCTTCTTCTTGACTCGGTCTTCACCCTTTAAGTTCCGCCTTCGAGTGGAGACTTCATCTTCGCCTCTTCGAGTATCACGAAGATGACTCACCGAGAGACTATGCACTCGATGACTGTTTATGTTAACGGATTAAATACTTGGGCTATTTTCTATTCAAATCCTAGATTAAGGAGTTTGGGTATTTACTGAACCCAACACATACTCTCTTTGTCTTAACCGTGTTTAGTATTACGTGTGTGTGTGTGTGATAACTTGTTCATCCGCCTTATCTCTTCTCTTATAAGCTTGTGTTGTAAAACTAGTGACCTAACAACGTTGTATTGCAATTTCAAGTGAAATGCAATGTTCTTCAAGTTTTGAGGATTTGTTTGAAAGTTCATCAAAGTCTTTTTATCAACCATTTCTTTTGTTTTGAACCACTTAATTTCGGACTCACCTCGATCCGTAACATTTATCAAAGTCATGTTCAACATCATGATCAGTTTGTTTAGGTACATTAGCAGATACATTTTGCTGTGCGGTTAAGGGTACCTCAGCACATGACACATGTTCAGTAGCTTGTCTGATATATGCTTCTGCTTCTTGTGCAACAAAAGTCACTGAATTGCTGGATGTGTCTAGCATTTCTATCTCAGATTCTCTGTATTCAGTGCCAACTGATCCATCATCTGATGCTTTACCAGGCTCAACACTACAATCTTTTGATTGTGCCCGACATTCATTCACCTTTCTGATTTCTGTATCCACATCTTGTCTGACAGGAGTTACTAAACAACTGGTAACATCATTCTTTGTTGTCTATGTTATTCTGTATTTAGCAACACCCGATCTTTCGACTGATATATTACCCGACTCATCACAACTATCTCTCAACTGCACCTGACACTCATCCACTTTTTCATCTTTCTGTGTAACTTCCTCAATGTAATTCTCTACATTATCCATGAGTTGGATAAATGTCTCAATGAACACGTTGATTTCCATTCCAGTGTGCCTTTTGAAAGACATTTCAGTCATTTGATGATCATAATCTGATGTGAATTCCCCACTAATGAATGACTGAAGTTATTTGTGGATCACTTGAAGTGCAACACTAGAACTATCCTTTTGAACCTTTTGTTTGTCAAGTTGTTGTTTCAATTGTTCTAATTTTAATAGTAGTGTTCCCGTTAATGTGGATAAATCTTGACGGAAAAGGGCATTGCATGTTCGTTCCATTGTTATAGGTGTGAGTAACATGAGGTGTGAGTGAAGTTGTTGATAAGGTTCAATGTTACTTTCCTTTAGAATGGCATTTTGTAGCCTAAACAGGTGCAATTCTCTCTCTTCAGACTCAGAACACGTAGATCTCACATCCTCGTTTATTGATTCAATCATCTTTAACCGTTCGATGTAGCATACATTATCATTGTTGTCCACACATCATACAATTTAAGTACTTCCGAAATCATTTGAATCAGAGTGTAAGACATGATGTTCTTTGTGTACACGGATTTTACAAGTCTGTGATTTAAACCGAGAAATAGAATCTTTCGCGGGATTTTACTAAAATCAAGACCACACCGTAAGAGAGTGAGAAGTAGGATTTAGTAAAGGAACTAGAAGATGATAAGAACTAGAAGATGATAAGGAAGTAAAGATGAATTCGGTGTTATGGTTAGTGATATTCCCTAATTCTTTATATATATTCCCTAATTCTTTATATATATGAATTCGCTGGGGGTTTGAAAACAAGGGTTTTGTATGTTAGGTTTAGAGATAAATTGCAGGAATTGACAAATCTCAGTGATGACAAATCGCTTAAGGGACAAATCGCACTGATGACAAGTCGCTTAAGGGACAAATCGCTTAAGGGACAAATCGCACTGATGAAAAATCGCTTAAGGGACAAATCGCTTAAGGGACAAGTCGCTTAAGGGACAAATCGCTTAAGGGACAAATCGCTTAAGGGACAAATCGCTTAAGTTGACAAATCGCATAGTACACAAGTACACCCACTACTTCCACTACTTTGTCCTTTCTTGTCATTTTGTCTCAATAGACAAATCGCTTAATGGACAAGTTGCTTCTAAGAAACAGACAAATCGCATAAAATGAGTGACAAATCGCTTCAATAAGCATTCACGAAAGGGACAAATCGCATGAATAATCGCTTAGAAGAAAAGTGGTACGAGACATAAATTGCTTCAGAGAAACCTTCCAAAACACCACTTTTCAATCCAAAAACTATCCAACCACGATGATTCAAGCCTTCCAATTCAAAACCTAAACACTTATAATGTTTCTAAACACAAGAGTACAATCAAAATCCAAACTTTAACACTAGAAATGATCCAAATGATGCAAACTACTCTAAACTCATTCAAACCCAAAAACCTTATGAAAACCACTAGAAATCCAAGAACATGAAAGATGAGTGATCAAACCATGGCGCTCTGATACCAATTAAAATATATTGGTTTTCACAATCACACAAACAATCACATATAGGGACGAATTAAGCAAGAGTTTAGAGAGAGAAAGTAGAAGATGAGATCCTTTCTAGAGAGAGAAAGTAAACAAAAGAAAGAAAGGTTAGATTAAGTGAAGGTCCAACCTCTACCTTGGGAGGTAGAGGGTATTTATAGTTACATACTACACGTCCTCCTTGGATGTGGATCGTGCATCTGATGGGTAAAGACCCGTCCGTCCTCCACGGTGTTGCTCTAAACTAAATAACTAGAAAATAACGTAATGTTTACGAGCTAACATATGCTAGATTAGAGTTGGGGTGACCGACTCTTCAACATGGATTTTCTAAATCCTAACATAAACTCTCTATGGGGAGAGTTTGATATTCTTAGCTTCGAGACTATACATGTGAGACTAGAGCTGAATTAATTGATCATGGGAAATTGTTAACATTGATGCAATTTCTTATGGGTCTTGATGACATTAGTCAACCAATAAGGAGCGATCGTTGACTAGGAAATCCTTTACGAGAATAAGGATGCTTTTTTATCATATCCGAAAATAATCCCACAGATGAATTCCTTCTTCTTCTGTGAAATCTGAAAAGCCTCACGTTTCTACTTTTGTTTCTAGGTCCGATGACAATAATAGAAAAGATTTAACAATTATTGGTCTAATAACAATATGAATAATAACAGAGGAAATTATGAAAGTTTATTATGTAAAAATTATGGTTTAAAAGGACACACTATTGATAGATATTTTGAAATAATTGGTTACCCCCTAGGTTTCAAGAGAAATCCTAATTTGAAGCTTGCAACTGGTATTAAAAATAAAAATAATAATGTTGAAGCTAAGGGTATGTCTTGTGTCAATGGTGATGTCAAAATTGGTGGTACATTGTCTTTTACAAATGAATAGGTTTTGAACTTGATGAGTCTTTTAAATGATAAGACTGGTATTCCTGGTCATGCTACTATGGCAGGTAGTGCCTCATGTTCTTTCTTTAATTGTAATGTCTTTTTCTATAAGAACTTTTATAAGTTTTTTTGTGCCAATTTTAAAGTTAAGGGAGTCAATTATCACTTGGGGTGGATAATTGATTCAGGAGCTAATCAATATATGACTGATAATACTGATAAAATGTTTGGGGTGGTTGACATTGCTGATTTATAACTTATGGTTAAATAATAATGTGATTATGTTTGATGTGTTGGTTGTTCCTGAGTATTCTGTTAGTTTATTGTTAGTACATAAAATGATTAAGGATAGTCAACTCATTTTTGGTTTTGATAAAACTACTTGTTACATTCAGGATTTGAAAAAGGAGAGAGTTTTGGGGACTGGTAGTGAGTTTGGTGGTTTGTACATTTTTGATAAAGAGTCTACTAGTCTTGCTGTGGTAAATTAAAGTTAGTTTTATATTTGTTATGTGTCTAAAGAAGTCTGGCTTAATAGTTTGGGACATCATGCTAATCAAGTTTTAAAAGTGCTAAAAGGTTCTCTTAATCTTACTAATGTTAATCATGAGGGTCCATGTATAGTTTGCCATAAAGCTAAACAGAGCATGGATTATTTCCTTTTAAGTGAAAATAAATTAACTGCTTTTTGGGCAACTCATACATCTTGATGTGTTGGGGACCTCATAAAGTGATTAGCAGGGAGGGTTTTAGGTATTTTTTTTTACTATTGTTGATGATTATAGCAGATTTGTGTGGGTGTATATGCTTAAGACTAAAGATGAGGTGTTTGGAATGTTTGTCAGTTTTTATAATATGGTTTTAACTCAAATTAATAAAAAGATTTAAGTGATAAGTTCTGATAGTGGTTTTGAGTTCATCAGTCATAAAATGTCTGATTTTGTTAATACTATGGGTATTATTCATCAAACTACTTGTGCATATACCCACATGAGATGGGTATAGCTGAAAAGAAACATATACATCTTTTAAATATTTCCAGAAGTCTTATGTTTCAGAGGGGGGGGGGGATTTCTTTTGTGTTTTCGTATGAATGTGTTTTAACTGCTACATATTTAATTAACAGGCTTCCTTCCTCTGTTTATGAATGGTAAGTCCCCTTTTTCATTGGTTTATAATAGGGAACCAAATCTATCTCATTTAAGGAGTTTTGGATGTTTGTGTTTTGCTGTCGTTTTAAAAGTGTCTAATAAATTTTCTTCAAATTTGAAAAATGTGTTTTAATTGGGTATGCTAGTGGAAAAAAGGCATACAAATTGTTGAGTCTTGAAAATAGGTTTGTTTTATATTTTAGAGATGTAAAATTTTATGAAACTTTTTTTTTCCTTTCAAAATGAGTCAAAATTTGTTTTCTGAGTCTGAGTCTGAAGTAACAAGTTTAATTTTTTTTGATTTTGTTGAGTCTGAGTATGAAACAACATCTAAAACTCCAGTCCTTGATCCCAATGATGATAACCATGAAGGAAATACATATGTTGGTAGAGATGGTATAGCTCATCAACCGGATGGGGTTGTGGACATTCTAGAATCTAGAAATAGTGAACAGATACATCAACCCAGTATTTGAGAATGTTACACAGCAACCTGGACATGATGCAGACTCTGCAACTCCTTTAGATGACAATTATAATTCTGAGGGAAATGTTGGCCCAAGTTATGAGGTTCCTATTTTTCAAAATGTGTTTGAAAATCAAACAGAGGTAGTGAGTCATAGGAAGTCTATTAGGTCTTCTAAGTTGCCTGCCAAACTGAATGATTATGTGTTAGATACTAAGTTAGGTATAGTTTAAACAGATATGCTAATCATGCTTTGTTAAGTGCTGAAAACTGTTGTTTTGTGGCTAATTTGAATAAAACCTCTGAACATACTTCTTATGAAGAATCTTCAAAGGATCCTAACTGGGTAGGTGTTATGGATGAAGAAGTGCATGCTATGTATGAAAATGATGTATGGGTTGAAGTAGAGTTACCATTTGGTAAAAAAGCAATAGGTTCAAAATGGGTTTTTTAAATAAAATACAAGTCTACATGAGAGGTTGAAAGATTCAAAGCTAGGTTAGTAGCTAAAGGGTTTAATAAAAAAGAAGGAGTCGATTATGAGGAAACATTTGGTCATGTTGTTAAAATGGGCACTGTTAGATGTCTGCTAAGTTTAGCTATTAAGAAAATGGAAAATTTTTTAAATGGATGTTAATAATGCTTTCTTATATGGGGATATAAATGAAGATGTTTATATGATTCCTCCTCCTGGGTTTTTTTTTCAAGAAGGAAGTAATAAGGTTTGTAAGTTAAAAAAATCTTTGCCTGGCTTGAAACAATCACCTAGACAGTGGAACCATAAGTTGTCTGAAGCTTTGTTTGAAGCAAGGTTTGATAGGCTAAAAATGATCATTCTTTGTATATTAAAAGAAAATAAAAATTGTTCATTCTTATTGGTTTATGTTGATGTCTTGCTCATTCTTGGAAATTGTGAAAAAAATTGAAAATTTCAAGCAGTTTTTAAAAATAAGTTTAAAATTAAAGACTTAGGAGAACTTAAGTTCTTTTTGGGTAATGAAGTTTTAAAAACCAAAAAACTAGGTTATGTATAAACCATAGGAAGTATTGTCTTGAGTTGTTGCATGAATTTGGGTCGCTTGCTTGTAGACCTGTTATGACTCCTTTGCTTGAGAACATTGTTTTATCACATAGAGAGTCTGATGATGATAAGTTCTTAAAGAATATTACTAGTTAAAAAAAACTTGTTGAAAAATTGATTTATCTTACAATTACTAGACCAGATATATCTTATGTTGTTCATTGTCTGAGTCAACATATGCATGCTTCTCTTCAGTCTTATTTCAGTCTTGGTTTAAGAGTTCTTAAGTATCTTAAACTTGCACCTGATAGTGGAATTGGTTTTGATAGAACTTAAACTGGGTTCAAGGTTGTTGCTTATTCTGATTCTGACTAGGCTAAATGTCTTGTAACAAGGAAGTCAGTATCAGGGTACATATTATGTGTTTGTTAATGGGAACTTAGTTTCTTGGAAAAGCAATAAGCATGCCTGAATTTCTAATTATTCTGCAGAATTAGGATATAGAATACTTGTGAGGTGATGTGGATTTGAAAAGTATTGGAAGATCTGGGTGAAACTGGGTCAGGTTGCATTTACTCCTGTTATGCATGAAAAAACCAAACATTTTGACATTGATGTGCATTTGGTCATGGAAAAGGTTTCTTCTGGTTTGTTCAAAACTGTGAATGTTGAGTTGAAAAATCAGATTACTGATGTTTTAACTAAGGCTCTTGGATCTGTGCAACATAGTTATCTAGTTAAGAAACTTGGCATGTTAAACTTATTTTTTTCATAAGTTTGAGGGAGGGTATTGAAATAAATACCTGATAGCAAACTGATGAAACTTGAAGGTTTAAATTGTAACTTTCTTAGTCTATTTTATCTAACACTAACTTTTATGTCTGTTATGAAGTGTTTTGATTGTGCAGGGTTTAAAGTGTAACTTTGCTCTATATAAGCTTCTCATCTAGTTAGGGTTATGATTCGATCATTCATTCTCCAAAATTTTATCACGCAAAGTTCTCTCCGGATTCTCTCAATTGCGATCATACGGTGTTTAGTCTTGTTTTAGTGTTTATATCATCTTGATCTATAGTCTACTAGTTCTAGTGTGAGTAGTTGTATTTGTTTATGATAGCATAGAGTTGGAACTATCATTCTTTCTTTGTAATCTGTAGGCAAGAACATGTTTAGGGACTTGTCATATGTGTTTATTGTTATAATAAAAGATATATCACCAGGGTGGTTGGTTGGGTGATTAGCTAGTTTAGTTGTTTTGATACCATTTTCATAAATAATTTGAATGCAATAGGGAAATTTTATAATGATAGAATCATAGGAAGGGGTGGGTATAGGCATGGGCGGAGATAGGGAGGGGTCCCGGGGGTCACGTGCCCGCCTAGCAAAAACAATTGTAGTGTAAATTTTTTAAAATATCTGGATTTTTTTATAATTTGCCCCCCTTAATAACCATTTTGTAATGTAGTTTCTAAAAATTATCAAAATGTGCTCCATCGAGCAAAAATATCTGGCTCCGCCCCTGGGTATGGGACGGTTTATCGGGGAGTGTTACCAGACGAGAGGGTAGTCGCGGTAAAGAAGCTAAGAGAGGGTTTAGAAGGGGAAAAGAGTTTAAAGCCCAAATACATGTAACGGGAAACTGGTTCGGGTGGCCTCACCCGAACCTCATAACACTTTACGGGTGGTGTTTGGATAGCTCAGAAAAGTTGTTGGTTTATGAGTACATGGAAGGTGGTACTTTAGAAGATGTAATTCCCGATCGAGTTGGGTTCCCATGGAGGTGACGAATCAATGTTGCAATTGATGTAGCTCACAAGTTGGTGTTCTTACACCACGAGTGTCGTCCTCTACTTTTGCACCGAGATGTAAAAGCTAGCAATGTGTTACTAGATAGCAAGAGGAAAGCCCGTGTGACGGATTTTGGGTTGGCTCAGGTGGTTAATGTTGGCGGGAGTCATGTCAGCATAATGGTGGCTGGGACAGTTGGGTATGTGGCACCAGAGTGTGGCCAAACATGGAAAGCCACCACAAAAGGCAGTGTGTACAACTATGGTATCTTGGTGATGGAGCTAGCGACCGGGAGGCGGGCGGTAGAGGGAGGAGGATAGTATCTGGTGGAGTGGTTGAGAAGGGTGATGGAGCGACGGTCCATGATCCCAGTGTCACTCTTGTGTCGGGTCTAGCTGAGGGGGCATTAGAAATATGCGAGTTGTTGCGATTGGGAGTGAGGTGCACAACTGATGCACCTCAATCTCGGCCGGATATGAAAGAGGTGCTGGATAAGTTGATACAAATTTCTGTTAGGTGCAAAGGATTTTAGTCATGAGATTGTAAATTTAGTGAATTTATGTTGTCTAAAAATATTGTCTTATTTGTTAAAACATACATCAATGTTGGGTTTTAGATCATATAAAATATAGATTAAAATACACCGTTGGTCCATAACCTTGGTCATACGCTTCGCGATGGGACAAAGCTGGGCATTATCATCGCCGGAGGTCCAAAAGTTCATAAACTTGGTCATACGCTTCGCGATGGGACCAAGCTGGGCATTATCATCGCCGGAGGTCCAAAAGTTGGGCTTTATATGCCAAACTTGTCCCTTGACCAGGATTGCCATAGTCAACTTTAATTTTCTGGATTTCCTTCGAGGGTATAATAGACCATTCACAATTTTGACCCAACCTTCAACCCAGGGACCAATTGTGATTATGCCTACTAGTCGTTTCTTCCCTGATACGCTTGCATTTAATTTCGCGCAAACCAATACACCCACCCAACAAACAAATTTACCAATCATAATACACCATTATCCAGAAACGATAAAGTGAAAATCTAAATCCGAATCTAAATCGTCATTTCCAGAACTCAAAAGACCAACCCAACTTCCAAAAAAACCATGTCGATCGATCATATTAGCATCATGCCAGATGTAGTGATCACTAACATTTTGAATCGGTTGCCTTTGTTAGAAGCGGTGAGAACCTTTAGTTTAGCGCAAAACTGGAGGTCTAAGTGGACTTTGCTCACCGATGTCATAGTTGATGAGGATTTCTTTTATTATTTAACATATGAATTTGATGGGAGGCTTGTTACTAGATTCTTAAATCGGCTTATGGGTCCAATAAGAAAGTTTGTCTTCACGGTAAGAACAATTTGAGTTTTACACTTATGATTTTACAATGTTAAAGAAATGTTTCCATATGATTCATGAATGATATTTAATCTTTAAAACTTGTTGTAGTTGATACGGTGACGACAATCACAACATCCGATATCTTTCACCGAAGCTAATTCTCGGATGAATGTACCCTTTGTATCCATTTAATCTTTAAAACGATTAACCTTAAGCTATCCCATGTCGATTTTGGGAATATTGTTATGTTATCGTTCATCATTGAAATGATTCGTGGATGTCCAAATTTGAAAATGCTGGATACCAAAGTAAGTGTTTTGGAGTAATGCATATGTAGCAAATAAACATTTCTAAATTGCCATGTTTGTGTATCTCTCAACACTATTTGATTTTTCAGGCTGCAAACACGCTTAGTGTTCTACCTTTGAAAAGTTTTCCCAATGTTGTAGACAGAAACACATTCAGCCATGGCCAGCTACAGACTGTGGTGTTTCGAGATTTTCCTAGAACAAAGCATGAATTAACTTTAATAAAGTTTATACTTGCATGTTCCTTGTCGCTAAAGACAATCAATATCGAGGCTCGTGATAGGAGTCATGATGGGAATGAAAATATCAAGAACAATGGGAGTTGGCTAGGAAGCTAATGAAGCTGCCAGAGCTTCCCCACAAATAGTGGTAGATTTCTTTAGTGGTT
This sequence comes from Chrysanthemum lavandulifolium, assembly GCA_022545495.1. Taxonomy (NCBI): domain Eukaryota; kingdom Viridiplantae; phylum Streptophyta; class Magnoliopsida; order Asterales; family Asteraceae; genus Chrysanthemum; species Chrysanthemum lavandulifolium. Next base: position 232,319,988 of record CM040244.1, on the reverse strand, counting down.
GTAGTTTATGTATGGGTTGAATACCCTATGACAATTAATGTTGCAAAATAGTTTTGGTATTTTGGTACAGTATTTGTTTATATGGTTTGCTTAAAATTAGCTTGTTCATATGTTGTTGTTTGTGCGTATTGTAGGTGATGCAAGTTTGACATTCGAAAGTCAAACTTTCATTTACCATTTCAATTTGATTGTAGCAAGTAAAACTGCATTTCCAGTTTACTTTAGTTAGTCAATACTTGAAAATGGTGAATGGCTATTTTGTACGTAGTATTATCATTTTCACTATGTAAAGTCAAAATTGCAAAACCATTACTCAATATTTGACTTTGTAAAGTCAATATTGCAAAACCATTACTCAATATTTGTTTTGGAGTTTATTGATAATTTGATATGTTTTAGAAGTTTGACTTAACAAAGTCAAACTTCTAATGGTTTTGTGTTGTTTAATCTTCAACTAAGTTGTAGTATCGTAAGTTGGCAACTTGAGGACCAATTGTGTATTCTAAAGTGATTATTGGGCGGAGTTTTAAGTATGACAACGGCAACCAAGACAAATTCGAGGACCGAGTGTGAAAAAAGTAACTATTAGACCCTTGACCGTCTCTTACCGGAGACGCTTTTTACTTGTGCACACCAACCGATAAACCCATCCACCACTTTTTCCACACACAAACAATTTCCAATTGAAGATTTTCCCATTTTGAATGAACTCATGGAGATTGATGGATCATCCAAGTTGAATGATCGTATGGCTGTGTGGTTTGAAGAAGAGGTTGCACAAGAAGGGATTTTGAAAAAGCTAGTTCTTCAGTGCATTGAACATCTGAAGAGAGGAATCATGAAGCGTATAGAGCTGATCGAAGAGAACGAAGCTCTGGGACCTCGGGGAATAGCGCTTGACTGTTTGGATGCGCTGAGGAAAATCCAGTCCAGGCACACACACCAACTTGTTCAATTGATACTGATTGTTGGTCAAGCGATGAAGCTATTCGTTCCAACGAAGGTTTTGTTAAGAAAATGACCAACATAATGCACGAATTTTGGGTTTTCCTTGGGGTAGATAAATGCGGTCTTTTGGGTGCTAGTTTTGGAAATATAGGTTGGTAAAAAGGGTATGTAAATTGGATCTTTTGTTTAGTTGTTGGTCTAGGTTTGATGTAGTTGTTTCTGATCTTTAACCGACTATATTAATGATAAAATATCATCTAAGTTTTATGTATTTAATCTGTTCTTGTATTGTGATATTGGGTGTATTTTAATCTAATTAGTATCAGCAAACCAAACATCCCCTTGTATCAACAAAACCAAACAGCCCCTTTTATCAGCAAAACCAAACACCCCCGTATCAGCAAAAGCAAAGGCAGTGGTTTAAAATATGTGTTGAAAATGCAAATGCTTTAGCACTAAATCATAATGTATCACCAAACATCCCCTTGTATCAAGAAAACAAAGCAGACCCTTTTATCGGCAAAAGTTGTTACAAGAAACCAAACACCCTGTCGGCAAAAGCAAAGGCAGTGGTTTAAAAATATATGTTGAAAATGCAAACGCTTTAGCGCTAAATAATAGTGTATTGACAATGGTGTATTGTTTAGGAAGAAATTGGTTTGGTGTTAGTGTTGACAGTGGGACTGAACACGCCCAATGTCTCAAATTGTAACATCTTGAATTTTGACTTACCCAAGTCAAACAAACTTATGAAAGGCAAAAAAATAGTGTTTTACTATTGTGGTATGACTTGGGTAAGTCAAACCTATTAAGAAATGCAAAACGATTTCAAGCGGATAAAATGGACAACCAAACACAATTACTTACATAAGAACCCAATTTTTTATTCATCGATTTCATGTTCTCAACAACTACAAAGTTTCCTATCATCTAAACATACACTTAGCTAGACCCACAACTCTCCCTATCATCCTTTTCCTTCATTTCCTTCCTTTCCTTAAGATATTTAAACAAAATTTTCAGATTTTTAATCCTTTCTCCCAAATCGTTAAACTTTGATAACACGATGTCAGCCTCTTCCTTCTCCTTCTTAACACCCAAATCCTTTTCATTTGGGCAGTCTTCTTTCCTTAACGAACTCAACAAAGCCTTCCCCTTATCGTTTTGTGTCATTATACTTTTTTTTGCTTTGGGTAGAATGTGTGTTGATTGTATTTTAGGGTTGAATGTTGTGTGTTGCCGGTACAAATATGGTTGAAGGTTGGGTTAGATTTTAACTATGTTGGGTCAAAATTGTGAATGGTCTATTATACCCTCGAAGGAAATCTAGAAAATTAAAGTTGACTATGACAATCTTGGTCAAGGGAAGAGTTTGGCATTTAAAGCCCAACTTTTGGACCTCCGGCGATGATAACGCCTACTTTTATCCATCGCGAAGCGTATATTAAGTTTTAGGGACCAACGGTGTATTTTAGTCTAAAATATATGATCCAACAGAAATTGTAATAGATGGAGATATTTTGAGGTAAACCAAAAGTAACACATAACTAAAAAAAGTCTTTTATTGATGTTCTCCATTAATATCTTATACGTTTGGGGATATATTAGTTGTGTCAAGCAATTAATATCTGTGTTCCTTTGTTTATTCAAATGTGACTATACACACAATTAGTTGCTTGGCTATGCAGAGAATATATCCCATTTATACAACCATAGCTATAATTCATAAGGATTTGGGAAAATCCAGCAACTATTAAACCAAAAGTAGTGATGTTACAAATATGTAAAGTAGAACAGCAACATTGAAAATCCAACAAGTTACACTTTTGTTGTTGGGTTGTTGATGAACATATAATCATAATTTTTTTTTCTGGTGGTACTATCTTGTTTTTGAAAGCACAAGCATTCTGTTAATCTTTGCTTTCAGAAACAACAAAAGCCCTTTTAAATATTATATAGTTTATATAATATCGAACCAAAATTTACAGGGAAGGAAAAGCCTCAGCTTCAAATTGTGTAAAATGTGGGCTTTGATAAGCAACTTGAAGCAGTTCTTCATCGTTGTATGAATCCCGGTAAGTCTCCAAGTTTACGTCTGAATTTATGAGAGCCGAAAGACAAAGATCTTTCCTCCATTGTTCTATGCGCGGGAATCCAACATAATCTCCATACTTATCACAGTACTGCAACATCACACACTAAATCAGTATTTTGCTTCAGACTAGGTAACGGTCAAAACGGGCTGGGATGGATCAACCCACAAAGCATTACTGTTAACTAGCATGGTACCCGCGCGTTGCGGCGGCGGGTACCTGAAATAAAATTTTCCGATGACTCATGTATTCTAGTTTATTATTTTGTTTTTGACAATAAATTTACGAATATCAAGAATTACATGTGACGTATTTCAACTCTTTAACTAATGAGAGTGTTTTTCATTATACGATTATGATAATAAATATTTTATTGAGCAATGTTTTCTCGTCGTTCAAAATATCTATTTGATTTATATAAATCTAAGTTTTATGGATACGAGTGTTAAAAAAATCTGTAAAACCGACAAACCAAGTCGTCCCGCTCAATCCGAAACAGCAAAAAAGGATAACTAATAAATCGAATCCGAGAAAACCAGAAATCGATAAACCATCTTATCGCAGTTCGATTCGGTCTTTATTTTTAAATGACGATTATCCGAATCGAACCATGTTTTATACAAATGTAGTTTTAAACAAATTGAGGTTGGATTAAAAATATGTGCATTATGATAAAATATGGAGAAAAATATTTTGTAATTTTATTATTATTTGTATTTTTTAAATAGTAGTTTTTGTGGTTGAATAGTTTGTATAATACGCTTTATTATTTGTATTATTTAATTATTAGTTTTAAGTATTTTAGTGACATTTAATGCATAAATCGTGTTTAAGTTGGTTGTATAATATGGTTAATAATTTGTATTTCTCATGTAGGACGTGTTTTAATAACTTCATTAATTGTTTTTATTTACCATGTTAATTGCTCACTGAAAATGTAATTTATGAAGTTTAAGTGTTGTAAAAGTTTGTACAATAAGCTTATAGAGTTGTAAATCTTAAAATTAAGATTAAAGAGAGATAGTTTTTTGTATATTATATGTAGTATAGATATAGATGTGTTAATTATGAGTATTAATTTATTATCAAAAAATATCATTACATTTACAATCTAAATTTTATAATAAAAAGATTAAGGATTTCACACCATTCGTCCTATTTGACTCGCACCCTTTTAGTTCATTTTTTACCCGTTTTAGATAATACGCGACGCAAAATGACAGTGAGCGAACTCTGTTACCTCAAAATCAGCTATGTCATGAGTATAATGTTTGGGAATGCCAGCAGCTTCTCTAGATTGATAAAAATCTTGAACGGATTTCATCATCTCATCTCGTGATGGCAAACTTCTTTTGCCGGACAACAACTGAGCTATCCATATTGCTTGCGATTCAAAGAATGGGAACCCTATAATCTACATTAACCAAACCCCTTTAAAATAAGTTAAGTAACAATTTTTTAAGTTTTAATAGTTTATTAGTATTATTTAGTTCTTATCAGAAAACTATATGATACAGTACAACTTTTAGTGCGTTACCTTTCTTGGAATGCCTATAAAGGAGAGAGATGGTGCAAGGTTTGGAGGAAAAGTATGCTCATATAATGGTCCCACTCTGTCATCATCAACAGCTACTATTCCTTTGGTGTCAAGATATGGGAATGAATATGAATACCTGCTTGCATATATCATATACAGTTTATACATGAAGCTTGTGTAACAATAAAGTGAAATCAATGGTAACTTTTTAAAACTTTTTTTTTACCCTGTGCAGTATATGATCGTGTCTGCTGTGAGCCATGAACCGTCAACGAAGACAACACGTCCATCTTCATGTAAGCTTTCTATCTGTAACATGTTAAAAACGACATTAAACTTGCGAAAATATAGTAAGATGTTTTCAGGAAATTGGTGTATGATATATCATACAGTTGGATGAAGATGTAGATTATCATGTTTGGAGATCACTTTCGATAGACCCTCTGAAACAGGAAGAGATTTGGAACTAAGGTGGATCTCTTTAGCTACATTCACTAGCTCCATGGATATATCCTGCCCACTAAGTGAGTTCCCCACCACAACCACCACCTACAAGTATCCAAGTTCTTTAGACTACACATACTCAAACACATAAATACACTATACTACAAAAGCTCAATTTTGAGAGCAATATTAGTACTTTTAAGAACAGGTTTGGTTACCTGGTTGCGAAATGGCTCTGGAACTCTATAGAGGTGGCTATGCATTTGCTTTCTTTTCCATGTATCCATTCCTTTTATAGAAGGCAATCTAGGATGGGAGTAGTGTCCGGTAGCCACAACCACAGCATCAAACACCTCTGACTTCACCTTATCAGAATCTTTAGCTTTGCTCTTAACAACCCATTTTAAATCTCTACCAAATCCTCCATATTCTAACATCCCAACATAATCTACTTTGGTATTGAACCTAATCATCTCCCTCAAACCAAAATATTCACAAAAATCTTTAAGGTACGATAGAAGCTCACTGTGACCAGGGAATCGCCTTGTATCCCTACCTTTTTTTATCAAAAAAGGAAAATCAGTGAACCCCATTATCTCTCTAGGGGATGTGAGCCTTAACGACTCATAGATGCTACTATGGGGATCTTGATCTTCTACTTTAGGGTCATAGAGCCATTGGCCTCCAACATCATGATTTTGTTCCAAAACCACCACTTTGTGACCTTCTTTTTTGAGCTCCCTTGCGGCTACCAACCCAGATGGGCCAGCACCAATAACACACACGTACCTCGGTGGATTCCTCACTGAAACCATCTGTGCGAGTGTGTCTTTGATGGATGAGTGAGTTTGAATGCATATTGTGTGAAGGTTGGGAGGTGTTTTATAGTGAAGTTATGTTAAAAAAATAAAATAAAAAAAGATTGCTTCTAAAGGAAAACAATGTCAGAAAAACTGTTTCTTACAACATTGTCAATTTAGAAATTAGTTGTAAATGTTTCTTACAACATTTGATCCTTACTCATTAGTTGTAACTAAAGTGATTAGTGTATTTTTATTTTTCTTTAATTTTTAGCGTATGCTACATCTGCTTAGCTTTCTAATTATGCATTACATGCATTAATCATATGCTATAAGGGTACGAACGTAGGAATCGTAATCATAGTTTACAATAGATTTTGTTAATTAAAGTGCATGTTGTTAGCTACCAACACAACTTGATCATATACACAAGTTAGACATACAAATTGAGGGGGTCCAACATCATCAATGTAGTTTGTCTTGCAAGCCTTCATACTTGGTTGGTTCCTAGTTTTTTGCCTCTACTTGATTATAGAGTAATGTTATATTTGTGTCTCTATAAACCATCAACTTTACTCCTTTCTCTTTTGTTATAAACCAACCTCTATTCATCAAAAAATTGTGAAGCTAACACTATGCTTTGTAGCCAGTGGCGGAGCTAGAAGAAATTTCGTGGGAGGGCCGAAGCAAATTTTTTTCCGGAAAAACATTAAATGGGAGGGCCAAAATGAATTTTTATTTTTTTAACACATGAAATCGCGAAAAAATACACTAACGGGCTTAGGCCTAGGAGGGCCGGGACCCCTCCCGGTCTTCACATAGCTCCGCCCATGGTAGGGAGATTGTGTTTGTATGGCAATATTGGTATGTAATATTTTCTTTCAAAATGTTGATAACTGACAACGTTGATCGATTTTTACGTTTTGTAAAAATCGAGCAACGTAAAAATCGGACGAAAACGTAAAAATAAGGCGAAACGTAAAAAGCGGATGAAAGCGTAAAAATCGGACGAAAACGTAAAAAGAGACAAAACGTAAAAATTGGACAAAAGCGTAAAAATCGGATGAAAGCGTAAAAATCGATCGAAACGTAAAAAGCGGACGAAAACGTAAAAACGGACGGCAGCGAAAAAAATGGACGAAAACGTAAAAATCGGACGAAAACGTAAAAAGCGGACAAAACGTAAACAAAAGGCGGCGTAAACAAAATGACGAAACGTAAAAACGCATCGAAAACGTAAAAATCGGACGAAAACGTAAAAAGCGGACGGCGTAAAACGGACGAAAACGTAAAAAGCGTGAAAACGTAAAAATCGGACGGCGTAAAAAGAGACAAAAGCGTAAAAAGCGGACAAAAGCGTAAAAATCGACGACGTAAAAATAAGGCGAAACGTAAAAACGGACGAAAATGTAAAAAAGCGAATGACGTAAAAATCGGACGAAAACGTAATAAAGCGGACGAAACGTAAAAAGCGGACGAAAACGTAAAAAGCGGATGAAAACGTAAAAATCGACGAAAACGTAAAAATCGTAAAACGTAAAAAAATAATACTAATATTAATAGTTAATTAAAAAAAAATGACTAAATTTGCAAAATCTGCGAAAAGGGGACCATTCAAGCAACAAACCGAAAAGTAATAAAGAGATAAGGGTATTTTAGTCGTTTGATCTAGGCTGCGACGATTTCTTAAAGTTTCCCACAGGGACGATATTTGACTTTCCAAAGTTTTGGGACGAAACGTGAATTTACAAAGTTTAGGGACGATTTTTGCAATTTACTCAAGAAAATATGTGAAAGTTAGTGTTCAAACCGACGGCCGCCCAAACTATTTTCTAGTTGGTGAATGATTAACTGGTATTAAGATGAAAAATAACATGTGTCTTTCACAAGGGGGTCGGTGAGGCTAAGTATGTTCCCTTGGCTTGAAGTTGGGGCAATCTCTGTGGGGACTCCATAATATTTAGTACTGTAACTCATATGTTTTAAAATTATTGAGTATACTTTTAACTTTTTTGTTAATGAGAATTTAAAATAATGGTCATGCTATTATATATTGTATCTTATTTTCTCAAAATTTAGATTTTTGTATATGTATGTAACCCAAAACGCAGAAGACAACCTAGCTAGTTCATTACCTTTTAGTGATTGGGTCAAAATTGAAGTATAGTTAGCTTTCTTAAAAGTGGCGTTAAAGATCAAGAAAAGTTAAAAGCATACTGAAACTGGGGAAAAAGATTGTTTAACCTTTGACTCATTAATAGTTCAAAAAAAAAAAAAAAAACCTTTGACTCATTAAATGGTTGGCTTGGAATGTATTTACAATTTAATTTACAGGCTCTACTATGTATTTCTAAAGGGGTAGCAACGCATCTCGGGGTGGCATCAGTATGGTTGATACTGATCGGTATCACCATTGCACCTCATTCGGTTTCGATCGGTGTGGCATGGACTTGTGGTAAATCGGTAAACAACACCGATTAGGTGTGGAGCAAAACTAGCCGTTGGCAGTCAAAACTAGCCGTTGCATACATTAAAAAAAAAAAAAACATTTTTTAACCTATTTAAACACCACCCATTTAACATTATTTCACACACAAAACATCTCTATTTTTACTCAAACAAAACATCTCTATTTCACAAACAAAATGGCTTCATCTTCTTCATCCGAGACGAGTTAGATTTTCAATCCGACTCTTCCGAACTATTGTTTTCCATATGTTCTACCATAGAACCTATTTAGCCGCGTGCGATGCCATTGAAGACACGACAAGCTCAACCCGAGGGCATGTTACCCGTTTTCGTGAAAAGATCTAGAAACTCTAATGAATGACTATTTCATCGAAAAAACCCAAAGTTCCCCCCCCCATGTTTTTCGTGAAAGATTTCGTATGAATAAAAGCTTGTTTCTAAAATTGTTGGTGACTAGTGTCTCGATGAAAATATCCATCACCGTCTCGATATGATCTTACGAGATGTAGACGCCAAGACTTACCATACTTTGATGACTAGTGTTTTTTTATAAGTATTATGTAATTTTCTTTTAAGTATTAATAAAATATTATGTTTTATTAAATTGTTTAATATAATTATAAAAATAAAATAAAAATATATGAGGTATGAGTTAGGCATGGTTCACTAAAAATCTATGGTTAGGTATGAGATAAATATGAGATGAGATGGAATGATATTATTTGTGGGTGATTAGGTATGAGAAATTTAGTTAGGCATGGTTGCCACCCCCTAAGGGTACTGGCAACGCCTTCGGCATGAGCATCGGCTTCATTCATGCCGATCGGTGTGGGTGTTGCGTGGGAATCGGCATGACTCGGCATGGTGGCTGGGTTTGTAGAATCGGTATCTTACCCCGATTTGGCATGAAACAAATTGGAACGTTGGGGTTCAAAAATATACCCGTTGGACATAAGTGTATTTTTTCTGATTTTCTTTTTTTTGAAGGTGCTACCGTGCTACACCTGCCGTAGAGGTTGTAGAGGTTAAAGATGATAGAACTCCTATATGTTTTCTTCTTATTTGTCTTTTAGCCTATTTTTTTATTAAGTTTTTAACACGTAGATGTAGGGGGTAGCCATGTAAGGCAAGGGGTCCTTAGATTTGTTTATGTAGTTTTGCTATGACGTAGTATATTTTTAAAAACTTTATTTACTTTTAATTTTACAAAAAAAGTGTAGTTATAAAAATGTAAAACGTATTAATAAAATGTTATGTTTTTATTAAATTGTTTAATATAATTATATATAAAAATATAAAAAAAAAGTTGAGGTATGGGTTAGGCATGGTTGCCATTAAAAATCTATTGCTAGGTATAAGATGAGATGAAAGGATATTATTGGTGGGTGATTAGGCATGCAAAAAAAACTTAGCCATGATTGCCACCACCCTAAGAGCATCTACAATGCATCAAGTCTTTGAAGATTTGATGCATTTAATGCAATTCTTATTTAATAACTAAAGCTTTTACAAAAGACTTGAGGTTCATCAAGCTTTTGTGAAAAACTTTCCAAAAAGTCCTTGTTGCAATGCATAAAACCTTGTCAAAAAGCTTTTTGAAATAGTGAAAAGTCTTTCCCAACTTTACCCATTGCAGATACTTTAAGCACATTAGAGCATCCACAATGCATAAAGTGGTAGAAAGCTTTTTACTATTCTAAGAAGTATTTTTAGAGAGTTTTTGGCATTGCAACTAAATCTTTTTGGAAAGCTTTTACACAAAGACTTGGTAAAGCTCAAGTCTTTGCTTCAAGCTTTGGTCACTAAATATTTCAAGCATTAAATGCATCAAGTCTTAAAGACTTGATGCATTGTAGATGCTCTTAGTATATTTGTGCTTATTTAAGTAAAAACTTTTTGTTTGAGCAATTATTTAAGTAAGACTAGTAATTATATGGATCACCGAAGAATGTGAATATAGAAATACATAATCTATATCTATACTACATATAATGCACGAAAGCACCTCACTCCTAATTTTAAGACGTACAAGATAAGAAGCATAATGTACATCACTTTAATGCACATTCTCACTCTTAATTTTCAGACTTACAAGACATGAAGCATAATGTACACCAGTTTAATGCACATATTAAAAAGACAAAACACCACTTTAATGTTATTAATGTAATCAAAATATTTAATGTAGTCAATTAATTAACTGTTCAATAAATACAATTAATACAATTATTAAAACACCCTTTACATAAAAAATATAAATTATCAAGCATATTGTACAACCAACTTAAACATAATTCCTACATTAAATGTCACTAATACAAATAATAAATCACATTATACCAATATCCAAACCCGAACGGGCAACGGGCCGAACGGGCACAGGCCAAACGGGCACGAGCCAAATGGGCTCGAGCCCTAACGGGCACGGGCCAGACGTGCACGGGCTAAACGGACACGTAGCAAACGGGTTCATGTTATACAAATCGTTTTAAAAAGACCCAAAAAGACGAAATAAATTCCTTAGTTAAGGAGTTAAAACACGTCACATGAAACTCTTAATATCCATAAATTTTTTGTCAAAAAGAGAATAATAAACTAAAATAAAAGATTTGCTAATGACCACTCTCATAGATGTGGTTAAGAAATAACTTTTTATTATAATTGGTTGTAGAAAGTAAATAATCCAATCAGAATCATGTATTAGTTGTAAACCCGTGTTTTCAAGAAATTGTTTCTAACTTATTTTGAGCCTTTCATCCAATCACAATGATTATGATGATCATTTAATATATATAAATATATATCTTTGACCATATTACTACATCCGTCCTAAAATTATAGTCCTCTATTGATTTTTTTGGTCTTTTTTTTTTAACTTTGACCTTAAATATTTTTATTTGTGTTATACAATAGTTGACAAAAACATATACCAATGAAAATACATTTAAAACTCAATCCATTCATATATTTTTCATCAAGTATTATATAACATGTTAATACAAATAAGCCGTAAAAACGTTTATTTATATTTTACGATCTTCTAATGTTTTGTCGATAACAAACGTAAAATCATATTAACGAAACAAATAAAATACGTAAATGGTTTGAACTAATAGTTTCTAACATATTCACATTTTCACATAAAACACTAAAACAAGTATAAGTGATTTTACGATTTAAGTAATACATATGTACAACAACTAGTGTTTACATATTTGGATAAAATATACACATAACTAGTATGTAGTATATTGGGTAATATAAATGGGTAGAAACTTAAGTATCACAACCCACTGGGCAAATACATTGAATGTAGTTGGGTACAAACCAAAGCCCATAACCCATGGATCTTGACCCATAACCCATTGCATGACATAATGCTTTTATCATACATGGATAATATCCATAACCCATGGATCAACCCATACCCAAGTGACTAAGTGCATTGCACTTAAAGATACTATGTATCTAGCCAAAGATCCATGGTTCAACCCATGACCCATGACCCATAACCAAAATACCCATGGGCAAAGAGGAGCGTTCCACGGATCCACGGCTTTGTGCTAGCGGATCCCAGTGGAAGGAATCCGTGGGATCCGGGAAACAGTGGGATTTTTCTCTATAAATAGTGAGTCATTTCTTCATTATTTCTCACCCTTTCTAACACACTTTCTCCCCGAGTTAAATCTCACTAACCTTATATCCAAGAGATCTATGTTTGTAGTTTTGTTTTGTGTGATCTTTTAGGTTCCTCTTAAAGGCAAGATCACCACCTTTGAAGTCGAGCAAGCTCAAGTCCATGAGTTGCCAAGCTTCCTCATCATCAAGGCTCTTGAAGTCTTCTTGTTGATGATTCCTTTCTTTCTTCAAAGAAGTGTAGTGTTGAAGACATTAGTGAAAGATGTCTCAGTATCAAGGCGAAGATATTAGTGAAGGATATCTATCGTCTATAGCATAAGCACTTGTGGTAGGTGCTTATAAGTCAAGACAAGAAGCATTAGTGAAAGGTGCTTAGAAGTCAAGACTTGAAGCATTAGTGAAAGGTGCTTAGAAGTAAAGACACAAGACATTAGTGAAAGGTGTCTTGTAGATCTAGTCAAAGGCATTAGTGAAAGGTGCCATAGATGTACATTCGATATGGTGTGTTTCGATGTACTAGATAGACTAGCATTAGATCCAAGGACATTGATGTCCTTGATGATGTTGTAAAGGAGTAGATCTCCTTTGGGATTAGTCGTTGGTGTAGTGTGGTTGTAGTTCCTCCATTGCAATGGAACTAGGTGCTTAGCCTAGTACCTAATAAAGGGTAGGCGATGTTGTGAAGGTGTAGTTCACCTTGGTGTGAAAGAACTAGGTACTTAGCCTAGTACCTTATAAAGGGTAGGCGATGTTGTGATAGGATTAGTTCTCCTAAGGTGTGAAAGAACTCGGTGGTTAGCCTAGCACCGTATAAAGGGTAAGCGACGTTGTGATAGGTGTGGTTCACCTTGGTGTGAAAGAACTCGGTATTTAGCTTTGTCTGGGAAAAAGGTTAAGCGGCGTTGTGAAGGCTTCTCCGCCATAAGGAGATTGGTGTAGTGTTCTGAACTCTCGAGTAGGTGACTCTTGGAGTGGAGTAGGGCAAGGAAGGTGTCCTTGTAGCGAACCACTATAAATACTCGCGTTGTGGTTTTGTGCTTCTTACTCTTATCTTTTCATTACATATCTTAATATGCTTTTTATCAACATCCAACACACACAACCAAATAGATTGACATAAGTCGATCTAAATAGTTTAAAGGAAGTTTTAATTGGTAAAACTATTCAACCCCCTTCTAGTTTTCTACAATTGGCATCGAGCTTAGTTATCAAGTTTCTTGAAGTATATTGTACTTTAAAACTTGATCGATCCATGGTTAATTGAAAACTACAAAGAAGGTTTTCATAAAAAAAACACCATGTCTTTTAAAACTATATGTTTGGATGTTGATTTGATAACAACATTTTTCTTATTTTTTTCATTTAATTGCACTAATCTTCTTTGTCATGTTGATTAGTCAAGCTCATACCCACCAAGCTTTAGGGTCGCTTGGTAACAAGAATACCTTCCTTAAGAAGGTATCTTAAAAGCATAAAGGAGCGGGAAATAGTCTAAGTGACATTTCTTTGTGTCATTTGTAAAGACATTCCTAAGTGCGCTAGAGGTATGATTCTCTTTTAACTTTGCTTGATAATTAAGTATACCTATTTAGGTATTTATATGATTATCTTTTGTGCAAATTACATGTTTTACATGAAGCTTCATTAGGAAGCCTTTTTCTTACATACGTGTCTTATCTCTCGTCTAAATTCGTGGTATATAAAACTTATGTTTTTCTTTTAACCCAACAATAAAACAAAAACACGAATTTCAAAAAAAAAAATTCCTCCTTCCCTATAAAAACTCCCACCGTCGACCTATCTATCAAATCCTCACTTTTTTCAAATCTTCCAATTTCAAAAATTCCCTCTCACTTAAAAACTTCATGTTCCTCCTCATTCCATCTCAACCGAAACCAAGAAGATCCGTCATCAACATGGTTTACATCGAACTCGTGCTCATCGCCTTAACACTCATCGCACTTGTGTTCCCTATGATGAAGTTCACATATGGAGACATTTACTTTGTGTTGTTAATCTACATTGGGATCATATACCCAATCATTTGTATCATCCTTAGTATTGAAATGCAATATTATTAATGATCTAGTTTATCTTGGTTATTATTATCATAATGTGTTTATCACTTCTTTTGATTTATTTGTTTTATATTCTTTCGTGATACATTAGAAGTCATGTATGCATGCTAAAAGAAAATGTAGGATAAAACATATTTCGTGGTATAAAAGCGTAAAACCTTTGTTTTATCAAATGCATTTTGCTACTACGTGATCCACGGATCCGGAAGATATACTAGCGGATCCCTTTTGTAAAGGAATGGGATCCGTATTCATTGTGAAAACAGTTTTCATGCAAGACTAAAAATCCACTAGAAAGTCAAAACATTGAGTAAGTTAAAGTGTTAAATACCATTGTTAATAAAATATAGTAAAAACATTAGATTATCATAGGTTGATCACAAACATGTTCTTTCTTTAACTTATCATTTCTATAGGTTTAATTATGACGCATGAATATGAGTTTGACTTTTCACTCACTAGCGTCTACACTCCGAACATCTCTCTTGAGCCCAACACACCTGGCATTCATGTCCATGGGTTCAATAATCTTGAAAACCGTCACTTCCATGAAGGACGTATTGTAGACACCTCTCTACAATTTGAAGAAGGTATCAATACATCCTTCCGAGCCATAGGACTAGAATGTTTTCTTGAAATCAACGAGAAGATATGTCCAAGGTTCATAATGGAATTCTTCCGTCAAGTTGAACTCGTTAAAACGAGGATCGCTCTCCATCTCTTTGGTTTTATATCAAAACCAAAAGTTCACTCTAACCCTTGGGCATTTTGCTCATATCCTCCGGATTCCAAACCATGGACAATGTGCCTTCACGAAGATTGGTCTCTTGACTCTCTCTTCAACTTTCGTGAAGAAAATAGTCCATATTGTTCACATACCCTCTCAGGAAGATTTAAATCGCATAATATGCAAACCTCGACCATATTACCCCGATCCAAACATTATCTTCACACGGGACATCCGATAAGAGTACAAGCCTTTGCACTCATCCTACGTGAAAATGTTTGGAGTTTTAGAAATCGAGAAATTCTTCCCGCTTGTTGTGCTCACATGTTGTCTTGTTTGCTAACACAACAACCATACAATCTCGCCTACTTCTTACATAAGGCGAATTGCAAATCTTCAAGGCTCCAGAATAAACTCATCCCTTATGGAATGTTCTTGACATGCCTCTATCATAATGTTATGCACTTCCATCCTCAATTTCAAAGTCCGTTATGCGTGCTTGTGAACAAGATGATGGAACCGCTAAACATATCTCTCATGAAGACTTTCTTCATTCTTGATTCCACCAATACCCATCAATCACATAATGATCCTCCTAGCGAAAACACTCAAGGAACCTAGTAGTAGTCAAATAGGATCAATTCTACTCTGCTCGTGCTTTATCATTGTAATCCTATTTCTTTCATGAAATAAAACATCTTACATTTGATATCTTAGTTTTAGAACTCCTTTAACAAATCTTGGAATATAATGCATTGTCAAGATCATTGCATACCTTTAGTAAAGGTTACGCCTAGCGAGATGGACGGATCCCAAATGTTGTACTAGGCGGATCCCTATCTTTGGGGAACCGTGGGATCCGCAAAGCAGAAAATGCAATTGCAAGCATTATATTTCAAACATATCCTTAGAACACCTCACACTAAGCTAAACATAGTGTCTTAAAGCGATTAAGTCCTTATCAAGATAGGTTGATCTTCCTACTCATTCCAACTCACATAGATCACACTCTAAGATGTTCATGGATCTATCACTTTGTTTTAATCCATCACTCTTCCGCTCTCAAAACTCACACTTCATTTTTTTATTATCCCTCACATCTAGTCTTAGAAATCCTTCGATTATGGCTAAGATTGATCATAAATCATCCTCACCACAAAATTGATCAAAGTTGATCAAATCCTAGTTTTTCCATCTCAAAACCTTTAGGACATTTTCCAAAACACAATCCTAAGCCACAACCTGAACTCTAGGATCATTTAGCCTCAATTGACACTCTCATCTTTAGTGTCATCCTTGCTCATTCATTGGTACTCATGAAAATTCCAAATCCTTCCATAAAAGACAATCATTAGCTACAACACTCACCACCTTCAAGTAACTAAGCACCTTTTCATTTAAGACACTTAGGAAGACTGAAACACTCAAGATGATATAGGTATTAGATCTTAGAAACATCATTTCCACTCTTTCATAGCTTTGAGCCGGATCCCTAGGATTAGCCTAGGCGGATCCTACGAGTAGGAAACTGTGGGATCCGGATGACAGTATAGGTCAAATCTTGCTAAAACAATAATTTAAACTCATCTTCCTAACTCAAACACTCCATCTCATCTTAAATGAGTTCCTAGATCAGTGCAATCTCTGAAGTTGACTCTTGTGCATGTCAATCATCACATTCCAATGAATCCTAGTGGCTTAAAGCTTAAATGCACTTGCCAAATCTCTTAGTTTATAAACCACCTTGTTAGGACCTCTATAGTCATCACTCTCATCTTAACTTTCAGCTCTTGCAACCTCTTGAAATTATCTCATCATGAGAAAAACCCCAGGTAGTAACTTATCCACCAAAGAACCACCCATGAAAAAGGCTCGTGTTATACACGAAATCTCCTCAACCGAATCATCTCCGTCAAACCAAAAATGATAGAATCCTTCATCATCCAATCAAACCGATTCCTAAAGGATAGTACCCACAAAAATACCTATGCCAAACACCACCATACCTCCTAGGCCAAACAATATCATCTCCACTAAACCATCACCATTGGTTCCTAGAGCTATTTCATTTACTTCACCACTATCATCACCACACCTCTACAATTTAGAGGACTTGCCTCCTAGGCCGTCTCATCCGCTTCCATGACAACATTCTCCTCATTAGGAGGAATAATGGTTCAAAATCAAGGTGTTGAGTCAACACTTGCTCAGCTTCCTTTTCGCCGTCTCCATCATATAATCCTATTTGGATTAAGAGAAATCATCAAAGTCAACCACCCGACCATATGGAAGTTGACACTTCTTTACCACTACCATCATTCTTGGTGAGGCATTCTCAAATGCACCTCCACCAATCCTTCATCGTTTGAAGCTCCATGAAGCCGCTTCACTTGATCCTTCGCATCAAGCCATTTCATTTCATCCACCACCACTACCTAGCCATGACAAAGATTGCTATCATTGTCAACATGTTGAAATTTTGATACATGAAGTACGAGAAGACCAAAATTTCATGTTCTATCATCTCCTCGAACGTTTCGACGAGATCAAACCTAAACAAAACTTGAGCTAGAAGAACTTTAGTGGTATCCTAGCATCAAGTGTTAGTTGGTCTAGAAATTCCTAGTCATGTACTGTCTATTTTCTTATTTTTAGAGTCATGTATATCATAACTCTTGTTTCATTAAATGGAATTACATGCTACTTGTTATTGTTGAGCATATGATTACTTTGTATTCATATCTCATTTATGTGATAACATTACTTGTTTTATCACCTTTGCTGATTTTATTTATCGAAACGGATCCTCGAATTGCCTAGACGGATCCCTACTAGGAGGGAACCGTGGGATCCGTGAGACAGAAACTTTTTCCTACTAACTTGGACACATTTGCGGAAATTGTGAATTATACTTTCTTTCTAATCTTTGTTTTGTAGTTATTCAATTTACACATGAAGACTTTGACATCCTAAAGCTAGGGGAGCTTTATGTTAAAGCAATACAATGCAAATTACTTGCAACCTTAGATTTATATTTCATGACTTTCCGTTGCAAAATTGCAATCATCTAGGGGCACACCGGTCATAGACATAATATTTTGCAAAGTTAATTGCAAATGAACTAGATTAGAATTAGTTTCTTGGCGCTCTTACTTAGGGATGGACTCGTCGAGGGGAGTAACGACGAGATCCTTTCCGTTACTTGATCTCTATTTTTTATTTCTTTCACATGTTTTTATTAAAAACGATGTGTTGCTTTCTTTCAAACACTTTTGTTTCGACAAAAGGGGAGAAAAAGTAAAACTACAAATTCAAACTTTTACAATTTTAGCTTTTCATTAAAATAATTGTATGTTTTGTCATCAACAAAAGGGAGATTGTTAATACAAATAAGCCGTAAAACCGTTTATTTATATTTCACGATCTTCTAATGTTTCGTCGATAACAAGCGTAAAATCATATTAACGAAACAAATAAAATACGTAAATGGTTTGAACTAATAGTTTCTAACATATTCACATTTTCACATAAAACACTAAAACAAGTATAAGTGATTTTATGATTTAAGTAATACATATGTACAACAACTAGTGTTTACATATTTGGATAAAATATACACATAACTAGTATGTAGTATATTGGGTAATATAAATGGGTAGAAACTTAAGTATCACAACCCATTGGGCAAATACATTGAATGTAGTTGGGTACAACCCAAAGCCCATAACCCATGGATCTTGACCCATAACCCATTGCATGACATCATGCTTTTATCATACATGGATAATATCCATAACCCATGGATCAACCCATACCCAGTGACTAAGTGCATTGCACTTAAAGATACATTATATCTAGCCAAAGATCCATGGTTCAACCCATGACCCATGACCAATAACCAAAATACCCATAGGCAAAGAGGGCGTTCCACGGATCCCTGGCTTTGTGCTAGCGGATCCCAAGTGGAAGGATCCGTGGGATCCGGGAAACGATGGGATTTTCCTCTATAAATAGTGAGCCATTTCTTCATTATTTCTCACCCCTTTCTAACACACTTTCTCCCCTAAGTTAAATCTCACTAACCTTAGATCCAAGAGATCTATGTTTGTAGTTTTGTTTTTTTGTGATCTTTTAGGTTCCTATTAAAGGCAAGATCACCACCTTTGAAGTCGAGCAAGCTCAAGTCCATGAGTTGCCAAGCTTCCTCATCATCAAGGCTACTGAAGTCTTCTTGTTGATGATTCCTTTCTTTCTTCAAAGAAGTGTAGTGTTGAAGACATTAGTGAAAGATGTCTCAAGTATCAAGACGAAGATATTAGTGAAGGATATCTATCGTCTATAGCATAAGCACTTGTGGTAGGTGCTTAGAAGTCAAGATAATAAGCATTAGTGAAAGGTGCTTAGAAGTCAAGACTTGAAGCATTAGTGAAAGGTGCTTAGAAGTAAAGACACAAGACATTAGTGAAAGGTGTCTTGTAGATCTAGTCAAAGGCATTAGTGAAAGGTGCCATAGATGTACATTCGATATGGTGTGTTTCGATGTACTAGATAGACTAGCATTAGATCCAAGGACATTGATGTTGATAACGCCACACGCGTCGTTCGGGTCAAAGGAACTTCCTTTTAAATCGAGCAAGTTTTCAACACCCTAGGCGATGAACCTAATCGTTGTAGTGTAGTATTAGGGTAAGCCACGGAATTGATATCGTTCTCTAGGGGAATAGGAATGCTAGTGAGAAGTTACTACGCTAAGGTTGGGGTTGAGGAAGATTATTTTTTTTTTATCTTTTTATGTTTTATAGGAAATGGAAAGGTGCGAATCTCGGGGTTTGGATTTGGGGGGTTGGTATTTCTACCGATTACTCTACTTATCTAATTATCTAATTAACTAAGCTAAGGGTAGTCTATGTCTATTGTTGTGTGCTCATATAATGATTAAAAATGTGTTTACCTAGATGCTACTACTCCCTAGTTATCTCCTATTGATGGTTGAATTGTCACGTCCTTATTCTTAACGTTGTGTTTTCTAAGGTCGTAAGGTGTGCATTCCTTAACTCTTTGAAGTCACCTTTAAGTGTAGTAAGCGAAATCCACTAAGTCATTCATAAACTAACCTTGAGGTTATCTTTGGGTTTAGTAAACGAAATCCACTAAGTCATTCATAAACTATCAAAGATTTATCAAGTATTAAACACAACGATAGCCTAGTCGCACTCCTAAGCCAATGTTAGCCTCGCTTTTTATAAAGATAACGTCACTTACGTGAATTGGACTAGACACGTAGTATACTTTGCCCTTAGGGACTAGTATCGTTTAAGTGGCAAAGATAGGGCCTATATATACCCCCTCATGACTCTCCATGAGGGGTGAGGTGAAGCATTTGGTTAGTGTGTGTTTGTGTTTATTCAATAAAAGTTATCCTTATCTTCTCCTCCCTCTCTCTAGTTTCTCTCACTAAAAAGGATGAAGATCTTCATCTTCTTCCACCAACCCGACCTCCAAACCACATAAATCTTATGTTAAACGGTCCTGACAATTGGTATAATGAGCCAAGGTTATGTTTTATTGATTTATGTTGGTTTTTTACACATATTTGTTCTTGTTTTGTGCTAGTTTACGTGGGTTGGAAAAAAATTTTCCGTATTATATGGGCAAGCAGTTTAACATATTGTTTTTTTGTATCCTTATCCTTGGTATCACAAAAGTCTGTTCTTTCATGTCCAAATCTGGTCTTGTGTCTCATGTCCAAAGCAGATCTTGTACTATCATTTATGTGACTTTTGTACCAATATTTCGTGAAACAAAGTGGTCAATTGTCATCTTCATATGGTCAACATGGTAAAAAGCGGTTTATGCTTTTCGGGTTTTGCTTGAAGATGGACGGAAAAACATGGTCGAAAACTCTCTCCGGAAAAAGTCAAAGGGTCAAAACCCTTTTTCTACGCATAAGGATTATCTACAGAGGTGTTACGCGTAGCTGTGAAGTTACGCGTAAGGAATGGGTTACGTGTATGCGTTTACGCTTAAGCCTTGGCTTACGCCTATGGCCTACGCATATGTTTACGCTATGCTTACGCATAAGCATGAAGTTACGCGTAAGGCTACGCATAAGGACCAAAACCTGTCTTACGCATATGGATTTGAAGAAAAAAGGGGTTACGCGTAACATAGACCATGACCAACAATATACCATAATACCAATACAACTCGACTTCAGTTGATATCTCACATCATCAGTCCATGAAGTTCACTTTACAACATATTGAAAAAAACTTGCCCAATAGACTTGATCTATATCCAAACTTTCTCTGCCAAATTCGAACCAAATCAACTTTCATCATTCAAACATCACAAATTTTAACAAAAATCTTATCTCAGTTGTTTCAATTGACCATCATCATCATCGATTCATGTGGAGATACCCTCCTCTTTACTATCCGAACTTTATTAAGACTAATTGATAACAAATCTATTATAATTACTCTTTTGTTCGTTAAAAGTAAACTCAACATACATAAAACAAACCTACCCGAGACCATTTCTTGATCTTGAAGTCATTTGAAGTTGAGTTGAGATAAGTTGAGACGGAGGTTTTTGGAATAAACGTTTGATATAGCATATGTAGGAGATGAGCCATACGTCTGGCTGTGAGATGAATTTTGTGTTTGATTTGCATTTAATGTGTGAAGAAGATTTGTTAGATTGGGAGAGTTTCAAGGTTGGAGACAATGCTGTGAAGTTAGTAGGCGGTATTATCACAACTGAAGAGTGTTTAGGTTTAGGTTAAGTGTGGCAGTTATATATTCGGAAGTTATATGGGTGGCTTTTGGATCTGGTGAAGCTTATTGGACGTGGGCTTATCATTGGGTAATTGGGCTGAACTGAAATATGATCAAGTTACTGAAGGTCGAAACATAAAAGGCTTCACGTTTAAATCTTGAATTTGTTTTTAACAAATTTTGGATCACAATGTTTTAATCATTTTGCAAATGAGTGGTATTTTTGGTATGGTAAAATTTTCACGGAGGGATACAAATTCACGGCTTGAGCGAAATTTTGAAAAATGACTACGGGGTTTTGTATGCGGTATTATTGACGAGGAATAGAAGTGATATTTCACGGGTGGACTTCTTTATCTTTGAGGCGATGGTTGGTTGGATGCATGTCTCAAGATAACTTGTTGGAGGACATTATGAAATTTGAAAATCTGGTTATAAGCGGTAAGGAGTTACGTTGTAGTGCTCACGATGTGTAACCATCACCTTAAGGAGTTACGTTGTAGTGCTCGATGTCACACGGCGTTGTGGATTGTTCAAAATTTTAGAACAAGCAGTAAGTCACAAAGTTGGGATGTTTACTTCCTTTTCAAGTCAGTCGTATTGGGTTTTCTCCATATGTGGTCATTACTATTAGCCGGTGAATTCTAAGGAGGTTCGATAAAAGGTTGGTTAGAGAAAATATATTGAGAGTATTTTTGCGACATATTCTCACAGAATTTTGATCAAGCTATGATGTTAAGATTGCATCAAGAAGGTAATACGGCATGTACGCAACATTATGATGATTCCGATAGCTCGCAACCATCGGGAGGAGAAGTTGGTATTTCATCTTCCTTGATTGGATTACGAAGGATTTGTGCTTAAGACCGAAGAAGGAGAAGTAGTGTGGTGTACATCGGGCTTTTACCAACTTGGATGCAATACTAAGTGAATTATGTTGTTACGATGTTCCCGAGCGACAACCATTGTACGATCAAGAGTTTACTTTCTCCATTGCGTGTTGGAAGAGTGTTGTCGGTTCGGGAGGAGAAAAAGAAAGAAAAAGGCTCACTAGTTAGGAGGAGTAATAACCTAACTAGATCGTTCGATTTAAGTTCGAGCTACAAGAAGATCAAACGCCGAGGTCATCGGAAGGAGAACTTCAAGTTTGCCTCGATATCTAGACTACGAGACTCTGCGCTTCAAGAAAGTCAACATTGTTCGTTACTATTGTAATTTACTTTGTTTTGTATTTATAGGTCTCATTGTAACCATTCACGTGTGACGCTATCTTGGAGGGAGATTGTTAGCCTCGCTTTTTATAAAGATAACGTCACTTATGTGAATTGGACTAGACGCGTAGTATACTTTGCCCTTAGGGACTAGTATCGTTTAAGTGGCAAAGATAGGGCCTATATATACCTCTCATGACTCTCCATGAGGGGTGAGGTGAAGCATTTGGTTAGTGTGTGTTTGTGTTTATTCAATAAAAGTTATCCTTATCTTCTCCTCCTCTCTCTAGTTTCTCTCACTAAAAGGATGAAGATCTTCATCTTCTTCCACCAACCCGACCTCAAACCACATAAATCTTATGTTAAGCGGTCCGACGACCAATTACAATTAAGATAAGAGACAACCTAACAATAATTAACAACTAGGTTTCATATATCTAAGCAAACACACAAGTAATTTAGCGGGACATGGTAAACATGCAAGCATACACACAATCAATCAAAGACATAATTGTATTAATGAAGTAAAACACTTATCTTGGTGTAAGATAGGGTTTGGAACCCTAAAATCTTGTACAAGACAGCCTTGGTTCGGTTTAGGTTTTACTCCAAAAGACTACACACCAATCTTGAAAATTTCGGATTCTATATATAAGATTACATCTGCGACGCGTCACCTTTTGTTTTGTGGCGCCGTCGTGTCGCCTTCATTAGGGTTTTGTCTTGGCCACGTTAGACTTGCGACGGCGTCACCTTATGCTTGTGACGCCTTCCTCTTCGACCGGCCGTCTGGATTGCATCTAGGTCGTGCGAGTTGCGACGGCCTACTCTTTTATAACTTGACGTCGACACTTGAAAATATGAGTTTTGGCTTCGTCCGTCACAAAATCCTCCGACGGCGTCATAGATTAAGCGGTGGCGCCGTCACCTTATGTTTTCGGCGACTTTGAGTGTCTCGATTCGACTTTGGCCATTTTCTTCGTATATTCGCGCCTTTTCGTCCAAATAAGTGCCATTCCAGCATTTTTCCTTCAAGAGACCTAAAAAGTGAAAAGGAACGATATTAAGCAATAACGGATACAAAAGTGATCAATTAAAGGCTTAAACGACCCTCAAAAGGTACCTTTAAAACCTTATCAAATATCCCTACACTTGGTATTTGCTTGTCCTCAAGCAAATGTGCTTTTAGCCAATTAATTTATAAGTTAGGGGTCATGAAGCATTGGTTTAAAACAGTCCACAACACATATAAGCCCCACAAAGTCATAACAAGCACGGAAATACATACTAGCACCTCTAACACCCCAAATTTTGTTTAGCGGAAGCATACGTGTTATTCGGGGCGTTACGGATTGGTGGATCATAACACAAGTAATAAAGAGCGGAATACATACTCCGTTTAACTTCATAAAATATTTTAAACCATTATCTTACAACATTGTTTTAGATAAATGGGCACATCCCAAACTTTTAGTGGTCCCAACGTAAAACATCATTTTGTGTAAAAACACTTCTTTAATACTACTACGACCATTTGTCCGCTTCTTGCCTTGCATCCATGTTCATAATTAAACACACGAGAAAATATGCTAAAAGGTCATTAAAAGTCGGTGAGTTCATAGGTTTAAGTTAAAATAGTAAGCTTGGACCATAAGCAAGGCATATAATCATTACAACGAATATAATGATATATGTATGAATGTCTATTACGTTAGCTCTAAGTTCATACAACCGATACTACGACAGTTCTGTATGCTAAAAGATGTCATACAATATAGGGGCCCATAGCAAGTGTTTTGTCCCTCAACACTTGGTTTCGACATGGTATACGTTTCGCTTTGGCCTAAGCATGGCCAACCGAACGGAGGAGTCACCCTCAATAGATCTATTTATAACATTCGCGTTTCCCAATGGGGAATTGACGGTTCATGAAAAAGGGCATTCTCTAGGGACATAAGGGCTTAGGCTAAACCACGTAATAGTAATCATGTAATAGTTTTGGTCCATAAAATGTTTTGCATATTTCTCACCCCAAAATGTATAAAACAGTTTATCAAGTAAAAGTGGGGCTATGAAAACTCACCTTAGCAAAATGCAATCCAAAAGCGGGATTTAGTGTTTGTTGTGAAGCAGCACCGACACGCGACCTAGATAAGGAGGGCAATATTTAGTTCATTGTTTTAAGTATTCCTTACTTAAAATAGTTCAATGGTTTTATAATTGTGTTAATACTAAGCGTAAGTTTGTAAAATTCGTTAAAATGGTTTTACTAGTAAGTATCTGAGTATATACTTTTCATATCGACATTAATATGGTTTTAAAATCCAAAGTTTGATTTAAAACAAATAATTAAAATGTTCCATTAGTAAGTATATAAATGTATATATACTTATTTAAGTTGACACAAAATGATATTGTCAAAATCATTTTTATATAATTGATTTATTTTCTAATTGTATTTAGAAAATACTTGAGTTAAATTCGAAGACTTTCAAATTTAATATATGATCAAATGATATAGTGGTCTTTATTTGTTTAACGAGATTTGATATATATAGTTCTAATGGAAAGTTCACTCGACATACATATGTTTACTCGGTCACGTTAAATGTTGACTTTGACGTAAAAATTTATTACGTAGACTATGTTGGAAAAACATTTGTTTCATTGTATCATCACCTTTCCCTTTTGTTTATTTGACGTTGCATATGAGTGTATGTCTAAGTTAGAAGGCTCAAATATGTAGTAGACGAGTTTATATTTATAATAATTTTCCGGTTTATGTTACAAGTTTTATGTTGTTGTTTTGTTTAGACTATCAAACGCACCCCTGAATTAATATGGGCTGAGGCCCGGTAAGGTTAGCAACAATGCAACAGAACTGGGCCTAGGCCCGAGTGAGGTTGGTACAACATAAAAGACTTTGGTCTTCTATTAAACAAATGCACCCTCAAGAGTAGTTCATGGGCTGCGGCCCAAAGAAAATGTAAAGATGGTTTTTGGCTACAGGTTCATGGGTAGTACATAACACTTTTTCAACACTAGGTAACTAGACATCAAATTTTAGAAGGAAAAGTAGTCGTGCGTTATTTTGGTTGCTCAAGCAATCCTTAACCAAAGTTTAGATGGGCATCTTATAACTCAAAAGTAAAATGCTAGAGTAACTGTTTTGACGCGGAAAATTCAACGTAAATGGTTTTAACTCCAAGATATTACTCGACACTAGTATGATTTAGACTCGTGAACCCGCGACTTTTCGACAAGAGCTTGGACGCACTAGACCCACGTCAACATATCAAAACCAAAAAAAGAATCCTACCATCAAGGTGATAACCACGGTGAAGGTTCTCTTCTTTTCGACTCGAAGCATTATTATCACATTGTTAATGAGACATTTGACTCATGTTATTGCAAAGTATATACGCAACTCCCTGTCACATTAGTCTAAGCTTGACTCCTACATCGTGGTACTACCACAACATCGTCACTAGTCCGAACTACTAGGAATGGAGGAAGTTCGACAGGTAGCACAAGGTTTACATAGCAAGAATACTTAGCTCTTAGTCCTATTGTCAAATCTTTTTATTAAAACTTTACTTCCTTTTCTTTTGACTCATGAATTCGACAAGACTAAAACAAAGAATCCAACAACAACTCAAGATTTACATAAGAAATTATCACTAGTGTGAAGTCTTAAGATTAATCAACAACAATAATTTCTACTTATGTTTTTCGAACCTCTACAACACATCACCAATTATCATGTCATTATCACACTATACATTACAACGAAATTACAAGAAGAGATGGACAGTGAACCTTGTTAAGGATGAGATGAGAGAATGTTGAGGATGAAAGCTAACTCGAGGAACCCCACACAAATCAAACCACTTAACTGATTCCGAGCAAACCCAACAGCTTCTCGACACTCTTGAGAATATCACTCTTGTGGTATGTTTGAGATTTGATTTGTATGTGTCCTTGGTCATTCGAGTTGCTTAAGAAGGGATTAAGAGAGGAGTCTTTGACCAAGCCTTTTCATCTTGCAACTTTGTTTGAAGCCAAATATAGTTTACTTCCAAAACCAAACGAATCTTGGTCATAAGCTCAAGATAGATTGGTGGAAAGATTTGTTTCTCTCTTGTGGTTTATCTTGATCTTCCTTGGATTCCATCGAAGGGTAGCGGCGCATCAAGAGGGATTTGGGAAGCAAAACTTACATGGATTTGGGTATGAGAGAGATGGATATGTTGGATGATTATGTTGGGTTATCTTCTTTTAGAGAGATTCGGCCTAAGTGGGATCGCAGGGGCTAGAGGAAGGAGATGGAGATATGATATTGTGGAAAACTAGAAGGGGGGGTTGAATAGTTTTACCAATTTAAAACTTCCTTTTAAATATTTAGATCGACTTATGTCAATCTATTTGGTTGTTTATGTTGGACGTTGATAGATAGATATATAAACATATAATGAAAGATAAAGAGTAAGGAGCACATCACCACGACACAAGTTATTTATAGTGGTTCGCTACAAGGACACCTTCCTTGCTCTACTCCACTCCCGAGTCACCTACTCGAGAGTTCGTAAGCACTACACCAACTCCTTATGGCGGAGAAGCCTTCACAACGTCCGCTTAACCTTTTTCGGTACAAAGCTAAATACCGAGTTCTTTCACACCAAGGCGAACCACACCTAACACAACGTCACCTACCCTTTATACTTGCTAGGCTAACCACCGAGTTCTTTCACACCTTAGGAGAAATAATCCTATCACAACGTCGCCTACCCTTTATTAGGTACTAGGCTAAGTACCTAGTTCCATTATGGAGGAACTACTACCCTTCACGACACAACACCTATTATCAAGGAGATCTACTCTTTGTTACAACACCATCAAGGATATCACCATCCTTGTGAATAAATAAACACTTATATGTATAACGATGCACCTCATCGATTATACGACCTAAGCATTCTTCCCAAATGCTACTTGATTTGATTCTTCGGCATCCTTCACTAATGCCTTTGACACAACGCTTGGCATCCTTCACTAATGCCTTAGTCTTGATACCTTAAGCATTCTTCACTAATGCTTTGACGCGGATGATTAGCATCTTTCACTAATGCTTTCATCTTGACACTTTCGGCATTCTTCACTAATGCCTTCAACCCAACATCTATGGAGAAAGGAAGAACTATCAACAAGAGAACCTTCGTTGTCTTGATGATGACGAAGCATGGAAACTCATGGACTTAAGCTTGCACGTCTTCAAGATGTAGTGATCTTTCCTTTAAGAGGAATCTACAAGATCACACAAAACAAAAGAGAAAAGCTACATAGATCTCTTGGATCCGAGGTTAGAGGTTAGAATACTTGGGGAAGTATGTGTGTAAGGGATGAATAGAAAGGAAGAAATGGCTCTCTATTTATAGAGGAAATTCACTCTTGTTTCCCGGATCCCACGGATCCCTCCACTGGGATCCGGCTAGCACAAAGCTAGGGATCCGTGGTCCGCTCCTCTTTGCCCATGGGTATTTTGGGTTATGGGTCATGGGTCATGGGTTATGGGTTGATCCATGGTTTTCTATCTAGATACAATGTACCTTGAGGATACATTGAACTTGTGTAAGTGGTATATATAAAATCATGGGTTATGGGTCAAAACCATTTGCTAGTTTTTATCTATTTAGTATATACTTGCTTTTACCCATTTTG
Source organism: Chrysanthemum lavandulifolium (assembly GCA_022545495.1). Classification (NCBI taxonomy): domain Eukaryota; kingdom Viridiplantae; phylum Streptophyta; class Magnoliopsida; order Asterales; family Asteraceae; genus Chrysanthemum; species Chrysanthemum lavandulifolium. Next base: position 232,291,545 of record CM040244.1, on the reverse strand, counting down.
GTATATACTTGTTTTTACCCATTTTAGTGTACTTAATATAAGTATGTATTAACCCAATATGTAAACACTAGTTGTTGTACATATGTATCTAACTCATAGAGTTACTTAAACTTGTTAAGCCAATATGTAAACACTAGTTGTTGTACATGTGTATCTAAAATATAAAATCACTTAATCTTGTTATAGTGTTTTATGTGAAAACGTAAGTGTGTTAGAAAACTATTAGTTCAAACCATTTACGTATTTTATTTGTTTCGTTAATATGATTTTACTTTTGTTATCGACAAAACATTAGAAGATCGTAAAATATAAATAAGCGTTTTTACGGCTTATTTGTATTAACAATCTCCCCTTTTGTTGATGACAAAACATAAAATTATTTTAAGGAAAAGCTAAAATTGTAAATGTTTGAATTTAGTTTTTACTTTCTCCCCCTTTTGTCGAAACAAAAGTGTTTGAAGAAACTAACACAATTTTATAAGAAAGATTATAAAAGATGTAACGAGCAAGTGGCGGAATGGTACTCGTCTTAACTCCCCTTGACGAGTCCATCCCTTTGAAAAAGGGCGTCAAGGACATAATGTAAAATAAGCTACTTGTGTTTGCAATTAAGTTTGCAAATGGTTCGTCTAAGTACGAAAACGTGCTCCCCTCGAATATTGCAAAGTTGCAATTAGGTAACATGAAGTGTAATCCAAAAATGGATTAAGTTGCAAATGATTTTGCAATATTGTTTGACACAAAGCTCCCTAGCTTTTATGGTGTCAAAATATTCATGTGTTATTTTGAAAATCTACAAAGTAAAGGTTAGAAAAACAAGAGTATAGTGCATAATTTCTGCAAAAGAGACTCACGTTAGTAGAAATTTGTGTACATACCACGGATCCCACGGTTCCCTTCAAGAAGGATCCGTCTAGTTATCGAGGAAGGGATCCGGCTATCTGCTCCAGATTTCTTGAAGGTGAAGAAATGTCAAGGAGTGCAACTTGAGGGAATGAGATAAAAGTACAATATAACAAGCACAACACACATAATAGTCATGGCATAAAAGTATTCATTCAATAAAACAAAGAGATACACAACCAAATCTCTAAAAACTAAGAGAATGAATTATCCAAAAAGATGCTATTAATGCTAATAAGTTACTCCAAACTTAAGATTTAACTAAAAGCTTATTGAAGATCAAGGATGAGAAAGGTTTCCTAAGCATTCTCAGTTTGAGCTTGAAGGTCATGTATTAATACATCTAATTCATGTTTCATTCTCTCAACATGTTTGCAATGGTCGCACTCATAGTCATGGTCTTGAAGTGAAGGTTCAAGTGAAGTGGGTTGAAGATCTTCAAATGACTTTTTGGTGGCTCTAAGTACTAGTGAGGTAGGTTGAGTTGTGGAGGGTTTAGTAGATTTAAGTGATGAAGTCCTAGTGGAAGCACTCTTCTTGTGAATAAGTTTGATTGGTTTTAGTGTGGGAGAGATCCTAGTTTTGGTGGATTTACCCGAAGGTGATTTGGTTGAGGAAACTTCATGCATGATTCTAGCAAGTTTCTTGGGTGGTTCTTGAGTGGATGAGTTAGCACTAGGAGCTTTAGTCATAGTGATGATGCTAGTAAGAACTCTTTTAGTTGTTGATTATGAGATGTGATTTGAGAGTGGTACCTTAACTCTAAGGTTGTTTGGTTTATAAAGGATGATATGAATTAAATTCTTGGCCATTTGAAAGGTTAGGCATGCTTTTGGGGTTTTGATAAGTTCTATGAGGATAATCAATGAATGCTAAAGGTGGTTGGAGACCTAAAGGTGATTTGAATTCAAACATGGAGCTGGTTTATGCTCTGTATTTACGGATCCACGGATCCCTTTCCCTAGGGATCACTTTGGTAGAAGACCGGGATCCGGTTGTCGATAAGGATTATCTTGTTGTAAGATTGGTTTAATCATAGACTCAATTTTGAAGTCTTAACCTGTTGGATATCTTAAATCCTTAATCCTAACAAGTAATTGTATTTATTCATTGTTTAGATCAAGAAAATTTGACTTAGGGTAGTCTAACTATATGTTTAAAGAATTCTTGACGGTGTGCGTTATAGAGAGAAGAACTTTGTAATTGCATAAAGACTTAATCCACTAATGTTCTTGGAAGTGTGATGATAGACATGCACAAGGTGAAATTCGAGTTTCACGATCTAGGAACTCATTTAAGATGAGATGGAGTGTTTGGGTTAGCAATGTTAGACATATCATCGTCATCCGGATCCCACGGTTCCTCCTTGGAGGATCCGTCTAAACTATTCCTAGGGATCCGGCTCTCGTGATTATAATGATTTGAAATGGGGTTTCTAGAAGCTAAAGCCTATCTTGTTCGGTGTTTCAGCTCTCCTAAGTGTTTTAGGAAGAGAGGTACTTGAATGATCATGAGTAATAAGAGTTTGTGCACATGATTGCTTTTATGGAAGAAGGAAGGGACAAGAAGACTACCAATGGATGTCCAAGGATAACACTAAGAGTTATGAGGGTGACAAGTCATAGTAAATGATCCTAGTGATCAGGTTTTAGCTTGAGGTGATATTAAGAAAAATTCTCAAAAATTTCAAGAATAAAAAAAAACTAATTTTTGTCTTACCTTGAGATATAGAAGACTAAACGCAATTTCCTAAAATTGTTTAGCTTGTTTTCCTAAGTGTTTTGAGAGATGAGAATTATTTTGTGAGTAGTTGAGCGAGTATGGTGAGTTTTAGATGTGATGATAGAATCGAGACTAAGATCGTAAGTAAGCCTTTAGTGAGTCTAAGCCTTTCTCATCCTTGCGTGGACTTAGTTGGGTTCTAAAATCATATGCCAAGCTAATGTGATGTTTATCTAGAAAGCGGTTTTGATGTCTTGAATCTTGCATTGTTGATCGATGTCACGGATCCCACGGTTCCTTCAAGGAAGGATCCGCTAGGCTAATCCTAGGGATCCGGCATCTGCGATCGAATCAACAGAACCAAAAAATGATGTGCGATTTTGTACACTATTAAATCTATGAAACAAGCAATTAGAAACAAGCAAGCCTTCATATAGCACGTAAACAATATCCAAAATTCCATAAACCAACAATGCTAAAAGAAATCATTCAAACAAAAAATAAACACATTCCTATTGTCTCTTTCGTCAATTCTTCCTCTTTCTTTTTGACTTAGTGAGATTATGCGAGGTTTTGAATCATGCCTCTTATTTGTTTGTATTCCAGCGGTCTCGTTTGGAATGGTTGGAAGTTGTTCGTGGTATTCTAGAATGTCCATTTGATGTTGGATACGGGTCGATGTCCTCCTCATCTTCTTCTTCTTCTTCTCCGGCCGAGGAGTCCGAGAGAGCTTTGGGTTTCTTTCCATTGACCATGAACCGTTTTGATAGTTGTTTGGTAAGGCGTACCATGACGTGATCGGAAAGGTAATGGTCATCGTTGATAGAGGATGGTTGCAATACACTAACGTACTTACAAAGTCGTGTTAGGAGCATACCATATGGGAGTACCATGTTGGAAGCTTTGAATACCCCAGCCATTCTCCTTACCATGTAATAGGCAAGATTAAATGGCCTTTGGTGGATAAGACAATAGATCATTTGCACAAGGCATGCGTTTGGATGATCTTTGTTTCCAACTAGGCTAATGATGTTTTCTCTAAGGATTTCTTCCCATTTTCTAAACATGGGATGCATTTCAAAAAGTTCCATTTTAAAGGGATTACGGTGAATTAGCTTTTGTTACGATCGTAACGGGATTGGTCGGTCCTAATTTTAAAGATAGTATCGCGAATGGTTTCGGGATTGTCGAGAGGAGTGTTGTAAAGAGGCTTAGGATCAAGTGCAAGGTTTTGGCGTTAATTGCCCAATCTTGAGAGTACATACAAATTCCTTCACAAGGAATGCGAAGAATTTGAGCAAAAGTGTTGAGAGGAAGAGTAAAGTTTTGTGTGTTGATGATAAAGGCGATTGAGATGCTATTATCGGTGTTTCTAATGATCCTAAAGCTTTTGTAAAACTCAAAAATGAAAACCGGACAAATTTGTTCATCAATGTCAATAAGACAATCAAAGTTGATTGTCGAGAAAACTTCAACGAGTGTCGGTATCTTCAAGGAAACATTCCTTGACTACGACCTTCGTGAATAAGTCGTTTTGTGAGGCTTTTGAAAATTTTACGGTTAGTTTTGGTGGACCCCTTTACGATAGTAGTGAGTAAGATAGTGGACGGTGTCATGATAATCTTGTTGAGTGGCTTTGGGCATGGTTGGTCCTAAATACAAATTTTCCAATTAGGTAAAATTAGTTGGAAATGGGTTTATGGTTTATGATTTGTATTAACAATGTTGTGAACACAATGTGATTTAGTTAAAAGCCCCTTTTCATGATTAATTTGAAAACCCTAATTAAATTAATTTGATTATAATTTAGGAACCATAAACCCTATAATGAAGATGATGAAAATTAGAGCGAGTTAATGTAATTACTTACAATGGTGTTCTAGGAAGAAATACTTTGAGGTTATGAAAGCCAATGAGGATGGATGCGATGGCTTGGTCGTTTTGTGTTATGAGAATAGAGGAAAAAGATCGGTGGTGATTTTTGAAAGCGTATAGGTGAGTTCTATTCCACGGTTCCCCCGGATCCTTTGTATTTGGGATCCGGCTAGTACAATTAGAGGGATCCGGCTATTAAGAACATAAAAAAGGTTGTTTGACAATCTTTTTGTAGTATGCTTACGGAATAGCTTACCAAAAAAAATAGTTCGGAGGTTTTAAATGACGATAGATTTTGGATGACGGCTTTTGATGAATCTTATATCGAGGATGTGATGGCGGCGTTAAAAAAATATTATTCTCGAAGACGAAAAAGGTGGAAGAGTGACGAAAGAGACTTCTAACGCTCTTAGTGTTTAAATAATCAAAGTAGTACTTTGTGAAAATAAGTAGAGCTCAAGTATCCTATCTAATGAAAAGTAAAACATACCTCTATGCTTCTTGATTTGGTATAAGACCAAAAATACTTCATGAGCTTTTAAAGTAATCCTTTGTACTTGATGTACTAAAGTTGTGATTACTTTAAGAGTCCTTCCTTGAATGTTGACTTCATCTTTGAATGAGGATTTTGGGGAATTCTAGCATGAAAATTACTCGATAACGGAATATTGTTAGAATCATCTATCAATGTCCAACAAAATGATTTAACAGAAAATATGATCCCAAAAAAAACTTTTTTTGTAGTTTTCAAACATACACGGATCGTATCAAGTCTTTAAAGTACAATATACTTTAAGAAACTTGGTTCTGAAGCTCGATGCCAATTGTAGAAAACTAGAAGGGGGTTGAATAGTTTTACCAATTTAAAACTTCCTTTTAAATATTTAGATCGACTTATGTCAATCTATTTGGTTGTTTATGTTGGACGTTGATAGATAGATATATAAACATATAATGAAAGATAAAGAGTAAGGAGCACATCACCACGACACAAGTTATTTATCTTGGTTCGGCTACAAGGACACCTTCCTTGCCTACTCCACTCCCGAGTCACCTACTCGAGAGTTCGTAAGCACTACACCAACTCCTTATGGCGGAGAAGCCTTCACAACGTCGCTAACCTTTTTCCTGCAAAAAGCTAAATACCGGTTCTTTCACACCAAGGCGAACCACACCTAACACAACGTCGCCTACCCTTTATCTGGTGCTAGGCTAACCACCGAGTTCTTTCACACCTTAGGAGAACTAATCCTATCACAACGTCGCCTACCCTTTATTAGGTACTAGGCTAAGTACCTAGTTCCATTATGGAGGAACTACTACCCTTTACGACACAACACCTATTATCAAGGAGATCCACTCCTTGTTACAACACCATCAAGGATATCACCATCCTTGTGAATAAATAAACACTTATATGTATAATGATGTACCTCATCGATTATACGACCTAAGCATTCTTCCCAAATGCTACTTGATTTGATTCTTCGGCATCCTTCACTAATGCCTTTGACACAACGCTTGGCATCCTTCACTAATGCCTTAGTCTTGACACCTTAAGCATTCTTCACTAATGCTTTGACGCGGATGATTAGCATCTTTCACTAATGCTTTCATCTTGACACTTTCGGCATTCTTCACTAATGCCTTCAACCCAACATCTATGGAGAAAGGAAGAACTATCAACAAGAGAACCTTCGTTGTCTTGATGATGATGAAGCATGGCAACTCATGGACTTAAGCTTGCACGTCTTCAAGATGTAGTGATCTTTCCTTTAAGAGGAATCTACAAGATCACACAAAACAAAAGAGAAAAGCTACATAGATCTCTTGGATCCGAGGTTAGAGGTTAGAATACTTAGGGAAGTATGTGTGTAAAGGGATGAATAGAAAGGAAGAAATGGCTCTCATTTATAGAGGAAATTCACTCTTGTTTCCCGGATCCCACGGATCCTTCCACTGGGATCCGGCTAGCACAAAGCTAGGGATCCGTGGTCCGCTCCTCTTTGCCCATGGGTATTTTGGGTTATGGGTCATGGGTCATGGGTTATGGGTTGATCCATGGTTTTCTATCTAGATACAATGTACCTTGAGGATACATTGAACTTGTGTAAGTGTTATATATAAAACCATGGGTTATGGGTCAAAACCATTTGCTAGTTTTTATCTATTTAGTATATACTTGCTTTTACCCATTTTGGTATATACTTGTTTTTACCCATTTAGTGTACTTAATATAAGTATGTATTAACCCAATATGTAAACACTAGTTGTTGTACATATGTATCTAACTCATAGAGTTACTTAAACTTGTTAAGCCAATATGTAAACACTAGTTGTTGTACATGTGTATCTAAAATATAAAATCACTTAATCTTGTTATAGTGTTTTATGTGAAAACGTAAGTGTGTTAGAAAACTATTAGTTCAAACCATTTACGTATTTTATTTGTTTCGTTAATATGATTTTACTTTTGTTATCGACAAAACATTAGAAGATCGTAAAATATAAATAAACGTTTTTACGGCTTATTTGTATTAACAGATATCTTTCTATCTCTGCTTTTGAATGTGTGTTTTGTCGTGTGTGAAAGAGAAGGACAAAGAGGGTACACCAAAGTTTTATAAATTCTTCTCTTGTAAAAGCATTATATGTATACAATTAAAAGTAAAATAAAGTAATGTAATATGTAATGTATACTTTTAATTTATTTGTGTAAGTATATGTATTATTTTACTTAGGCACTTGTAGTATATTGCATTTACTTATGAAATAATTGTGTTTGGGTTTTATAAGGGTTATTGTTTAAATGATAGTGAGTTAAGTATTTTGTGTCCCGCGAAATCATATTGTGAGCAGAGTATCATTGTTTGATAATTTTATAACGTAGTGTCTTATTGTTACGTGTCTGAAATATTTATTTTGGTTATATTCCATAGCACATACATTTGTCATCAAGCCCTTATCGTAGTGTCGGTACGCGTGCAGTGTCGGTCACTGGGGTAAACGAGATAACCTCTCGTCTTACAATTTAAATCATAAGGCAAAAATGAAATATTCATAAAATGATATGAATGCAAGAGTGGTGAAATCTTTATTGTATGCGAGTCATCTACTCAAATGATCAGGCAAAGCTTATGCATGCTTAATGAATTAGGCTTAGTAATAATAAATTACTAATCATCAGTTAAATTTTAGTGAAAATTTACCGTGTGTCACATCCTCCCCGCCTTGGAAGAGAAAACCGTCCTCGGTTTTCAGTTAGGATTACTTGGTGAAGTAGAGAAAAGGTGTGGGTATTTGCGCTTGAATTGGTCTTCACGCTCCCATGTGTATTCTGGACCTCTTTGAGAGTTCCAACGGACTTTGACGATCGGGATGCGGCTTTGCTTAAGCCGTTTGATTTCTCTATCCATAATTTCAATGGGTTCCTCGACAAAATTTAATCTTTCGTCAACTTGGATTTCTTCCAAAGGAATAGCAAGAGTTTCGTCGGAAAGACATTTCTTCAAGTTGCACACGTGAAACACGTTGTGCACAGAGCTGAGTTCTTGTGGTAATTCAAGTCGGTATGCTACCGGTCCGATTCTCGCGAGAATTTTGAAAGGTCCAATATAACGAGGATTTAACTTTCCACGTTTTCCAAAGCGGATCACGCCTTCCACGGCGCAACTTTGAGCATAACTTTATCTCCACTTGAAACTCGAGTGGTTTCCTCCTTTATCCGCGTAGCTCTTTTGTGATCGCGCCGCTTGCGATCGGTTTTTATTTGTACAATTTTCTCGGTAGTTTCTGGATTAACTCCGGACCCGAGAAGTTGACTTTCTCCAACTTCGGCCCAACACACAGGTGATCTACACTTCTGACCATTGAGTGCTTCATATGGTGTGGCTTTGATGCTTGTGTGATAGCTGTTATTGTAAGAAAACTCGGCTAATGGCAAGTGTTTATCCCAGCCATTTCCTAAGTCTATCACACATGCTCTTAGCATATCCTCCAGTGTTTGGATTGTTCTTTCGCTCTGTCCATCAGTTTGAGGATGGTAAGCGGTGCTCATGTCGAGGTTAGACCCTAAGGCATCTTGAAGTGATTTCCGGAAAGTTTGAGGTGAAACGGCTATCTCATGCGAAATGATGGAAATTGGTACACCATGGCGTGCGATGATTTCCTTCGGTATAGTTGTGCAAGTTTTCCATTCCATCACTTTCTTTCATCGGTAGAAAATGTGCTGACTTGGTGAGACGGTCAACTATTACCCAAATAGTGTCGTAACCTTTAGAGGTTTTAGGTAACTTAGTGATAAAGTCCATTGTTATACGTTCCCATTTCCACTCGGGGATTTCGGGTTGTACTAGTAGGCCTGAGGGTCTCTGATGTTCAGCTTTAACCTTCGAACAAGTTAAACACCTGCTGACATATGTTGCAATGTCGGCTTTCATGTTTGGCCACCAGTACAATTTCTTCAGATCAAGGTACATTTTGTCGGATCCTGGGTGGATGGAGTATTTAGACTTGTGGGATTCGTGCATATTAATGTCGCTCTTTGAAACACAAAGTTCCATCCGACCTTTTCACGAATCCATTTTCACTTTCTGGCATTCCGTAAAGGTTCTCATTCGGACGATTTTCCTCCTTGAGTGCTTCCAATTGAGCCTCAAGAATCTTGGTTGGAAGAGTTGAACTAATTGTCATACCCAAGGATCGACTCTAAGAGGTTTTGGTCGCTCTTTCCCATCGAGAGCATCAAGAACTACATTCGCTTTACCCGGATGGTAACGAATCTCGCAATGTAATCACTGAGTAATTCCAACCATCGGCGTTGTCTCATGTTCAGTTCCTTCTGATCCAAAATATGTTGTAGGCTTTTGTGATCGGTGTATACGACACACTTCGTGCCATACAAGTAGTGTCTCCAAATTCTGAGTGCGAACACAACTGATCCTAACTCCAAGTCGTGCGTTGTGTAGTTTTTCTCATGGGTTTTTAGCTGGCGAGAGGCATATGCTATCACCTTCTCTCTTTGCATTAACACCGCTCCTAGCCCCTTGTGTGAAGCGTCGCAATAAACAACAAAGTCTTCACTACCTTCAGGTAAGGCCAGAACAGGTGCACTACACAACTTTTCTTTAAGGAGTTGAAAAGCTTCTTCTTCTTTTTCTCCCCAGTCAAACTTGGTGTTTTTCTGGGTTAGCTTGGTTAAAGATTTGGCAATCTTTGAGAAACCCTCAATGAATCTTCTGTAGTATCCAGCGAGTCCTAAGAATTGGCGTATTTCAGTAGGAGTTGTGGGTGTCGCCCAATCCTTTATTGACTCGATCTTAGCGGGATCTACATGAATACCCTGACTGTCTATCACATGACCTAAGAATTGTACAGTCGGTATCCAGAATTCACACTTCGAGAACTTTGCATACAGTTCTTCCTTCTTCAATAATTCCAAGATCAGTCTAAGATTCTTTTCGTGTTCTTTCACACTCTTGGAATAAATTAGGATATCGTCGATGAATACGATCACAAATTTATCCAAGTAGGGTTTACATACTCGGTTCATGAGATCCATGAACACAGCTGGTGCGTTGGTTAACCCAAAAGGCATGACTTGGAACTCGTAATGTCCGTAACGAGTTCTGAAGGCGGTTTTGGGAATGTCTTCTTCCCGAACCCTTAGTTGATGGTATCCGGACCTTAAGTCGATTTTTGAATAAACGCTTGAACCTTGAAGTTGGTTGAATAAGTCGTCGATTCTCGGTAGTGGGTAGCGGTTCTTAATGGTTAGTTTATTCAATTCACGATAGTCAATGCACATTCTGAAAGTTCCGTCCTTCTTCTTGACGAATAAGACTGGTGCTCCCCATGGTGATGAGCTTGGTCTAATGAACCCTTTTTTCGCAAGTTCCGACAACTGGTTTGATAACTCCCGGGTTCCATTGAGCTAATCGATAAGGTGCTCTTGCCAACGCGCGCACCGTGCACTAAATCGATCCGAAATTCAACTGTCGGGTCGGCGAAGTCCCGCAAGTCTTGGGAAAGACTTGTGAAATTCCTTACTATTGGCACGCCTTCTAGACGTTTTTCTTCATTTTCTTTTTCGTCTTTTCCGGTGACTTGTGCTAGGAAGATGTGACATCCTTCTTCGACACACCTCATCACCTTAGTACAGGAAATGACATGAAGTCTTGAAGCGTTTCTTCTGTCACTTCTGTCCCCTTCTATTGTTAGGACTTCATCTCCATAAGGTAATCGAACGAGCTTATCATCACAAATGATGGCAGCATGATATTTTGCTAACCAATCCATTCCGATGATGACATCGAAACTACCCAATGCTACTGGTATCAAATCGATATTGAATGGGTGGTTTAACAGGTTAAGGGTGCAACCTCTTATGATGGTATCTACCCTTTCTACGTTACCGTTAGCTAGTTCCACGTTGTATGCATTTCCTAATGCAGTTGGGGCAATGTCGAGTAGTGGACTAAATGCACTAGAAACAAAACTCCTATCGGCTCCCGTATCAAACAATATGGATGCATAACGGTTATTTATAAGGAACGTACCCGTCACAACATTCGGGTCTTCCTGAGCTTCTACTTTGGTTACAGCATAGACTCTCCCACGAGCTCCTTCTCCATTTCCCTGATTACTCGTTTGTCCAACATTTCCCTGAATCCTACCATTCCCATGGCTTCCTGGATTTCCTCGGTTTCCCTGATTTCCTCCTTGGCCTTGGTTCCTGGTCTTTCGGCATTCATTCTTATAATGCCCTTTTTCGCCACAACCAAAGCATGTTATATTAGCTTTTGGGTCCTGAGCTGGAGCTGTTTGAACTGTCGCCAATGATTTGGACTGCAGCTTGGGTTAAGTGTCCGATTTTCGACAATTACGGACTTGACCGTATTAATCGTCCCTTGTGATGCGGTGTGCATCGGTTGCATAATGGTGCGGTCCACGAGTACGGTTTCCTTTCCCCAACACCACGCGCATAAGCTCTAGCAACATTTTGCCTCTTGCTTTGATTGTTGTTGTTGTTCCCTCTTGTTGTTGCCACGGTATTCATTGTTGTTGTAGCCTTGAGAATGGTCGTCCATTTCCTCTTATTGTCAACCACTTTGTCCATGGAATCCTCAATCACTTGGTCCATGAGTTTGTTGGCTACTTGATAGTTTCATAAAGATCAAGACCTTAGAAGTGGTGACATTGCCCTTGATAGGTTGGGGCGGTCCTCCGATGTATCTCTCTAACAATCGGTCTCGGTGGGTACCATTTCGTGACACAATAAGGCTAGTTCTTGAAATCGGCGATTATAAGCAACCATATTGGTGCCTTGAACCTTGAGGTTCCAAAACTCATGCTCGAGCTTCTTAATCTCGTTACGAGGACAAGATTTCAAGTACCATTTCCTTGAAGTTCTCCCATGGCATGGCATAGGCAACATCGAAACCAAGCAGATTTCGAAAATTGTTCCACCAGTCAAAGCAAGATCCGTGAAAGTGAATGATGCATACTTAACCTTAGACTCTTCTTCACAATTGCGCATTCGAACACGCCTCGAGCTTTTCGATCCATCTAGTCGACCGACAGCCCCTTCGGTTCCACTAAAGCCTCCAACATGGTTTTACGAAAGTCTTGATAAGTACAAGTGCGGTGTGGTGGGTGGTCTCAAGTTCCAAGATTAGTAGACGAGTGGTTTGTTGCATTAAAGCGGCGCTCACTCGCTCATTGACTAGTTGGTCAATCATGGCTTGATTCATGATAGGTTGGATTGGAGTAGCCCTAGCGTGAGTAGTGGCTTCGGCGATCGATCGTGTGTGACTGCTTTGGAATAGCGTTTGCGGCTTGGTTGCAGTGACTCTCACCGAATCGGAGCATTGGAAGCTCCACCGTGGTTGGTACGCTTTGATCTTCTTTTTGGCGGCATTTCGCGGTGAGGAAAGGTGGTAAGATATATAACCTTTTAGTCAAGGTAAGTGCCAAGTAATAGTGTAAATATCGTAGATAGATCATATGAGCAATCTATAAAAGAAGAGACAATTGGATAGGAAAATAAGTTTGACATAGATAGAACTTGGTTACAAGGTTCCTACGGTACATGATGAGATACTAGTGGAATACAACCGAAATACAACGAATACAACGGAAATACAATCAAGTACAAGAGTAACAACTAACACTAATCAAGTATAGTTCGGTTTAGTGTGATACATCACGAAATCATATCTAGAGATGTCCACGCTCGACGTAGTCGCCAATGGTAGCAATCAACTCGTCACAGATCCTCCAAACTCGCGATACGCCCTCATCGGAGATGCTAACATAGACTCTAAACCAAGAGTCCTCCGCCATCCTTCTCGACAAGATCTCTAGCAATCCACCGGACGCGCCTAGCTCCTCTAGTCGTCCGTGCATCCGGGCTTGACCTCCGCCCAAGGCTCGTGCTCTGTCCCAACTCTCCGACGTCCTCAACCCGAGCCTCAACCCGAAGACCCGGTCGAATCCGCTGTGTCTCTCGAGCTCCACGCTCTCATACAATACATCAAGAACTCGATCTAAACCTCAACACGCCGCCGCAAGCTTGCAAGCGTGTTGGATCGACTTCTCTAGTCGATCAAGATGGACTCCTAGCGAGTCTCATGAGTCCAATCAATAAATATCCTCTCGTGAGGTCGGATCACCTTCGAGATCCCGATAGGTCCGCCTGACCGTGCCTCAACCGTGCAGCTTCCTCAATGGTCTCAAGTCGTCTAGTGGCGCGAGCAAGGCGCCCATGTCTGCTGCAGACGGTATGAATGAAGGTGATGATGGATTGTAGCTCGGATGGCGATATGTGGTACTAAACTGATCAAGCAATCAATATCCTCAAGCAACCTCACTACTCTCCTCCCGACTGGAGAAAAGCGGCTCTACCCTAATCCAAATGGTGCATCAATATCCATGTCCTCGCCCAACCTCGAGCCATCCCGGAGCTCGTCCTATATCTTGAATACTCGGACAATCTCCGCACCTAGTATATCCATATCTCTTTGTGCTAACATGTCCAGGGACACTCTCGATCGATAGGCTCGTAGTTCCTCCTCGGATCCTCTTCCTGATCTTCTTCCGGTCTTCCTCCGAGTAGGAATCGGTGGATCTCCGAGTCTCGATGAGGTGGTGACTCGGTGGGTGATGGTGTCGGTGACTCGAGTAGAAGAAGGACCCATGTAAGCGGCGGGTCATCTCGAGAAGCTAGTGCAGTACAAATGAGTACCGCCTCGATATCCGTACTCTCACAATCATGCGGGTTTTGCTGCACACAACAAAGTCGATGGAGTGGTGGTAAGGGTAGGTATAGATGGAGTAGGTGCAATAACCGGCCGAAATTGCTAATGTGGCCCCGAATATACTGGATCGGTGGCTAAGTGTGCAGTGACGGATGGTAGGTGAGTGAGCTAGTAGGATGTCCACCGAACATCGCGAGGAAGGTCAGTGAAGGCATAGTCTGTGACAAGACGGTGCATATGTGTAAGTATGTGAAAAAATATGCTCATGATGAATATGAAATAGTGCATAAGTAAATAGGAAATAAAACATGTAATCCTATTTAAATAAATTCTAAGTAGAATAGCAAGTAAGGCAAGCGACGACGATCGGTGGTCGTAGTATGATGTTTTGTGAAAAGTAGTTATAGTTTAGGGTTTATATGTACCTAGTTCTCTATAACCTTGGCTCGATGCCAATCAGAACACCCCAAATTTTGTTTAGCGGAAGCATACGTGTTATTCGGGAGCGTTACGGATTGGTGGATCATAACACAAGTAATAAAGAACGGAATACATACTCCGCTTAACTTCATAAAATATTTTAAACCATTATCTTACAACATTGTTTTAGATAAATGGGCACATCCCAAACTTTTAGTGGTCCCAACGTAAAACATCATTTTGTGTAAAACACTTCTTTAATACTACTACGACCATTTGTCCGCTTCTTGCCTTGCATCCATGTTCACAATTAAACACACGAGAAAATATGCTAAAAGGTCACTAAAAGTCATGAGTTCATAGGTTTAAGTTAAAATAGTAAGCTTGGACCATAAGCAAAGGCATATAATCATTACAACGAATATAATGATATATGTATGAATGTCTATTACGTTAGCTCTAAGTTCATGCAACCGATACTACGACGGTTCAGATGCTAAAAGATGTCATACAATATAGGGGCCCATAGCAAGTGTTTTGTCCCTCAACACTTGGTTTCGACATGGTATACGCTTCGCTTTGGCCTAAGCATGGCCAACCGAACGGAGGAGTCACCCTCAATAGATCTATTTATAACATTCGCGTTTCCCAATGGGGAATTGACGGTTCATGAAAAGGGCATTCTCTAGGGACATAAGGGCTTAGGCTAAACCACGTAATAGTAATCATGTAATAGTTTTGGTCCATAAATGTTTTGCATATTTCTCACCCCAAAATGTATAAAACAGTTTATCAAGTAAAAGTGGGCTATGAAAACTCACCTTAGCAAAATGCAATCCAAAAGCGGGATTTAGTGTTTGTTGTGAAACGGCACCGACACGCGACCTAGATAAGGAGGGCAATATTTAGTTCATTGTTTTAAGTATTCCTTACTTAAAATAGTTCAATGGTTTTTATAATTGTGTTAATACTAAACGTAAGTTTGTAAAATTCGTTAAAATGGTTTTTACTAGTAAGTATACGAAGTATATATACTTTTCATATCGACATTAATATGGTTTTAAAATCCAAAGTTTGATTTAAAACAAATAATTAAAATGTTCCATTAGTAAGTATATAAATGTATATATACTTATTTAAGTTGACACAAAATGATATTGTCAAAATCATTTATATATAATTGATTTATTTTCTAATTGTATTTAGAAAATACTTGAGTTAAATTCTAAGACTTTCAAATTTAATATATGATCAAATGATATAGTGGTATTTATTTGTTTAACAAGATTTGATATATATAGTTCTAATGGAAAGTTCACTCGACATACATATGTTTACTCGGTCACGTTAAATGTTGACTTTGACGTAAAATTTATTACGTAGACTATGTTGGAAAAACATTTGTTTCATTGTATCATCACCTTTCCTTTTGTTTATTTGACGTTGCATATGAGTGTATGTCTAAGTTAGAAGGCTCAAATATGTAGTAGACGAGTTTATATTTATAATAATTTTCCGGTTTATGTTACAAGTTTTATGTTGTTGTTTTGTTTAGACTATCAAACGCACTCGATTAATATGGGCCGAGGCCCGTGAGGTTAGCAACAATGCAATGAATCTGGGCCTAGGCCCGAGTGAGGTTGGTACAACATAAAAGACTTTGGTCTTCTATTAAACAAATGCACCTCAAGAGTAGTTCATGGGTCATGCCCAAAGAAAATGTAAAGATGGTTTTTGCTGTGTTCATGGGTAGTACATAACACTTTTTCAACACTAGGTAACTAGACATCAATTTTAGAAGGAAAAGTAGTCGTGCGTTATTTTGGTTGCTCAAGCAATCCTTAACCAAAGTTTAGATGGGCATCTTATAACTCAAAAGTAAAATGCTAGAGTAACTGTTTTGACGCGGAAAATTCAACGTAAATGGTTTTAACTCCAAGATATTACTCGACACTAGTATGATTTAGACTCGTGAACCCGCGACTTTTCGACAAGAGCTTGGACGCACTAGACCCACGTCAACATATCCAAACCAAAAAAAGAATCCTACCATCAAGGTGATAACCACGGTGAAGGTTCTCTTCTTTTCGACTCGAAGCATTATTATCACATTGTTAAAGAGACATTTGACTCATGTTATTGCAAAGTATATACGCAACTCCCCTGTCACATTAGTCTAAGCTTGACTCCTACATCGTGGTACTACCACAACATCGTCACTAGTCCGAACTACTAGGAATGGAGGAAGTTCGACAGGTAGCACAAGGTTTACATAGCAAGAATACTTAGCTCTTAGTCCTATTGTCAAATCTTTTTATTAAAACTTTACTTCCTTTTCTTTTGACTCATGAATTCGACAAGACTAAAACAAAGAATCCAATAACAACTCAAGATTTACATAAGAAATTATCACTAGCGTGAAGTCTTAAGATTAATCAACAACAATAATTTCTACTTATGTTTTTCGAACCTCTACAACACATCACCAATTATCATGTCATTATCACACTATACATTACAACGAAATTACAAGAAGAGATGGACAGTGAACCTTGTTAAGGATGAGATGAGAGAATGTTGAGGATGAAAGCTAACTCGAGGAACCCCACACAAATCAAACCCCTTAACTGATTCCGAGCAAACCCAACAGCTTCTCGACACTCTTGAAAATATCCCTCTTGTGGTATGTTTGAGATTTGATTTGTATGTGTCCTTGGTCATTCGAGTTGCTTAAGAAGGGATTAAGAGAGGAGTCTTTGACCAAGCCTTTTCATCTTGCAACTTTGTTTGAAGCCAAATATAGTTTACTTCCAAAACCAAACGAATCTTGGTCATAAGCTCAAGATAGATTGGTGGAAACATTTGTTTCTCTCTTGTGGTTTATCTTGATCTTCCTTGGATTCCATCGAAGGGTAGCGGTGCATCAAGAGGGATTTGGGAAGAAAAACTTACATGGATTTGGGTATGAGAGAGATGGATATGTTGGATGATTATGTTGGGTTATCTTCTTTTAGAGAGATTCGGCCTAGGTGGGATCGCAGGGGCTAGAGGAAGTAGATGGAGATATGATATCTTTCTATCTCTGCTTTTGAATGTGTGTTTTGTCGTGTGTGAAAGAGAAGGACAAAGAGGGTACACCAAAGTTTTATAAATTCTTCTCTTGTAAAAGCATTATATGTATACAATTAAAAGTAAAATAAAGTAATGTAATATGTAATGTATACTTTTAATTTATTTGTGTAAGTATATGTATTATTTTACTTAGGCACTTGTAGTATATTGCATTTACTTATGAAATAATTGTGTTTGGGTTTTATAAGGGTTATTGTTTAAGTGATAGTGAGTTAAGTATTTTGTGTCCCGCGAAATCATATTGTGACCAGAGTATCATTGTTTGATAATTTTTATAACGTAGTGTCTTATTGTTACGTGTCTGAAATATTTATTTTGGCAATATTCCATAGCACATACATTTGTCATCAAGCCCTTATCATAGTGTCGGTACGCGTGCAGTGTCGGTCATTGGGGTAAACGAGATAACCTCTCGTCTTAGAATTTAAATCATAAGGCAAAAATGAAATATTCATAAAATGATATGAATGCAAGAGTGGTGAAATCTTTATTGTATGCGAGTCATCTACTCAAATGATCAGGCAAAGCTTATGCATGCTTAATGAATTAGGCTTAGTAATAATAAATTACTAATCATCAGTTAAATTTTAGTGAAAATTTACCGTGTGTCACAACCTCACATGGGGTGTTTGGATACTCACATCTCTCTCGGGTGTATATGAAATATAACAAATTGGAAATGGAAGATAAACACTCATTAACCGGTCCTAGTACATAGATTACCATAGGCTTGAGAATAGATCAAACCTCCATCGCTTTGGCGAAGCACCTAGGAAAGACTATCATGTCACAATTCTCAATTTTTGGTCATTTCTCACACTCTACATTCATCATACTAGTCATGCATGGGTTTTGCATTTCACATCAAACGCGTAAATTTCATATTAAATAAACGTTATCGCGTAAGTTATTATTTTGAACATTTAATCCGATACTTCCAAAAATGATCCCGATATATTTTTATACTCACATTTAGTTTATAAAAACAATATTTTTAGTTTACCTAGTGTTTTAAATTTATTTTGTATATAAATCGTTAAATCTATATTATTACGACGCTTTTCTTAAAAACTACACGATAATTATTATATCACTCAAATTTTACAAGAAATGTATTTTTACAATTTTTATGATTTCATTATACTTTACTTTGATCTATTAAAAATTCCTTTTACCTAAAACTACCTTAAATACACTAATGTATACAAAATCTTACAAGTTACATTTAATCTACACACTTTTCATACAAACAATTATGTACACATTATATAATAGAAAAAAAAATATATATATATATATATTTTACTAATACTTCCCCTTGACCGACCAAGGGGGTAGCAATTAATGAGATGGTAGATTTTTCAAATGTATAGATTTATACACTATCTCACTTTCACTTTACTTCATTCATCTCATAATTCACAAGTTATTAAAAAATTTCTCTCTTGTTTTTCTTCACCTAGAACCGGCCTTCAAAGGGAGTTCAAAGGGATCATCAAAAGTTTTCCATTTTCAAGTTTATAACAATCTAGATACACTCTTTGTTAAGGTTTTGAAATAAAAACCTAGGGTGTTTAGGTTAATCCTTGTTCTAATCACCTCATCATAGTAGCTTGTAAGCATATCACTCTCATTTTATATTTTCATCTTCATTTCATATTTATTTCTTCATATTTTGAGCAAGCATGCAAGACTTGTGTATATTTATACCATTTTACATTGATTTTCAAGAGTTTTGATATATATAAGTCATCCTATAATTATTCCTTGTTATATATTGGCCTTGATGATGTTTAGGAACCCATGACACCCTAAGAAGGTGTATGGTAGGATTAGAATAGCTTTGGAGTTGATTTGAAGGGATTGGAATAGGTTTAGTACGAGAAAACTATTTTCGACAAGTATTAAAAGTGATCTGATCTTATTTTGCTTTTGTGGAAAATCCGACAGTAGACATGAGTTTTTGGCCTAGATAATTAGAAAATATACTTTAAAACGAATCCGTGGCCGCTTGAACGGATTAAAACGGAGTTATAACGAAGAAGTTATGAATTTTTCAAGTTTGACGACGAAATATATAATTTCTGAAAATTCAGCAAGGTGTTTATGTTTTGTACGAGTCAAAAACGAGTCCTAAGCTTTACAAATTATTTCGACTTATCAAAAATATATTAGTATACTTTGATACGAAGCTAAGGACGTATAATACGTAGAAAACGGATTTGAAACGACTAAGATATACATGTTTTCATAAAATTGCCGTAACTATTATTTTTAGAAAACTATATTATTTTTACGAGACAAGTGTTACGGAATCAAAACGACCATATTGAAGGCTGTTTTAACTATGACGTAGAACTTTTGTAACGAGATGTCTTCTAATAAAATCGAGATCACCTAGCATATTTTTCAAAATGACCAACCGTTTGTATAGCGGAGTTGTAATAAATTATTTACGGTTGCTTAAACTTTGCCGAAACTCACTTTTTAAACCACATTTGGACAAAATCACCATATTTAACCTCTATTATCTTTATGTTCGAGACCTCTATGACGAAAACTCATGTACTGAAACTTTGAGATATTGATACAAGCTTCCCAAAACCGTTGAGTTCGCTTCCTAACGCTCGACGTACACCATTTTACGACTAACTTTTCAAGGCCATTTTAGTCACTTTCATGAAAATTTCAACGACATTATTTTACTGACGAAAAGTTATAATTTCACAATAAATCATTAAATGACTATCGTGGGATATCATTTCAACATAAATACTTGTAAAGCATTTTATAATATGACGGATGTCATAAACATATTTTGACGATAAACATTATTTCCAAAACGCATAAAGTGGTATGGATATCATATGGAGTTGCATGCACAACATTGTATCACGATTCACAACAACATATCATAACTCAAGTCATAATATTCATTTAGGTCGCGGATAGTTTCCGAGCCTCATTTTAGTGCACTTCATTTTGTTAGCATATCAATCATACCAGGTGAGTTCATACCCCGCTTTTACTCATTTAAATTCCTATAAACTATTTGGGGCGAGATATATGCTTATTTATCCAAACATTTAAACTCTTTTGCCAAACGACACTACTTATACTTTAGACTTGATTGCGTTATATACTTGATTGGGTTATACTTGATTTCATATGCATATTTGGAACAAACATACAAGAATTAGTGGCTCCAAATTAAGTTGTTGGAAGGCTATTAATTTACAAACATACAAGAATTAGTGGCTCCAAATTAAGTTGTTGGAAGGCTATTAATTTACAAACATACAAGAATTAATGGCTCCAAATTAAGTTGTTGGAAGGCTATTAATTTACAAACATCCCAATATTTATATGTTGGAAGACTCTTGTGGTGACATTTATACTTTTAACTACCTTATTGCGCATATTCATGATTGTCATTCTATTTTAGGCAGTGGGTTGTGAACACACAGTTGCAAGTTTTGTATGGGCGAACTTGAACCGAGTGGATTTACAATGCCTTTGATGTGTGAACATTTCTCTAAGTATTTCAAATCATTTTAACACAAACTTATGAACTCACCAACCTTTGTGTTGACACTTTTTAGCATATTTATCTCAGGGTTGTAAGGCGATAGCATTTCATGGAGCTTTTGGGTCTCATGGCATACATTGAGTCTAGTGTTTTATCTATTACCATTCGACATATTTTGTAAACCTTTATGTATTATCAAACTTTGGGATCTCATGTGTTGTAAACTTTAACTTATTTAATCGAATGGTAAACTCTTTAAAACGCCTCATTATAGAGGTCGTTTTCTTTATCCATACTTTGTGCTATGACGTCATACCCCAATGACACTATCGTTCACCGCGATATTTTGGGGTGTGATGATTGGTATCGAGCCTTGGTTATAGAGAACTAGGTTGCATTTTAGTTCCTAGACTATAACCGCTTTCACATCGATCCTTTCATTTCCTATCGCCTTACTCACTTTTCGTATGCATATGTTTTCTTAAGTATTTCTTCTAGAACCACCTCATTGGATAACGTAGTTTCCTTGTACCAATAGGGAGTCCCAAAATCTAGTTGGGTCATCAAAGATATGGAGCTCAAGAATGAGCACTTATCTAACTTGATCTCGTGATGCTCTTGTTTGATGAGATGCGAGATCGAGCTAAATAAGTGTTACTATAAAGTCGGATAGATTTGATGATTTTGCCCGAGGATGGGAGTTCTCTTGAGGATACTTTGGGAACTGCTGGCGACCAAACCTCGTAGTGACTTTAGCACCTAACGGAATTTCCTACACACCAAGTGCGACTCTCCCTAGATACCTACCCTAAATTCCTCCTCCACCGTTTAGAATCGGATGATAGAATGGCTATCTATTTCAGTAACAACAATCGCCGAGACATGTATGCTTGGAGGTATGTACACGTGTGAAATGAAGCAATTATAATTGTGGTGGCCAACATAATTATAAATGCGCCACAACCCACGTGACATATGCGACCACGATACGTAGATCGATGGGTACACCTTAGGAACCAATTGTGGCGTGGTATTATGTTTGAGGACGTTAAGCATAGACATTGGGAATTCAACGGTTCTTTCCTTGCGAGATAATGGCACCAAAGAGGGTAACACGCAAGATCGGCCGAGGTGGTGCGGCACCGGGGTGGAATGACGGTGGGCGTGGAGGTAGAGGAAGTGGTAGCGACGTGGGTAACAATGACAACAACATCTAGCGGAAACCCCGATTTTGCCGCCATCATCGCCAACAACTTCAAATCTTGCTTCCCACTATTGTCACACAAGTTGGAAATCATATGAATAACTCGGAAACCACGGAACGGAACGGATCGGCGACACCAACAATGTAGTGGCAAGAATAACAACAACAACACTAACAACAACAACAACAACAATGTAATGGATGCACATATAAGGAATTTTCGGCATGCAAACCCGTGGAGTTTGATGGTATAGGAGGTGCTTTGGCGTATACTCGATGGGTAGAGAAGACAGAGTCGATGATCGACATCAAGAATTGTGCCACACATCGAGGGTGAAGTATGTCGCTTGCTTGCTATCGTGAAAGGCATTGACATGGTGGAACACACAACTACAAGCTAGAGGCGCAGAGGCGCCTATAGGTATGACATGGGACGAATTTAAGGCGTTATTGAAAGAGGAGTACCGCCGGACAATGAAATGCGAAATTGAAGATGAATTTTATCACCACTCTATGATAGGGGTGGTCACGCACCTACACAAACCGATTTCATGAGTTAGCGACTAGTTCCTCATCTAGTTACCCCGAGTCCAAGAGAATCTCGAGGTACATATATGGTCTTGTCCCCAATCTGTGGAACCGTGAAAACAATCGAGCCGCCTACAATACAAAGTGCGACATCGAGGCGTGAACCCCGATGCATTTAGATGGTTAGAAATGGTACTTTGAAGAGTAGTGACAAGAGGAAGGAAGCGAGTGGGTCAAATAAGAAGATGGACGTGGTAGCGCATACAACAAAAGGGCAAGAGTTTTGTGGCAACCGGTATCGAACAAAGAGAGTATGCGGTACACATCCCAAGTGTGCTAAATGTGCTTATCATCATCCGAAGACCAAGCCCCGCCGCTTGTGTACAAATTGCAATCGATACGCCATTTTAAGGAGCAAGTAAAACACGGTAACACCGGCTAACGTGGCAACATGAAGAATAACCAAAGGACTTGCTTTGAATGTAACAACCAACCACTTCCTAATAATTGTCCTAAGTTGAATGGAACGCAGAGGCAACCACAAGGTAACCAACACCTAGCTTTAGCAATTGAAGGAAACAACCCGAACCCCGCACCCGATGACACCCACCTCGACCTCGAGCATTCTATATAGGGACCGAGGCAGCCGCAACGCCAGAATCGCACGCTTTTCCTAGACGCATAGGTTTGACATAAACACTTTGACCATACACTTGATTTCGCGAAACCTTAGGGTAGAACTTTATGTATCTTCAATTGAATCACGAGGACGTGATTCCTCGACATGGGAAGAATGTCACAATTCTCAATTTTGGTCATTTCACACTCTACATTCATCATACTAGTCATGCATGGGTTTTGCATTTCACATCAAACGCGTAAATTTTATATTAAATAAACGTTATCGCGTAGTTATTATTTTGAACATTTAATCCGATACTTCCAAAATGATCCCGATATATTTTTATACTCACATTTAGTTTATAAAACAATATTTTTAGTTTACCTAGTGTTTTAAATTTATTTTGTATATAAATCGTTAAATCTATATTATTACGACGCTTTTCTTAAAAACTACACGATAATTATTATATCACTCAAATTTTACAAGAAATGTATTTTTACAATTTTATGATTTCATTATACTTTACTTTGATCTATTAAAATTCCTTTTACCTAAAACTACCTTAAATACACTAATGTATACAAAATCTTACAAGTTACATTTAATCTACACACTTTTCATACAAACAATTATGTACACATTATATACAGAAAAAAAAAAAATAATATATATTTTTACTAATACTTCCCCTTGGCCGACCAAGGGGGTAGCAATTAATGAGATGGTAGATTTTTCAAATGTATAGATTTATACACTATCTCAACTTTCACTTCATTCATCTCATAATTCACAAGTTATTAAAAAATTCTCTCTTGTTCTTCTTCACCTAGAACCGGTTGTTCAAAGGAGTGCAAAGGGATCATCAAAAGTTTTCCAAGCTCAAGTTTATAACAATCTAGATTACACTCTTATTAAGGTTTTGAAATAAAACCTAGGGTGTTTAGGTTAATCCTTGTTCTAATCACCTCATCATAGTAGCTTGTAAGCATATCACTCTATTTTATATTTTTCATCTTCATTTCATATTTATTTCTTCATATTTGAGCAAGCATGCAAGACTTGTGATATTTATACCATTTTTTCATTGATTTTCAGAGTTTTATATATAAAAGTCATCCTATAATTATTCCTTGTTATATATTGGCCTTGATGATGTTTAGGAACCCATGACACCCTAAGAAGGTGTATGGTAGGATTAGAATAGCTTTGGAGTTGATTTGAAGGGATTGGAATAGGTTTAGTACGAGAAAACTATTTTCGACAAGTATTAAAAGTGATCTGATCTTATTTTGCTTTTCGGAAAATCCGACAGTAGAAATGATTTTTGGCCTAGATAATTAGAAAATATACTTTAAAACGAATCCGCGGCAGCTTGAACGGATTAAAACGGAGTTATAACGAAGAAGTTATGAATTTTTCAAGTTTGACGACGAAATATATAATTTCCGAAAATTCAGAAGGTGTTTATGTTTTGTACGAGTCAAAACGAGTCCTAAGCTTTACAAATTATTTCGACTTATCAAAATATATTAGTATACTTTGATACGAAGCTAAGGACGATAATACGTGAAAACGGATTTGAAACGACTAAGATATACATGTTTTCATAAAATTGCCGTAACTATTATTTTTAGAAAACTATATTATTTTTACGAGACAAGTGTTACGGCAATCAAAACGACCATATTGAAGGCTATTTTAACTATGACGTAGAACTTTTGTAACGAGATGTCTTCTAATAAAATCGAGATCACCTAGCATATTTTTCAAAATGACCAACCGCTTGTATAGCGGAGTTGTAATAAATTATTTACGGTTGCTTAAACTTTGCCGAAACTCACTTTTAAACCACATTTGGACAAAATCACCATATTTAACCTCTATTATCTTTATGTTCGAGACCTCTATGACGAAAACTCATGTAATCAAACTTTGAGATATTGATACAAGCTTCCCAAAACCGTTGAGTTCGCTTTCCTAACGC
Source organism: Chrysanthemum lavandulifolium (assembly GCA_022545495.1). Classification (NCBI taxonomy): domain Eukaryota; kingdom Viridiplantae; phylum Streptophyta; class Magnoliopsida; order Asterales; family Asteraceae; genus Chrysanthemum; species Chrysanthemum lavandulifolium. Next base: position 232,266,366 of record CM040244.1, on the reverse strand, counting down.
TCGACGTACACCATTTTACGACTAACTTTTCAAGGCCATTTTAGTCACTTTCATGAAAATTTCAACGACATTATTTTACTTACGAAAAGTTATAATTTCACAATAAATCATTAAATGACTATCGGGGATATCATTTCAACATAAATACTTGTAAAGCATTTTATAATATGACGGGATGTCATAAACATATTTTGACGATAAACATTATTTCCAAACGCATAAGTGGTATGGATATCATATGGAGTTGCATGCACAACATTGTATCACGATTCACAACAACATATCATAACTCAAGTCATAACATTCATTTAGGTCGCGGATAGTTTCCGAGCCTCATTTTAGTGCACTTCATTTTGTTAGCATATCAATCATACCAGTGAGTTCATACCCGCTTTTACTCATTTAAATTCCTATAAACTATTTGGGGTAGATATATGCTTATTTATCCAAACATTTAAACTCTTTTGCCAAACGACACTACTTATACTTTAGACTTGATTGCGTTATATACTTGATTGGGTTATACTTGATTTCATATGCATATTTGGAACAAACATACAAGAATTAGTGGCTCCAAATTAAGTTGTTGGAAGGCTATTAATTTACAAACATACAAGAATTAGTGGCTCCAAATTAAGTTGTTGGAAGGCTATTAATTTACAAACATACAAGAATTAATGGCTCAAATTATTGTTGGAAGGCTATTAATTTACAAACATCCCAATATTTATATGTTGGAAGACTCTTGTGGTGACATTTATACTTTTAACTACCTTATTGCGCATATTCATGATTGTCATTCTATTTTAGGCAATGGGTTGTGAACACACAGTTGCAAGTTTTGTATGGGCGGAACTTGAACCGAGTGGATTTACAATGCCTTTGTTGTGTGAAATTTTCTAAGTATTTCAAATCATTTTAACACAAACTTATGAACTCACCAACCTTTGTGTTGACACTTTTAGCATATTTATCTCGGGTTGTAAGGCGATAGCATTTCATGGAGCTTTTGGGTCTCATGGCATACATTGGAGTCTAGTGTTTTATCTATTACCATTCGACATATTTTGTAAACCTTTATGTATTATCAAACTTTGGGATCTCATGTGTTGTAAACTTTAACTTATTTAATCGAATGGTAAACTCTTTAAAACGCCTCATTATAGAGGTCGCTTTCTTTATCCATACTTTGTGCTATGACGCCATACCCTAATCTAATGACACTATCATTCAACTTCCTATCCGCGATATTTTGGGGTGTGACAAGAAAAGTTAGAAGTTGTTTCTACTCCTCCTAACGTCATTATGTTGTGATCCCGACGTCAAAGTTATCATGATGAATCGGTCTCAATTTTCTCGAAAAATTGTGGAAAATTTATATCTTTAGAATCTAGAAAAAATTCCTGCAAAACATCCATTATGACTTGATACAAGCATTTGACTCTAACAAACACACATATATATCTTCTTCAAGAATTGTAATTCTCATGTTCATGTTCTTTTTAAAACGTGTGTAATCCTCCCTACACTTATCCCTTTTGTAAAATACCTTTATATGTAATTAAGACGAGGTTAAAGACAAAATAAAGCATTTTCACAAATTCAAACATGAGAACAAACAATCAATGAAAAGATATATGACACACAAACAAGCAAACAATTAAGCATGGGTTGCCTCCCACGAAGCACTTTTCTTTATTTATGAGTCTTGTAGCTAGACTCGAAGTCATGCCCCTACGTGACTTTATTGTCGTCCTTCTTTTCTTCTACTAAGCCTTCATCATAAGGTTGTAGACGTTGTATGCTCACCGTGAATTCTCTTCCGACATCGTCTATTATGATAACGGTTTTATTTTTTAGATTAGTTTCTTTCACCATATAAGGTTCAAACCATCTTGGCTTATTCCTTCCCCATAATGCTTTTATTCTTGATTTATACAAAAGCACCTTTTCTCCATTCAAAAATTCCTTAGGGTTCTTTTGAGTTTGTGGTATTGTGGTATAGTTATTTCCTAACTTTTTATCACGTTTCCACAATGTCGCATTTAACCCTTGAACCATGAATTCTCTAAGCCCTTTTTCCCATTCAAGCATTTTCTTCTTAACGACATTATTGGAGACATGCGAATTCTTATCTTTAACCTTCTCCATAATCTTCAAAGGATATCTCTAAACAATAGGTATCCTAACTTGTCCTTTTCCACTTTTGAGTATCATAATCCCTTCACCGCATTTGATGGTTGCCTTGGCGGTCGTCAGGAAAGGTGTTCCCAGGATTAATGGCAGGTTTTTATCTTCCTCAATGTCTACAATTGCGAAATCCACCGGATAGACAATATTGGCAACCTCAATTAAGACATCCTCCGCTATTCCTATGGGATAAACATATGAATGATTTGCTAAGGAAAGTCTAAGATTGGTCTTGGTCGGTTCCTCTTTAGTCAACTTATTATAGACCGACAATGCATTATGTTTACATCGATCCTGGTCGGCCAAGGCATTTAGGTTCTCTAAGTCACCTATGCTACATGGAATTACAAAGTTCCCGAGATCTCTTGCTTCTTAGTTACCGGCTTTCTCGTAATCGACTGTACATAGGTCCAATAGGCATGGTGTCATACTCTTCCTCTCCTATTTCACCTAAGAGGGATTTCCTAAGAACATCATTACACCTAAAGTTTTTCACTTGTTAACGATTTTTTCTTATTGATCTCATGCTTAAGGTAATGCTTGATGAATTTGGGTTCATCATCGATCCGAGCCTCATTCTTATCCTTACTATCCTTGCTTCCTCGTGCTCCTTCTTCTCAACTGCTCCATCCTCATCGAAGCAATGGAAATGGCGCACAGACAAAGTGGGGTGGCGTGCTCATCGCTCCTCACTAGCACCTTCTCGGAATCTTCGCCTTAGTGTAATCTTTCACTAAGTCCATCATCTCCGCCATTTTTCTTGTATTTCATCCCTTTGTCCATTAAAGGCTTTTAAGAGGGTGTCGATCTTGTTTGTCATCTCGCTTTGTCGTTGCTTGAAATCGGCTTCAAGTTGCGCAATCGAGCTTCGAGATGACATGAATTTGGAAACCATTCCTCAAGACTAGTGGAAGTTCCGTGTTTGGAGAGTTGTTGTAGGATTTTCCTAATTTATTTGGCTCGAGCTAGGAGTCTCGTAGAGCTCATTAGGAATTTGACTCGATCTTCAAGTTCGAGCATCCTACGATTGGAAGGTTGTGAGTCAATGGGAGGCAAAGAGATCGCTTTATCGCTTTTGGACAACTCACGGGGTCATTCCAACATTCGCTTTCACAGAGGGCAAGGTCCTCTATTGTACCCTACGATTCTTCCACCGTGAGTTTACTAAGTTTACAACCGGCGCTTGGTCGATGGATTTCTTAGTTGAGAAGTTGACACGATCGTAAAAGATTTGGACTTGAAGCCAAAGATCGATGCCGTGATGAGGACTTTGTGGAGCAAGTCCTTAAATCGAGTCCACGCCTCGCAAAGTTTCGCCTTGATGTTGTTGGAACATCAAGATGTCATTCCTAAGTTTGGTAGTTCTCTCCGTGGAAAAATTGGGCGAGGAAACGAGTGGTGAGATCATCCCACTTGTAGGATCTTGGTTTATCACAAGTTACACTAGAACAAAAGTGGATTTGGCCACACCGAATATGAGTGACGATATACATATAGTCACACATGTTTTTCGCCGTGTGTGATTAGGTCACACACCATAGGTACCCTATGGTCACGTGTTTGACTTTTTTAGTCTCTATTGCAAAAGAGTAACCAAAACCGTAATATGTGTGACTAATTAGGTACAAATTTTGTTGGATTAATCCAGATTAGTGACCATAAACACCGATAGTCACACAAAGCATGTTTCTTTTGGGTATTTAGTCATATACAATTAAGCATAAAGTGGCCAAAAGTGTTAATAAGTGTGACCATATGGTGTTTAAGGTGAAGAAATATGTCTTTGTGTGACTATTGATCATCCAATGGCCACTTGAATTTTATGTTTGTGTGGCCTTTTGTAACATTTAGTCACACAAAGCATGTTTGTTTTGTGTATTTAGTCACATACAATTAATTATAAAGTGGCCAAAAGTGTTAATAAGTGTGACCATATGGTGTTAAAGTGAAGAAATGTGTATTTTGTGTGACTATTGATCATCCAATGGCCACATTAAATTTATGTTTGTGTGGCCTTTTCTAACATTTAGTCACACAAAGAAAGTTTTTTTTGGGTATTTAGTCACGCATAATTAATCATAAAGTGGCTAAAAGAGTTAATAAGTGTGACCATATGGTGTTTCAAGTGAATAAACGTGTATTTTGAGTGACTATTGATCATCCAATGGCCACATGAATTTTATGTTTGTGTGGTCTTTTCTAACATTTAGTCACACAAAGCATGTTTGTTTTGGGTATTTAGTCACATACAATTAACCATAAAGTGGCTAAAAGTGTTAATAAGTGTGACCATATGGTGTTTTAAGTGATGAAATGTGTGTTTTGTGTGACTATTGATCATCCAATGGCCACATGAATTTTATGTTTGTGTGGCCTTTTCTAACATTTAGTCACACAAAGCATGTTTCTTTGGGTATTTAGTCACATACAATTAGGCATAAAGTGGCCAAAAGTGTTAATAAGTGTGACCATATGCCGTTTAAAGTGAAGAAATGTGTATTTTGTGTGACTATTGATCATCAAATGGCCACATGAGTTTTGTTTTTGTGTCGCCTTTTGTAATATTTAGTCACACAAAGCTTGTTTGTTTTGGGTATTTAGTCACATACAATTAATCATAAAGTGGCTAAAACTGTTAATTAGTGTGACCATATGATGTTTAAAGTGAAGAAATGTGTATTTTGTGTGACTATTGATCATCCAATGGCCACGTGATTTAAATGTTTGTGTGGCATTTTTTAATATTTAGTCACACATCGAATTAAACAAAGAGAGACCAATAATGTTGATAAGCGTGACCATATTATATAAGTGCATCTTTTAGTCACAGGGTTACTACGGCTAGTACTAAGTTAGTACTGCTGGAGTAGAGTTAGTACTGCTAGTACCAAGTTAGTACTGCTGGAGCAAGTTATTACTAATAGTACTATATTAGTGGTGCTGGAATGAGTATATATTTATAAAACATAATTAAAAATAAAAAGCAATTTCAAATTGAATAAAACTCGAATGTATATAACTGAACCAAATATAGAATTGTAATGTCGTACATAATCAAATTCTCAACTACCATAATTCTCTATTTATCGCCGCTTGATCTATCGCCTTGTTCCTTGTCTGGATTACGAGAAGAGACTTGTGTACTTTCATCCATAGTCGCAAGCGAGACGATCCAGAGATACAATATCCTGGCAAGCAAATATCGAAAGTATAAGAACAAATGCCACAAACAGAATCCAAAAGAGGATGACATAGATAAATTTGTTTCGTGAATAACTACCGATGCTCACGGTGTGCTATCAAATCCTCAATGGTATACATACATAATCACGTCACATGATACATAAGCAAGTGTTCTTCATGCAACTACTAAAACTTGATGTCTTCAAGGAATCGATGGATATCTAATAGTCATAGGTTACAGTGTTATACATAGCTATTCGCTTATAATGTTAACCTTGAACTTTATTCCAACCGACGCAAACATGTGAAGATGCACTAGACAACCTCATACATAACAACACTTTTAAAGAGCTTTATTCCGTGTGTTTGTTGAAAAGCAAAGAAGTCGATATGGCACATATAGGGTAAAAAGTAACAAGACTAAGCACATCAAGTGTTAAAAGTTCAATATTAAACCTTATATAATAATTTATGCAAAACTTTATTACCATGGTGGTCGATGTCCTCCTCCTTTCGTAACCACGCCTCGATGCAAAGCAGAACTCGGACTTGAACTTGAAGAGGATGCACCAATAGTCCTCGCCAATCTCCCATTAAGAAAGGACCTCTAATATAAGTACAACCAATCAATCTTCATCCTCTCAACTAAATTAGTAAATCACTATTAAAATTATAAGCCTCGCACACTACATTTTCATTGATTGTTGCACGATTGGATGACTATTCACCGATGTATATATTCTTAGTTCATAATTCAAATAAACTTCCAAGTTCCAAATTACAAGCAACTATCACGTCTCATAATATTCTTAGACCAAGCTTAATGGCCTTCACACAAAAATATCCAATCAAGAAAACAAATACCACGATGCGATATGTTGGATTTGGTTTCGCTTCATATACTTGGTTGGATTTGGCTATAACGAAAGTTATCTAATGTGCCTCTACCAAGCCGATTTGGTTTCTGCGAGATGTAGTTGCTCACCTTCCAAGCAGTGGTCGATGCAAAGTGTGAGGGCGGTTTCTCGGGAGTAGCCGGCTTTGGTAGGTGCTTAGGTTTCAAATTATCCGGAGTAGTGGCTTTGGTGTAAACTGTAGTAAACATGCATAAAGTAGAACATGATATATTTCAATTGTCGACTACAATCCACTTAAGATGACATCGTTTATGATTTTGCAACTAGTGTGTTCTTTTTCAATTGAAATTAAAAATAAAATTACTATTAATCTAAGTATCTTCAATTACTGATATTTAAATCAAATTAAGTAGTAGTTTTCCCCTATAAGTAAAAGATGTTTCTTACCTCATAACAAGCAAGGAGTGATCACAGCATTGACGAAGATGAGTAACTCTAAATATAAATGCTCCTTACCTCATAACAAGAAAAGGCTGATCACAGCATTGACGAAGACGAATACGCTTTGACGAAGACGCAAGATTGATCTGACCCATTTCCCATTTCACTACAAATGTAATAAGAAGTGATAACATGTCACCCAACGCATGGCCCACCCATTTTCCACATACATGTATTAGGACTACGTGGATACCAAAAGGGCCACAAGCAAACCCAACCGACCACGGCACTTCAATACAACCACTATGCATCAATCCAAAACCAATATCAAGTTTCAAGATCACTATATTTATGTAGCATCGCCCCTTACGACATAAAAGATAATTTTAAAACTCACGCATGCTTTAATCACATCGTTGGAGACCGGATTTGCTTTCAAGCGCCTACATACATGCAAATCTTAAAACTCAAGGTTGGATCTCGGACATTTCATACGTAAACGCACCATATCAAAACCAAAATTAGAACCCACAATAAAAATCGGATTGCTTAAATATCTATTAACCAAATATGAGATGTACCTGTGCCCACAAGATGTCGTGATTTGGTTCAAAACAGATTTCCAAACAAATCGCCAAAACAAACAAATTTAAGAAAATCCCATTTTACCTTTTAAGCACAAAGAACAAAACCGAATAACACTTACTGCACAAGAGAGCTCTTCACGGAGCCGATCAATACACGGAATCACACACTTTCCCGACCCTGATTCATTCACTTTCTCATCCTTCTCTTCTTTCTTTTCTTCTAAAATTCCTATTAACCCATTACACCAAAATAAAAGTTACTACTTTTTCCAAAATCTCAACGAATAAAAAGTTAAATAATCAAAAAAGGCCGAAAAAGTTAAAAACCAACAAACCTTTTTCGACCCCTCATCTGAAACAAGATCAAGATCCGCCCCAAATTTTGAAAACGGACTCTTTCTCTGATATCTACACTTCCTGAATCAATACCCATACACCACTTTTAACAACTAATTATCCTAACCATATAAAAGAGATAAAAAAGAGTTACAAGATTTAAGGGTTTAGTACCTTCTTGAATGAGTGGGTGGAGTCTTGAAAAACGGATCGGATCGTCTCTTCATTTTAGAATCACGATCAGGCGTATCTTCGACAACTAGGGACGCCAATAAAAGCGTTTCTTCATCCCACCACCATCGCAGCCCACGATCTAAACTCGGATCGAAAATAGAATTCCCCTTTTCTTCATTTTCGGGTAGTTTCGCTTTGCCTTCTTCCTCCACCATTTTTGGATATTCTACTCTGTGTGTGTTTGGGTTAGAGAGAGAAGATGTGAATAACTGGTTGTTTTGGTTTTTTTTATTAGAAGAATGATAAGAGAATGGCTGACCATTTTATGTTAGAGTTTTTGTTGAATTGAAACTCAAAAAGGGAAAAGTGAAAAGTATCTTCGGCTAACGAATCTTAAAATTTTTGGGGAGAACATATTATGAAGATGATGTGAGATCTGAGGAAAAAAAAGATAAAGATGGGTGGAGGGGCAATTTGAATTTGGGGAAAAATTTAGGCGGGGTAGTGAAAAGTTTTCAGGGAAATTTTATTTTGGGAAAAACTAAGTGCGGGACATGTAAAATATTACATATAAATTTAACACATGAAATATGTTACTTTTTGTTTTTATTAAGGAAAAATAAGCCGAGTCATTCATGAAAAGCTCGTGATCATATCAAGAAAAACTTGAATGAGCCGAGCTTAACGAGCAAGAGCTCGAGCCTAAGTTGCAAACTCATCTATCAATCGGCTCGAGCCCCGAGTTTTACATATTAAACATATATAAAATGTTATGCATTTGTATTATAGGTGAACTTATTAACAAGCTTATTAACAAGCTCAAAATAGATATATTACGAGCCAAGCTCGAGCCAAACTTTAATTTTTATTTTTGAATCGCATAAACGAGCCGAGCTCGAGCCAACTAGAGTTCGTTCGAGCTAATTCTTATCGAGCTTTGAGCTCAAGCTCAAGCCTATCAAATGAACTCGAAATGTTTAATGAGTTGAGCTCAACCTTATATAAGTTCGACTCGAGTTATTGTTGAATTTTCGAGCTTGTAAGTGATATATACTAAGTGTAAATACTTATTAATGAATGTATCGAGCTTTTCAAGCTCAAGTCGAATCGAATTCGATTCTTAGGTTATATTTCAATTTTAATTTGTGTAAGAAAACACATTTTACAAATAAATCGAGCTTTTGAGTCAAGCTCAAGCCGAGTTCAAACTTTCTCGATCCCGGATAACATGATCGGAGGTCCTCGGATACTTGCTTCTTAGTGTCTCAGGACAAACAAGATACACCTACCAAGTCGGTGCAACCCATGCATGACCGCTTTAATAACTTCAAATATAATTCATATAACCTCCGAACTATAACTATACACCTACCAAGCCGGTGCAACCTATGCACGACCGGTGATAATGGCTAGTTCACATGGGTCATGGTCCATGTGCATTAGGTTATCATTGGTCACATTCATTAATGGGTATTTGACATCATATGGGTCATATGCATTGGGTTATAGTTGCTTAGAGTGTCATGTTTAGGGGTGAGCATACGACCCGAACGGACCGGACCGACCGTCGGACCGACCGAGACCGGACTGGACCGGACCGGCCACATTCGGTCCGGTCCGCGGTCTCGGCTTTTGGTCTAATTCGGTCCCCGGTCCGGTCCGGAACCGACGAATTTGGGCTAATTTGGCCTTGTTGGACCGGACCGACCGAAGGACCGACCGGACCGACCCGGACCGACCACACTCGGTCCGGTCTCGGTCTAAGATTTTTGCCGAAATCGGGTCTCGGTCCGGTCCGGTCTTGGCCGGTCCGGTCCGGTTTTTTGACCGTGCACACCCCTAGTCATGTTACGACACATCCATGATTGTTGACAATGGGTAATTAACATGGGTAATGGGTCATGTACATTAGGTTGTAGTGGCTATACTGTAATGTTATCGACCAATACATGACTGGTGATCGAAAATGGGTAATTAACATGGGTCATGGGTCATGTGCATTGAGTTTTGTAAACTAAGACAAATACTATACAACATTTTTATTCGTTTTGTATTTTTTTTTTTACGTTTTCATCCGTTTGTAACGTTTTTCGTCCCCTTTGACCATTCAATCGATTTTGACCGATCTCGCTAGTTTTCGATCGATTTTGACAATTTTCGATCGATGACCGTTTAGATCGATTATGACCGTGTTCGACCGATTTCGACCTTTTCAATCGATTTCATCCATTTTTAACGTTTTGGCAATTTTCTCTCGCTTTCATATGTATTCAAGCTTTTTGACGCTCTCCTCCATATTAAAACGTTATGAAACGCTTATTACGCTTCCGTATATTTTGTACTAATTTTTCGCTTTCACGTCCTTCTCCTTTTTTTCTTTGTTTTGCTACGTTGTGTTCGCTTTCGACATTTTGTACGCCTTCATACCATTTTTTAAGAAAACGTGAGACAATGTACAAAAACGGTCCCGAGACGTACAAAATGGTCGAAATCAAGAAAAAAAAAGAACGAAACAGCTTTTAAACCGTTATGATATTTTACCTTTAAACCAAATAAGCTACAACTTATTTAGTTTTGCTAGATTCGAAATTTTAAAGAGAAACAAATTGAAAATAAGCGAGAGGAGAAAAAGTCACGCTTAATAAGCGACTTCTATAAGCACTCTTTAAGCTACTAGCCAAAAACAATGAAGCTTAAAATTCTATATTAAAAAGGAAATGCATTACATTAACGAATATGTTACTCTGGCAAGATGGTAACTCACTTGACTTCCGTAGGGGAGGTCGCAGGTTCGATTCTCGCTGGGGTGTAAAATCCTTTTTTATTTTCTTGCAATTTTTTATTACTCGTAACATAATTTAGTCACACATTTGTGATATGTATCGAATTGTGACTACACTTAAATAATGTATGACAAGATATGACTCTATGATTTAGACACCTAAATAAGTACTTCATGTGACCATACATAACATCTTGAATTTAGTCACACAAAAACTCAATGTGACTAATATCAAGGTTAATGATAAACCGTCGTAAGGTGTTTACGTCGGCCTAGGAAACTCGGTCAACGACGCCGAGGAACCTTAGTCGTTTTGAAATAGGCTCCGTCATTCTACGTCGGCCTAGGAAACTTGGTCTAAGACGTCGAGGAACCTTGGTCGCTTTGGAATAGGCTTCGTCGTTCTACGTCGGCCTAGGAACCGTTTGAGTTAACATTTTGTTTGTAAATAATAGTCACATGAATATTTCACAACGTGACTATTTTAAATGTATTGGTCACATATAATACCCTTATAATGTGGCCATAAACATAATTTAGATACACATTTGCGATATGGTGTGACTATTATAAGCGTAAAAATTTAGTGGTTAAAGTCGCCAAGACAAAGTTAAGTCCGTAGGTTAGTTTTAGTGGTTAAGGCCCAAGACAAAGTTAAGTCCGCGCACCTAAGTTAAGTCTGTTTAGTATTCGTAGTTAGTTCTCTTTATGAAAACATAATAGTTTTTGTGTGACTATTGATCATCCAATGGCCACATGAATTTTATGTTTGTGTGGCCTTTTCTAACATTTAGTAACACAAAGCATGTTTCTTTTGGGTATTTAGTCACATACAATTAATCATAAAGTGGCTAAAAGTGTTAATAAGTGTGACCATATGGTGTTTAAAGTGAAGAAATGTGTATTTTGTGTGACTATTGATCATCTAATGGCCACATGAATTTTATATTTGTGTGGCCTTTTCTAACATTTAGTCACACAAAGCATGTTTGTTTTGGGTATTTAGTCACATACAATTAATCATAAAGTGGCTAAAAGTGTTAATAAGTGTGACCATATGCCGTTAAAAGTGAAGAAATGTGTATTTTGTGTGATTATTGATCATCAAATGGCCACATTAATTTTATGTTTGTGTGACCTTTTCTAACATTTAGTCACACATATAAAGTTACGTGACCATATGTACTGGATTTTGGCTACAATTAAATAATATGTGTGACAAAATGTTTAGTGTGACCATATATGGCATTTGGTCACAGTGTTAGTAGTAAATGTGACTATATAGATTACCTTTTGGCAAGCTAATACAAACTAAACTTTAAACACACCTATTAACTTACGTGAACATATGTACTAGATTTTGGCTACACTTAACGAATGTGTGACAAAACATTTAGTGTGACCATATATGGCTTTTGGTCACAAGTGTTCAAGTGTGTGACATATATTTGTCAATGCTTATATGTATATCGCGACTAATGCTTCAACCTTACTTTTCATTTGTCACTGCTCCAATTTCGGATGTGGCTAAAGAGTTGGCAAAACATATCACCACCCTTAAATAATGTGTGACAAAACTTGACTCTATGATTTAGACACACAAAAAGTACTTCATGTGACTAACGATCAAGGTTACTTGTATTTGTCATGCTCCAAATTCATATGTGGCTAAATGATCTCAAACAAAATCACCAGATACCTTTAGCCACACAATGTTCAATTGTGTGGCGATCATATTGTAATGGTCACACAATCAAAATTTTCATGTGTGACTAATTAGTAAATGTTGTCAATTTTCGTACCTTCACCACACAAATATGCGAATGTGTGGCCGCTCCATTTCGACCATGCGTGACCAAATCCTGCTTTTGTACTAGTGTTAGGTGTAAAGAGATAAGGTTTAGAGAGAGAAAGTGGGAGAGGATGGGAACTTTAGAGACAAAGAAAAATTTATTATGAAGCTCCAACCCTTTGCCTTGAGGGCAAAGGGTATTTATAGGGTACAACCTTAGTCGCCTCTAATAGGTCAGGATCGCATACGGTGGGTAAAGACCGTCCAGTCCTCCACGGTGTTACAAAGTAAACTAAATACTATCATAGACTTACTATGACTACGAGCTTAACGAGCATACATACTTGAGGTGACCGACACTTTAAGTAATCGGATTTACTAAATCCTAACAATCTCCCCTAAGGAGGTCATCTCAACTTACAATGATTACAAACCGATATAACATTTCGTTGTTCTTGGTTTCTTTGATTCAGCACTTTTGTTATTTAGCTCGTAGTCTTTGATTCATCATGTTCTGCATGTTTTGAGATAACGAGTGGAGGTCTTAAACTGATCCACGTGATGTTAGAGTATTTGAACCAGCATTGAGATTATCAGCAACTGTAAATCTCTTACTCTTCCATTGTGGTTGATGAGTGTCTAAATACTCATCATTTTTGTACTATCTAGACTGCAAAATCATCTGAAAACACTCAGAAACACATCAAAATGATAAAAATATCACAAATCGTTGTTTTATGTGTTTTAAATGCAAAATATCAAAATCGATGAAAACGATCAAATTTGCAAAATTGCGCTTTAGTCCCCAAGTTTCAAAATTGTCAAAATAGTCCCCGAGTCAAAATTTCAAAAGAAAAATCACCAAAGGTCCTTTTAAATCATAACTTGTCAAATTTAGTCCTTTGGTGAAAAATATCAAAAGTTTGAGAAAATTACAAAATGGCCCTTCAAGTTTCAAAATTGGCGTAATAAGTCCTTGGAAAATATGAAAATGATGATTTGGTCCCTGTACTTTTGAAGCTTGTCAAGATTAGTCCTTGGAAGAAACTTTGAAGTGTTGGCGTTATGGTCCTTGTATTTTCGAATTGACAACAATGGTCCCTATTAATATTAAACCCTTTACACCTTTTGGCCCGCCTTTCCCTCGACCCTCACATATGCATTATGAACCCCTTTATATTTAATCCCCACCAAATGGTTTGACTAATCCCAAACGCGCCAAAACAACCTTTCTCCCACCGCTTCTTCTTTCACCTGCAACACTCAACATATACACCTTCTCTCACCTTATCTCCTTCCCCTGCCCCCACCTCCACACAACTCCAAACCTCAATTAATACACCTCCTACTCCTTTACTCTACCTCAATCGCTCAAAATCACACTCCCGCCAAAATTGACAAAGTGGCCAAAATCCACAAAAGTGGCCCAATTGCCCGAATCAAGTGGGATTATCTCGTAAGGCCACGTGGAGCTCATTGGATGTATAAAGAGGAAGAATGAGGAAGAGATAACGAGTAGTTAGTTTTATTTCTTTTTCCTTAATGTCGTTTTACCAAAATGTCTTAGTTTAGTTTGAAAACTTTAATTCTCTGCTTTTATGTATTAAACTTAAGTTATTGTATCAATATCATATGTTTCCAAGTTCTATTTCAAGGCTTCAATTAAATTTGATGTTCAAAATTCCACTTTGTTAAATTTAGTTTTTAAATATCTATGTTTAAGATTCAAACTACTTTGAAAGCTTAAACAAGTTTACTTAAGTCATTTATAGCTTTTGAAAAGCTTTTGAATCATTTTCAAGTTACTTTGATCCATAGTCAACAAAAGTCAACTGTTAGGCTCAAGTTGGAAATGGTGATGAATTTGGTGATGCAGAGGATGGATGTGGGTTTAAACAGATTAGTGTAGTGGTTCTTGGGGTTTGGTTTAGCTTACAACACCAATTGGATAGATGTAAGTAAGATTCTCATTTTCATTTTCAAGTTAATTTGCAATTTTCTGTTTGCACTTGTATCCGTGTTTATAAATGGTTCGAGATATGTTTATTTAGTTGTATTTAGGAGATTTATGATCGGTGTGATCATTAACTCAAGTTTGTTCATCAAGAGCTTATTGGAAAATACATAATGTATATATATATAGGTGTGTTTGGTTTTACCGAGATAATCGTTATAATGGTCTATCTTGTGGTTGAGTTCTGTTGGATCATGTTTACTAAGTGTAATTGAGTTAATATATGTCTTAATTTTGGTCCATCATCACCAAAGTCAAAAATTATCAAACTGCCTTAAGCTTGTCCACCGTTGGAATTTGAGGATCGCAGACCCTATTTTGTGTTTAAAAGTCATTGCCAAAGTTTTCTATAGCTTCATTCTACCTTAATACATCATTTCCAATCCATAAATCAAGATCAAAAGTCGAAAAGTCAACTTTCCATGTTTTCATTAAAAGTCAAAACTCGAAAACTCGCTTTGAGCCAAATAGGATGAATTTTCTAGGACTCATTCTCGGGCCAAATTTAGTGAGGATTGTTGTTCTAAATACTTCTCCTGGTCTACTTTCTTTGCATCATTTTATAAAATTTTGTGATTTTCTTTAAGCTTCAAAAGACCTGTTATAATGATGCAGTGCCCCTGCAGGCACTTAGCCCGCATGTGTTTTATGCGCTTTTGTTGAGCTTGTACAGGGGCTTATTTTAGCTCACCTAGGTCTAAGCTTTGGTTCATAGATAGCCACCCAGGTCTATTTTGAGATCCAGCTTTTAGTTCTCGCTTTCTAGCTTATTCTTGTGCTTATTTCTTGGTCCAGTGGAGCACCCTTTATCGTTTCTAGCTTATTTTCTCAAATCACCAAGTCATTGCAACTTGTAATCCAGAGGTCATAAGCAGTTGAGACTTGTTGCTTTTGAGTTATTTTAGCTTATTATAGCTTATGTGACAGTTTGGTAGCCTTTGGATCCCATTTGCTTATTCAAGTGCTTATTCCATTAAGCACTTACACATCGCTTGCTTATTCCTCCACACATGCACCCTTTTTCTATTTTTCCTTTATTCCTCATATTATTTTAAGCATTTCCTGAATTTTTCAGATTTTTCCTAGCTTGTTTGTTATTTTTCCGCATTTTATCTAGTTTTTAAGTATTTTTAAATAGCTTTTAATACAAAAATTAGAAAAAGGTTCAAAAAATAATTTTTCAATTTTCTTAGGTTAAGATAAATATAAAAGTAATAAAAGTATTTTTCCATAATTTTCTTAGTTTAAAAAGTATTTTTAGCATTTTAATTAGTTTTAAATAGTTTTAAATTAATAATAAATACAAAATAAGTCTAAAAAATATATTTTTAGTTTTAAAATAAGTTTTATCATATTTTAGATTTTTCTAAGTTTTAATTTCATTTTCTAGGTTAATTTTGTATTTTCTTGTATTTTAGTGCATTTTAAATACTTAATAAATAGTTTTTAATTAATAATAATTAAATAAATAGTTGTAAAAATAATTTTCTTTTTCTAATAATTTTCTTTTATCATTAGGTTTGTAAAAATGTCATTTTCATATTTTTAGGACTTTTATTTCTTAGAGTTCACTTTTTATTTTGTACGTCTACGTAATTTTATTTTTAAACGTAAGTTTTAGGTTTTAAACGTTCATCACTTTAAATATAGTGATAGCGTTTATTTAATAGATTTTATCTTTTTAATTTTCTTAATTTGTATTTAAGTCGTTGTTATTTATTAGCCTTTTTCAGTAGTGTAATATTCAATCCTAATCTTTTCTGATCACTATCATTAGTGATCAATCTATCGTCTGATCAAGTGTTTGCACACCATTGAGTCTCCGTGGGACATAACGACCCGGGAATCCACTGTATTCTCTGATCTTCATTGTATTTGTGTTTAAGCTGTTTTAAGTCTGTTAGACTTGACGGTTTAGCACAGATCAGTGGTGTAGATAGTATGTGATGTTGTGACATTTGGACCGACATGCTCACATTTTGGATCATGATATCATCTTATCAGAGTAGCGGAAGCTTTAGTTGATTCATGATATTTGCAGCAGCGTAGCAGAAGCTTTAGAGATGAATGTATCGTGTGAGCATGCGGCTATGGATTGACCGCTTCATTCTGATCTGCTGCAAACGTCGGGCGACTGCATACAACAGCTTAGCAATAAAGCGCACGAAAGTGTCTTTGATCACTTTTGTTGAATTGAGGTACACGCCCACGGTTCCCGTTGATCAAGACATGTACGCCTATGATCGTGCATAACTCAAGAATTTCTTTGACGGGTTTTGCAATGCTTCTAAATTGTTCTCAAACCGAACGCCTCAAAGAAGACAACACGGAGTGAGTGAACCAAATGAATAGAGATTCACCGATTGATGAAAGGTGATTTGAGAACAATCGTGTATTGTTTAATAGAAATTGTTTTGCAATACAACGAAGGTTTTATGGAAAATCAATTATCAATCATAAATACCCTTTGATTTTGAAACATTAATACACAGTCGATGTGCTATGAAAAGAGCTTTTAAGCACAACGACGGGTTTTATCAAATGTATCCGTCAATCCATAACCTGAACCAGGATTGATTCAAAAGATTGAATCGCCCCATAGTTTCTATTCAATTGTCACATGGTTGATCTATAGAATAGATCTCACATGCCACCTACCAGGAGCTTGTTAGATGTTGGCTCCAGAAGGCTTTCCATCTTCATTGTGAATATGTATGCATATCACTCGGATGTTCTGGCAATACCACAAGGATAATGCGTAGGACTCAAGATTTTATCTCTCTTTCCACATTGTGTGAAACAAAGAGTCTTCATTGAGAGTGTCCTAAGGAGATTAATTGATGATCTCGTGGCTCTAGACTTAATTTGTGCATATTTGGATCCTGTATCGGAGACTAGGGAGAGGGTCTCCTTCTTCAATATCAACAATCTCTAAGAGAAGGTCGATAGATAATGTCTGTTCCCCGTGAGAATGAAACAAGTCCTTTTAAGAGGAACTTGAGTGGTTTGGGAAGTTGAAGTGCGGTGCGTCACCGGGTCCATGACGCCTTGTCTTCAATACCGATGTTACCTTGGTAACCACCAAGAGCAAATGAATTGAACTCGGTTTTACCCTAAGGTTGAATAATTGGAGGGCTATTTGTTTTCACCCTTTCTCATTCAATTCTTTTCATTCTTCAACCCTTCAAGCTTACCGAGACATCATAGCTAGAACCTTGTTGGGTTTATTCCAAGACTAGCTCGCCTTGATCCGCACTCTTCCCATATCTCAATTTTTCTCCTTTTATCATCATCCCTAAGGACTTCTACACTAACTAGTGGATTGTCCCTGGGTAGATCCCTCCGGTTCTAGCGGATCATAGGAACAAATACCTAACCTTATCATCCTTATATCACCATACATAAAGTAAAGTTGGTCGGTCTATTTGGTATTGTTCATCTGCCATTGGTACCAATTGAAAACCATTTGAAAATCAATCCAGATACTTAAGATATATTATCAAAGCATTTTGTACCTGAATTGTTTTTGATATTTTTAGAACAAGAGCTCCCCCTCAACATGTGCTTCATATATTTAAAATCGTTTTGCACATGGAGGCAAGAGAAAGAATTAACTTCTTTGATTACCAATTTCTAAAAGATATCAACATCACTTCCCTGATCAAAACAAGTAGATAAAGCATATAAGGGAAGGATGAGGTTTTCATAAACTTGCTCCCCTCAATATGTGCCTCAAGTTTGAAAGAGTTTTGCACATATTAGAGGAACTCGCACTTATAGACAATTCAATCACGTTTCAATAATTTAGGTTTAAAGTAGATGCTCCCCCTCAACATGTGCATGGAAAATTTGAAATCGTTTGTCACATGCGGGGAGGAAAATTTGCTAAACACATATGAACCCATTTATCGAATTATCAGTTTAAATCCAATTTAAATGACAAATTCTCCCCCGATCACAATTATCAAATCATTTGATATTTGCGATCTCTGTAGATTTAAATTGATTTTGAAAAGTATTTAAGGAGAATTGTGACTTGATTATGAAAACTTTTTAACAGATAAGGATCGGATTTTGAGACTTTAAACTCCATTTATTAAACATGCATGATTATCTTTTGAAAACAATTGTATGACAAATAACCTTTTGATTTGATTGAAATCATTCTCCCCCTCAATCAATGACATAAGTTGTTGATTAATTGATAGATATTTTGACAAACTTTTAAGTTCAGATGATTTCCAAAATAGAGTCCGAGTTATTTTTCAAACCAACTAGTTTTCATTAGATATTAATATAAATGTTTATAGAATCAGAGCATGAGATTTGAAAACATGATAAAGCATGGCTCGTTCTTTCTTTGAAAAGCGGGTTATTGTCTCGAAATGACAATAAACCATCATTTTTCTCCATCTAGTTTTTTTTTTTTTTTTTTTTTTTTTTTTTAATTCAACTTCATCTAGAGACCCGTGCCATTCTTTGAGTGACAACTCAAAGTCCGTAGATGTTATCGAACCGACAAGAAAAACATGATAAATAAACAACATTTTTGAAGATTTTCAAGATTTTCTGATTTTTATGGATTTTGAAAAGGTTTATATTTTTCTATTTGTGTTTTGTTGGTTTTGTATTTTTGTATTTGGTTTTTTTTTTTCGAAAAGATATATACAAAGAATAAATAGAGTCGAACACCTTTACTCCTCGACGTCTTCCTGAAGATGTTTGAGCGTTTCTGGTTGAAGGCTCTTTAAGCCTAGTCGTGGAAGAATAAACTCAAAGCGATCTCGAGAAAGAGCTTTGGTGAAGATGTCTGCTAGTTGATATTCGGTCCTTACGGTATAGTTCAACCACACCGCTTTTCAACTTGTTCCCCGATGAAATGATGTCGAATGTCGATGTGCTTTGCTCTAGAGTGTTGAACATTGTTGCAAGAGAACAATGGCACTTTTGTTATCACAATACATAGGAACTTTGTTGAATACAAAGCCATAGTCGATAATTGGGATCTCATCCATAAGATTTGAGCACAACAAGATGACATGGCTATGTATTCACCTCTGCAGAGGATATGGAAGTGCTCATTTGTTTCTTTGAAGACCACTTACGAGCTTGTCACCTAAAAATTGAGCACCACCTAAAGTACTTGACGTGTGTCTTGACATCCCGCATGGTCGGCATCTGCATAGGTTGTTAGAGACATACCGAGTCCTTCGGATACCAAAGTCCCATGTTAATGGTTCCTTGGATACCGAAGACTCGCTTAACCGCTTCAAGGTGCTTTTGGTAGGCTTAGCACGGTATCTAGCACACATGCATACAAAGGAACAAAATGTCCGGTTCATCGGTCGTGAGGTACATCGTGATCCAATCATACTACGATATTTCGTTTGATCTACTATTATCCCCGAGTGGTCCTCATCCGCTTTTGTACGCTCCACCATAGGAGTGTCAACAGGTCACTAGAGGTAAATCCAAATTTCTTTAAGATTTCATTAGCGTATTTAGATTGATTTATAAAAATGCCTCCGGACTTTGTGAAATTTGTAATCCCAAGAAAATGACATTTGTCCCATCATTGACATTTGAAATTTGGAGCCCATCTCCATAGAAAAACGATCACATTCATTAGGGTCGATCGAGGCAAAATAATATCATCAACGTAAATTTGAACGTGAATTAAATGTTTGCGACTTTCGGTGAACAATGTTGGATCAATCGCTCCTTTGCTTAATCCGGTGGATAGAAGAAACTTTGATAGCGTATCATACCATGCCCTTAGAGCTTGCTTCAAACCGTAAAGGGTCTTTTCAAGCGATAGACATGAGTAGGATGCTCGGATTCACAAAACCTTCGGTTGGTCGACGATACGACTTCTTTAAGATCTCCGTTGAGAAAAGCCGTCTTTACATCCATCGATAGACAATCATATTCTTACTTGCAGATTAGCCGTGAAGATTCGATTGCTTCGATGCGCAACAGAACAAAAGATTCCTCAAAGTCGATACCTTCTTCTTGACGATAACCTTTAGCAACTAACCGTGCCTTATTTTTCGTAACATCACCGTGCTCATCAAGCTTCACTTTGAAGATCCACTTTAGAGCAATGATCATTGCACAACTGAACCGGTACTAATTCCCATACATCTAGACGATCGAACTCATGAATTTCTTCTTGCATTGCATTAAACCGCTTGTCCTCGGACATTGCGCTTTAACATCTTTTGGTTCGATCTTGGAGAGTACCGAGTTGAAGAAGCACCATAAGGCATCGATAGCTAATTGTTTTCGAGTTGATACGGAACGAGAAGGATTCCCAATGATGTTATCTAATGGATGGTCATGTGTCCATTTTCTAAGGTGTTCGTGTGGTTGTTGTTGAAGGACCGATGTAGCGAGTTTATATCCCCGATGAAGATGGTTCGTGTTGGTTCGAGGGCAAAGATGTTTTCAAATGGAGCATCTTCGGGAGTAGCAAAGGATTAACTTCATCAATGGTGCACAAACAATTTCATGATGTACATTCAAGATTGATGATTTGTTGATGAGATCGAGTGATCGCCAGCAGCGCTTCTTGGCTTAATGACATTGAAACCGAAGGGTTGACTTGATTCACGGGGATAGGAGCACCTCTGTTGTTGGAATTACTAGATCATTGGCACTTGGTTCATACTTGTTCATCAAACATTGGATCAAATAATTTCTTCAAATCATCTTCGATGGAGGTACATATGGAGTTCTTGGAGAGGAATTGGTACAAGGATGAACCAATTGACCGTTAGAAGTGCGGGTCCAGAACTAGATTGTCTAGGAGCCATTTGACCGGTCAGCTCATCGAACATAACGTGAATTGTTTCCATGATATTTCGGGTTCTCTTGTTGTAGATTTTGTAACCCTTCTTGTTTGGTGCATAACCAACAAAAACTCCAATATCTGCCTTTGCTCTTAATTTTCCTAAGTCTTGACCGTCATTCGTTGGATAGCACAAGGCACCAAACACACGAAGGTAGGAGAGATCAGGTTTTCGTTTATGAATTAGTTCATATGGAGTTTTTCCATGAGAGGTGTGTATAAGGGAAGGATTTTGGGTGTAGCAAGCAGTGGCAATAGCTTCAGCCCATAGAAACATTGGAACTTTTGAATAAATTAGCATTGTTCTTGCGGCTTCCACAAGAGTTTGATTTCGTCTTTCAACTACACCGTTCTGTTGAGGAGTTCGTGGAACACTTCTTTGATGACTGATTCCAATACTTTCATAAAATTGACTTAAGTCTTTGTTAACGAACTCGGTGCCATTGTCAGTTCGAACAATTCTAACCATGTTGTTAAGACGAACACGAAGTTGCTTGATAAGTTTGATGATGACAACCGAGTTTCATCCTTAGTCCTCAAAACTTTACCCAAGTAAATCTAGAATAGTCATCAACAACGACTAAAATATATTTCTTCCCATTAATCGTTTGCACTCTCAATGGTCCGCATGGATCCATATGAAGGGTATGAAGAACTTCCATTACCGAGTTTGTGGGTTTTGGTTTGTGAGCATATTTCGTGCTTTTTCCCAATTGGCAAGTCGAACAAAGGTGATCTTTTCATATTTTAACTGGTAAGCCTCGACAAGATCCTTTCTTGCAAGGTTATTAATGGTGCCAAGTTCAAGTGATTGAGACGACGATGCCATAACCATGACTTTGTTTTCGAAGCCTTTGACAACAAGCAGATTGGAGAGGACTTCATCATGTCTTCGATAGAGATGGTGTATAGGTTTGAACCACGAGTTCCTCTTAACAATTCCACACCATCAAGTTCTCTAACGAAACAAGTATGTTTTCTAAAAGCCACTTCAAGATCGGAATCATAGAATTGACCAACAGAGAACAAGTTATGACCAAGACCTTCCACATAGTATATGATGAGTGCTTATTCACTCATCATTTTTGGTCAAATATGAACTGCAAAACATCTAAAAACACTCCGAAATGCATCAAAATACTGAAAATATCTCAAAATTGTGTTTTATATGTTTCAGATGCAAAATTATCGAAAACAAATGAAAATGAACAAAGTTTGCATAATTGGCGCTTAGGTCCCCAACTTTTAAAATGGCAACTTTAGTCCTCGAATTTCAAAGAATGATGAATTCACCGGACATTTTAAATTGGAAAATAAACATTTTAGTCCTTTGGTAATTCTTACTTGTCAAAATTGGTCATTTTGAGAATTTTTGGAAAATTACAATTTCAGTCCTTCAAGTTTCAAAATTGGCAATAATGATCCTTTGATTATTGGATTGTCAAGACTAGCCCTTTGAATACTTTTCAGAAATTACTTGATTGGTCCCTGGATTTTCAGAATTGCACTTTTGGTCCTTGAAATCTCATTTGGTTTCATAACCCATCCTAAGTCCAAATCCATATTACTACTAATAAATACCCTACCCAAGCCCAACATCCTCACAACCCGTTTACCCAACCCAGCCACAATAACAGACCCAACCCATACCCTGTCTTCCCCATTTCCCGCCCAAACAATACCCTGCTCCTCCCTTTATCTGCTCCCCATAAACCCTACTCTCTTTCTCTCTTCTCAAAACACTCCACCTCCATTACAACTCTTTACCTGAATCATCAAAACCCAAACTCACCCTTAATCCTTTTACCCGCTTATACCCAAATCCCTAACCCACTAAGCTCCTCACCCTTCCCAAGAATGGCCAAGTGGCAATCCAAGCTTCAAAAGCTCCATGGACGGCTCAGATATGCTCTCATGGGTACCTACTTAATCAAGGGCCAAGATTAGTCCAAGAAAGCACAAAGGTTGGTTTTTGCTTGGTTGCACTCACAGAAGAAACACATCTGAAGACTCAAGAGATTGAAGACCAAGTAGTTTTTAGTATAAATAGGAGACTCTTGTAGCCAACAGAAGGCACCCCTAGTTTTATCTTTAAAAAATTTAGTTTACTTGTTTTTTAAGGTCGATGTACTTCTATTTAATATCAATGAAAAGCATTTTCGTTTCATGTTTCTGATTAAAGTAGTTGTTAAAGTTAATTTGAAGGTTACTAATTGCTTTTAGTATAAGTATCAAAGTTAATCTCAAAGGCGGGTCAAGTAGGTGTTTAGAAAATCACCAAAGTTTCGTTATTCACTTAAAGGAGTGTTTGGTTCGAACCATGTTTTGGGTCAAACAAGTTTTCACCCAATTTGACTTTTGAAGTCAACTTGTTTCGATAGTATAAGTTCGGTTTAAGTAAGTGCAAGTCGATACATTTAGTTTTCATCAAGATTTGACTAACAAAAAAGTGTTTTTCTTTTTTTTTGACATAACAAAAACAACAGCTTCTTTGTCAGTGAGCATATTTCGTAGCTTTTAGAAGTTCAAAAGTATAAAAGTTAGTATTATCAAATCTCTATATGCCATACTTTGTTTGTGTCTAATCTTGTATGCATCATAAATTCTTTTAGCATAGTTGAGGTCTAATTTAAAGTTGCGATTTCAAATTTTTATCAACAAAGGCGTTGGTGTTTCGATCCGCTCTCGACTTATTTTTAAGTCATATGACTTATTCTTGGCTCCAAATCGCTTTTTCTTAAAGTCACCTATGCTAACTTGATCTTTGCAGCTTGTCCTTGGTTTGGAGGTCCATGTTTCAGCTTATAAATTAGCTCAAACAGTAGCCCTATAGGCTGTTCCCAAGCCTGCAAATCAGCATCAGGTCACTCTTTTTCTTTTTATCTTTAGCTTCACAAAGTACAAAGTAGCTTAAATTAAGTATAGTTAGCTCATTAGGTGTCCTTTAGTGCTTATTAGAACATCTTTTAGTGCTTATTCCACTACTTTTTTTTAGCCTAGGATTTCCCTTAGAGTAACTTATATATCCAACTGCTTTCCCCTTGTTTACCTAGTGTGAGCTTATTGTTTAGCTTAGGGTGAATCTGTTCTGGCTTATTCGTATTCCTCACTAGCTTATCTCGCTTACTCGTGTAGTTTAATTGTAGCTTGTTCAACCGCTTTCATGCTTAGTTGGGTTTAAAACAATAAAAGAGGTGCTTGTTTAAAATCATCAAAAAAAAAAAAAAAAAAAAAAAAAAAAAAAAAAACCTTGTCCAAACGGTTGAGGAATAAGCTGTTTCCAGCTTATCTAAAGCTTTTCCCAAGTTTCAGTTTTACTAGAAATGCTTATTTTGTTTGTACCTTTGATTCTCAAAAAGCAAAATTGAAAAAAAAAAAAAAGTTTTCAAAAAAAATGGCATGGCTGGGACTCGAACCCACGCCACCCACCTCATAACACAACACCTCAACCAACGCGCCCTTGGGACTTGTCTCGTTGGATTTTACACAAACAATTCATTTAAGGCACTTGGGGAGTTTTGACTATAAGCCTTTTGTAGCTTATTTTGCGACTTATTTACAAAACAACCAAGTCGCTTTCTCATTTTCTTGGGTTTAGCTTAGTTAGAATTACTTTTAGTGAATTTTTCAGATTTTTCTTGAATAGTTTAGTATTTTTAATTAATTAATTAGATTAAAATAGTTTTTAATTCGTAGTAATTATTTTAAAAGTCGAAAAAATATCCGGCTTTTTCCAAAAATTATTTTTAGTCAAATAGATCGTAGGAAAATTAATTTCACACCCGTAGCCCTTAAATTGCAAAACTTTTACGTTTATGGCTCGGGTGGTTGCCGGTTTTTACGTTTTTACGTTTTAGCACCCTAGGACTTAGTGTAGCTTCGTTTTATCATTCCTTAGGCTTAGTGATAGGTTATTTTTAGTTTATTAGGGTTCCCTTTCCTTAATTACCTTCCGTTAATTAATTTGTAGAATCGTAATTCAAATCAACAAATCATTAAAATCCAATTCAAGTTCAAATCACGAAACTCAACGAATCCTTCCATTCACACCTCGTTGGGACATGACCCGGAAATCACTTTTCCCAGATCACTTTATCACACCCGTGAGATTTGATCGTTGACCTTTTTCCTAAAGGGTTGATTTGTCGGATTTTACTGTTATTTTGATATACGTTGATATTGTGTTTTCACCACTCACTTCACAACGAATCAAGATACCCGGAAATTACACTATCTCCAACCACATAATCTCCATAACCCATAATGGCTCCAAAATGGTGGTTTCGAATCTAATCGTCCGATGAATTTGCTCACGAAGTTCATGAGCGCGACCGGTCTCCAAATATGCTTGGAACGACTGAGTCCGGTACCACGAACGATTTAAACGATCTGCGGTTGAACACGACAAGAATGGATAATCGGATAATTGGGATCCCATGAAATAATGGGTTCCATTTGGTTAGTAATGATGATTGGGACACCCACATCGTAAATATAAGCAATGGAATCATTAGGAATAGATGCGATGCTTGTGTCTCAGATTTGACCTATTCAACGTATGTTCACTTCTTAAGGGAATAGTTCTACCAGTAGGCATCCATTTTCTAGTGGGCATTGTCTGATTAACCTTATGGCCAACAAGTATCCATTGATAACCTATCTTACTAAAAGTTCTTCCTGTGGGCTTCCACTGTTTTCTAACTTTCTTTAGCCATTGCCTTTTTGCCTTTTTAGCATGATATTTTGCTTTAACAATGTTAACTGGAGATTCGACAGTTTTAGATAAAACATTCACACCACATTCATGATTAGTAAAATTCAAGCGACATCATTACAAGGTTTGCAAATAGTATCGTAATTGAATTAATTGCAAGACGCCTATGGCAAATACTAGAATCAACACGATTCGTTTTATTCAAATCAAACTTAAAGTTCCTAGGTTGGTCTTCTACTCTCTTCCAATGCACGCCTTAGCTTGCGAGGTCCTATCATTCCTTGTATTGTCTTGAGACTTTGACCGCCGCTTTAATGTCACCGATTACTCTTGTAGAGGGAATGGGAACATTAGTTGGTTTTGCTACTCTTTGCATCTCCTGCTTAGATGTCTTTGGGATCTGAATTACATGCAGCACACTAAGGTTCACTTTCTTAACACTAGAAGTGCTTTGGGATTTGTACTCCTAGGAGGCACACAAGAGTTCGCTTTCTTAGCTTTAATGATTTGGAATCGAACTACTTGAGGGTATACTACAGTTCACATTCAAAACATCGGGCATCGAATGGATATCATACTTGGCACTAGGCATAGAACACGGAATCAAAGGATTAACTCTCTCACCTAAGGACTTAGGGCATATTGTGATTAAGCATTCTAGAATTTATTGAGATCGTTTGGCATATAAGCATGCATGCCCAATTGCATTGTCAAGTGGTTTCTCTAACTTATCATCTTCTACAATCTCACGAAGACATTCTAGGCTGTCTTTAAGGTATGAGAAATATGTTTGAATGGCAAGTTTATTATTCCTAAGATGAGGAGGAACATATTTCACATCAAATCATATTTATTACGTACATGCACCTTTGACGACCATTCTCCCCATTTGTCATTGGCATTTTCCTTTTACCGACTCTTGATTCTCAATTTCCTTTTGCAACGAGGTTATTTTTTCATTATTTTTGTTACGGTGACTTTTATTGACTCAAATAACTCATTGAAATGACATTTAACCTTTTCATTTTCTTCTAGAAAACTCTCATTTTCCTTTTGTAAAGCATTAACCAAGTTTTGAAGATGAAAATTTTGAGAGTTCCGAGAATCTAAAGGAGGAGGCATTCGGGAGCCACTCACATTGTTCATTTCACCCTTTAATTGAGAGATTTGGGCTTTCAACTTTCGATCGTGTTACAATGAGCTTGAATCTGCTTCATCACGTTTGTTAATTTGAAAACCGCATCAAACTCGAGCATCCGAGGATGTCTTGATATTTGAAGTTTTGACATTTTCTTTAAGATGTTGATATTTTAGTTGTAAATTAAAATGCTCAACCTCTAGTTTAGAAAAATGTTTAACCAAATTGTCATGATCATCCAGTTCAATTTTCTCATTTAGTTTAGAATTAGTTTTTTCAAGCTCAATGACACGATCATGGGAGACTTTCAGAGCAACAGATAATTCATGAAATTGAGAAGCATTAATGGAACAATTTGTAGAAGTGTAAAACACATCTTGAGCAATACATTCAGAAATAAGATTCTCATTCAAGGTATGCAAGTTCTTCCTCTCAATCTCATTATATTTTAGTTCTCGCTCATAGTCACAAACCTCAACAATCATCGCATCAAATTCCTTTTCCATTTCTTTAATATAAGAATTAATTCCAATTTTAAGACTCTCAAATTGACCTTTTAATTGTTTGAAGAAAGGCATGACCTCGGTTAAATAACATTCTTTGGTTTGCTCAAACCCCTTTCCCCCGCTATCCCTCAGTAGGTGTGATTCTCTTCTTACGCTTTTCTCAAAATCAACAAACAAATGATAAACAACATATAGGTGATTAAGGTCCTACTATTAGTGGCAATAGATCTAGGAACTAGGTTCATTGGTGTAACAGAGGATACACCGTTGCTTTTGGCAATTTCCTAAGGGAGGGTTAGAAACAACAAGATTCTCTACTTTTGCTTATCTAAATCCATTTTCCGAACACTTGTTCGGGAGTTAGAAGTGTCTCGAGTCTTAAACTTGTTTAAGGAGATCCGCTTTTCCTTAGTGTAATCATGAGGTTTGATCGTTATGTTATTCTTTTACACTCGTGATTTTCAAGCTTCTTGTTCATTTTCTCTCTAGTGACTTCATCCGATTTCTTATCTTCCTCGGTGCACTCAACGCAACTAGGTTTCGCCAGGCTTAAGGATTTCATTACCATCATGCAAGACCTTATGAGCAATCTAGCCTTTTAATAACCTATGGACTTGGTTCCTCAACAAGGGAATGCTATGCTTATCACTTAAGACTCTATGCTTAGTGATCATGTGAGCGATCAATGGTATTCCTTGTACGCATAACTTATTCTCAAGTTTGTTTTTCAAAGTTCTTAGATTGGAAAAATCATTCAAAAGTTTTGATTCCTTAGCATTGAATTATTGCTTAAGCATTTTCACATTTTCTTGAAGTTCTTGTTTTTGCTTAGCAGTTTTAGAAAGCTTTTCTTGTAAGGAGTTTAACTCTTGCTTTAATACTTCTTCTCTAAAATTACTTTTTCTAATAATTGTACGCATTTGGTTATCCATATCCCGCTCACGGGTAGTTAACTCAAACTTAGCACTGCTCATAAATAGCAACTTGTTCCTTATAGGTATTGAGCTCGGTGGTCAAGGAATCATCGAGCACAAATGCGCAGTATTCATCCGGCATGCATTCATTGTTAATTGCGAAGATTTATCACTAGGTACAACAAGATCATTATCTTGTTTCACATATTGTTCATATGGGATAACATTGTTATTTCCCATATTTTCAATATATGACTCAATGACTTGATGAGATTGTACTTCATGGTGAATCTTTTGCTCATCAACCACATCATATAGTTTGAGTACCTCTTTAATGATGGATTCCTTGGATGGATGGCTTGTTGAGATGAAGAGGTCATTGGAGAGATATTAGCCATGAAGATAGTTTGTGCATGGTTCATCATCAACGCCTCGAGTCAAATGCATCACGATCGCAACTTGAAAGGCGTTGGGATTGTTCTGAGCGAAGATGCATTGGTTGTTCGTCCACATCTCCATCATATGTTCTAGCATTCCCATCACCAAGAACAACGACTTCTCTTCATTCAACATTACACCATTATCTTGTGCTTGAACCAACAACATCTTGTCCTCAAGTATTCTCGCGTTTGAGGCGTTTGGTTGAGTATGCTTCCTAGCAATGTGCCCTTCTCCACCACAGCTTGTAGCACTTGATTGGCTTTGCTTGACCTGGTTTCCATTCCTTCCCAATTCGATTTGCAAGATAGCCTCTACCAGCCCACCTCTTCCTTGTTCGATCGCCTTTCTTGAACTGGTTGTTTTGTAACCTTTCCATCTCTGACCAAAGCATGGTTGTGTAGATTGGATGCAGTCCTGATTTCATTGTTAGTGTGAAGTCTGTTGGTATGTGGAGAGAAGGTTAAATTTTGTTGAACCATAAGAGCCAATTTATTGATAAAGTGTTCCATAACTGCATTGGCATCAGGTTGCTTATATCCCGAATCAGGAACGGGGTTGAGATTATCATTTCCAGTGGGTGTGACTTGTGATGCTTTGGTGAAGAATGCAGTTGTATCATTTGATGAGCTTGTTTCTCTTGGTTGAGATTTGAACTGCTCAAGAATCCTTTTTCAAACATAGCATGTTTCTCATTCAAAGAAGGAAGGCATACAATTGCTCATAGTTGGTGTTCTTAAGTCCTTTGGTAAGCTTCATGTATGACAAACTTGTGCCATTTGGGATTCATGTTGTTTACTTAATTTTGAGTTCAATTGAATGTTTGGCATAGTCATCTTGATATTCCTCATATCATTCACCGACTTGTGGAATCTCACGTAATATTCATAGACACTTTCTTTAGGTTTCATCTTAAAGTGCTCGAATTCATCATATAGTCTGTGATTCTCTATCTTCTATAGTCAATTCGAACCCAAGAGAAGCATCTTGACATTATCCCAAACCGCCTTGGCTTCGTGGTTGTGATTGATCGCCTTGTAGATATCTTTTGGAAGACCACAAGTATGATGTTAGAAGCCACGATGTCGAGATCAAATCTCTTTTCTCCTTATCACTCACTCATCATATGTCTTTGGTCCGTCTAATCCAAAGATCATTGTACCATCTCGTTGCAATGTCAATTAAGTCTCTTGTGGTCTCAACTCGATAAGGTCCTTCATCAATTGACTTAAGGATGTTAACCCCATTCTCTTTTCCTAAGCAAGACAACTGATTCTCGTATGACCAAGATTCATAGTCGGTTCTATCAAGCATGGGAGGATTTAGTATCGATCCTGCACTTGCACATCATCAACAACGGAAGACATGTTTAAATTCTACGGATTTTACAAATCTTTGACTTAACCGGAAATAGATTCTTTCACGCGATTTTACAAAATCAAGAGAGAAACCGAAAAACTTATACACTTATGCGTAGACAACAACTTAACGCGTAGCAGCTTAGGAGTAACAACAAACTTACGCGTAGACACAAGCTTACGCGTAGACAGAGCTTACGCGTAGTCTAGAGATTACGCGTAGAGTTTTAGGGTAAAAGGCTTAAGTTTATGCGTAAACCAAAGCTTAGGCGTAGGAACCTTATGCGTAAGTTTCTCTTAGGCGTAAGACAGGCTTATGCGTAAGAGAAGGCTTATGCGTAAGAATTTTTACGCGTAAGTTTTATGCTTATTCGTAAAATTAGGGTTTTACCCACAAAAATCTCTTACACTTCACAAAGGCACGAGATATCCAAAGTTGAAGTGTTTTCGTGCTTATCCAAGCAAGAAGAACACCGAGTAACCACCGAAATGAAGATCTCGTGAAAACACTTTACGCGTGGGATTCACCACGCGTAGAACTAGGGTTTTCATATGCGTAGGAAGTACGGATTTTGCCAAACACGCTTTTATGATCAAAACCATTTAGTAAACCGATTATAATGATGATACAACCTTAAAAACATCAAAACAACAAAGCTTGAGGATCAAAACCACGAATCTCTCTTCTGCGTAAGTTCGCATACACGTATCCAAACACTCTTAAAACCAAGAAAACTTGTAAAGTTTGAACCTTTTGCAAGAAACCGAAATTTAAGCACTCAATAAACCTTAACCCACAAGAATCTTGGATTAAAAGTGTAAATTTTAAAGCTTTAAAGGTACCAAAACTCGTATACGAAACCACGCATAACCACCACGTTACGAGTAAGAAACCAAACCTTATCCCAACAATAACAATCAAACCAAGAACATGAGAGATGGATGATCAAACCATGGCTCTTGATACCAATTGTAGGATCTTGGTTTATCACAAGTTAGGTATAAAGAGATAAGGTTTAGAGAGAGAAAGTGGGAGAGGATGGGAACTTTAGAGAGACAAAGAAAATGTATTATGAAGCTCCAACCCTTTGCCTTGGAGGGCAAAGGGTATTTATAGGGTACAACCTTAGACGCCTCTAATAGGTCATGGATCGAGGCATACGGTGGGTAAAGACCCGTCAGTCCTCCACGGTGTTACAAAGTAAACTAAATACTATCATAGACTTACTATGACTACGAGCTTTCTAACGAGCATACATACTTGAGGTGACCGACACTTTAAGTACTGGATTTACTAAATCCTAACACAGCTTGAGATGGATCCGGCGGGAAGTCGATCAAGCCAATTACTAGCTTGATCCTGTAGAGAGAATTGGAACAGACGCAGACGCGTGGTTTCCCGAGTAGTAGCATCGAGGTCGATGGAATCGACGATTTTAAGGAAATCCTTAAGATGCTGATTAGGATCTTCAGAACGAAGTCCATGGAATGCACATCCGTTTTGCACCAACCGGATGGTGTCGGATCGAAGGGCCGTAGTTTGGGCTTGGTCGGGAAGCTCAATGGTGTTTCTATAGCTTAGGTGGCTTGGTCTCGAGTATTCACCAAGAGTACGGTCTCTTGGCGGGACAATGATTTGAGGGGTTATCACCTTCCATGATGAAAAGTGATGGGTTACGAACAAAGGTCACGAAGAAGGGGGATAGACTACGAGGAAGCTAAATATGTGAAAAAAATTTACTTGATAGGAATCACAAAGAAACCTAAGCGAGGTGGACTACTAACTAGTTATTCTATTCCCGCAGCGCGCCAAAACTTGATAACGCTACACGCGTGCTCGGGGTCAAAGGAACTTCCTTTAGTCGAGCAAGTTTTCAACACCCTAGGCGATGAACCTAATCGTTGTAGTGTAGTATTAGGGTAAGCCACGGAATTGATATCGTTCTCTGGGGAATAGGAATGCTAGTGAGAAGTTACTACGCTAAGGTTGAGGTTGAGGAAGATTATTATTTTTATCTTTTTATGTTTTATAGGAAATGGAAAGGTGCGAATCTCGAGGTTTGGATTTGGGGGGTTGGTATTTCTACCGATTACTCTACTTATCTAACTATCTAATTAATTAAGCTAAGGGTAGTCTATGTCTATTGTTGTGTGCTCGTATGATGATTAAAATGTGTTTACCTAGATGCTACTACTCCTAGTTATCTCCTATTGATGGTTGAATTGTCACGTCCTTATTCTTAACGCGTTGTGTTTTCTAAGGTCGTGGGTGTGCATTCCCTAACTCTTTGAAGTCACCTTTAAGTGTAGTAAACGAAATCCACTAAGTCATTCAAAACTAACCTTGAGGTTATCTTTGGGTCTAGTAAACGAAATCCACTAAGTCATTCATAAACTATCAAAGATTTATCAAGTATTAAACACAACGATAGCCTAGTCGCACTCCTAAGCCAATTACAATTAGGATAAGAGACAACCTAACAATAATTAACAACTAGGTTTCATATATCTAAGCAAACACACAAGTAATTTAGCCGGACATGGTAAACATGCAAGCATACACACAATCAATCAAATACATAATTGTATTAATGAAGTAAAACACTTATCTTGGTGTAAGATAGGGTTTGAACCCTAAAATCTTGTACAAGACAGTCTTGGTTCGGTTTAGGTTTTACTCCAAAAGACTACACACCAATCTTGAAAAATTCGGATTCTATATATAAGATTACATATGCGATGGCGTCACCTTTTGTTTTGTGACGCCGTGTGTCGCCGTATCATTAGGGTTTCGTCTTGGCCACGTTAGACTTGCGGCGGCCACCTTATGCTTGCGACGCCGTCCTCTTGACCGGCGCCGTCTGGATTGCATCTAGGCCGTGCGAGTTGCGACGGCCTACTCTTTTATAACTTGACGTCGTCACTTGAAAATATGAGTTTTGGCTTCGTCCGCCACAAAATCCTCCGGCGTCGCGATTAAGCGGTGGCGCCGCCACCTATGTTTTCAAAGACTTTGAGTGTCTCGATTATGACTTTGGCCATTTTCTTCGTATATTCGCGCCTTTTCATCCAAATAAGTGCCATTCCAAAGATTTTGCCTTCAAGAGACCTAAAAGTGAAAAGGAACGATATTAAGCAATAACGGATACAAAAGTGATCAATTAAGGGATTAAACGACCCCTCAAAAAGGTACATTTTAAAACCTTATCAGATGTCCTTGATGATGTTGTAAAGGAGTAGATCTCCTTTGGGATTAGTCGTTGGTGTAGTGTGGTAGTAGTTCCTCCATTGCAATGGAACTAGGTGCTTAGCCTAGTACCTAATAAAGGGTAGGCGACGTTGTGAAGGTGTAGTTCACCTTGGTGTGAAAGAACTAGGTACTTAGCCTAGTACCTTATAAAGGGTAGGCGACGTTGTGATAGGATTAGTTCTCCTAAGGTGTGAAAGAACTCGGTGGTTAGCCTAGCACCGTATAAAGGGTAGGCGACGTTGTGTTAGGTGTGGTTCGCCTTGGTGTGAAAGAACTCGGTATTTAGCTTTGTACCGGAAAAAGGTTAAGCGACATTGTAAAGGCTTCTCCGCCATAAGGAGATTGGTGTAGTGTTTACGAACTCTCGAGTAGGTGACTCAGGGAGTGGAGTAGGGCAAGGAAGGTGTCCTTGTAACCGAACCACTATAAATACTCGCGTTGTGGTTTTGTGCTTCTTACTCTTATCTTTTCATTACATATCTTAATATGCTTGTTTATCAACATCCAACACACACAACCAAATAGATTGACATAAGTCGATCTAAATAGTTTAAACGGAAGTTTTAATTGGTAAAACTATTCAACCCCCCCTTCTAGTTTTCTACAATTGGCATCAGAGCTTCGTTATCAAGTTTCTTGAAGTATATTGTACTTTAAAAACTTGATACAATCCATGGTTATCAAGTGAAAAGAACTTGGTTATTTATGCGGTTAATGGTCTTGATTCTCGATTTACTACTATTGTTAAAATTATTAGACACCGTGAACCTCTTCCAAGTTTTGAAACGCCACGTAATATGTTGCTACTTGAGGAGTCTACATCAAATGAACACACCGGCACAACCACCACTTTTGATAGTAGCTCGTCCTCGCCCACCATTCTTGTGGCCACCAATTCATCGGACCAAAAAGGTAACACTAGTACTCATTTAAATAAATCAAAAAGCCTACCTCAAATATATAACCATTTAAATAAAGGGTCGTGCAAGTTTGGTGATCGTTTTAAGTTTATTCATGACCATCGCAATCGGTCAGGTTTAAATGCTAAAAACAACATGGGTGGAAATTCGGTTAGCACACAGGGTACACTTAATCATGCTTCTGTGTTACCACATTATAACCAGTATAACAATTGGGCTCCCCATGGTTTGTATAATAGCCGTGTGGCCCAACACCACCAACAACCCGGTTACCTTCCTCGCTTGGGCCAACAGCCCACACCCTTAGCCTTCACCATC
Organism: Chrysanthemum lavandulifolium; assembly: GCA_022545495.1. NCBI lineage: Eukaryota > Viridiplantae > Streptophyta > Magnoliopsida > Asterales > Asteraceae > Chrysanthemum > Chrysanthemum lavandulifolium. Next base: position 232,231,604 of record CM040244.1, on the reverse strand, counting down.
CTCTTATATCACCAGTCCATGCCCGCTGCCTTAGTTGCTCCAGTAGCCCAATACATATACCTCGCCAAATAGCAACCACAACACCAGGAGCCTGATACCCACAACCCACCGATCCTAACAACATCCTCGGTCCACCCCTGTTGTGTACCCATCTCAAACGACCTCGCTTCCTAGTGCTTTTAGCATTATGACTTTGCAAGACCCGACTTAGAACATGGGTACAGGTGCCTCTTCTCATTTAAATTCTAATGCAAGTAATTTAAATACCATTTTTAATAAATTTTTATTCCCATCTGTACATGTTGGTGATGGTATTTCTATTCTCGTCACTAGTACCGGACATAGCATTATTTCTTCTCTTCATCGTCCTCTTCACCTTCATAATGTACTACCTCCGTCCCATATTAATTGTCCTGCTTTGACTTTTTAAGTCTTTTTTTCTTAACTTTGACCTTAAATATTTTTATTTGTGCTATATAATATTTAATAAAAATTATACCAATAAAAAATACATTAAAAACTCAATCTATTCATATATTTTGCATCAAGTATTATATAACACAATTAAAAATATTTAATGTCAAAGTTAGAAATGAAAGACCTAGAAAATTCAAAGTGAACAGTCAATATGGGACGGATGAAGTACTTGTCACTCCTAACATCATTAAAATCTCATTTCTGTTCGTCAATTTACTATGGATAATAATTGAACTATTTGTTAATACAAATAAATTATAAAAATGTTTATTTATATTTCTCGATCTCTTTAAGTATTGTTAATAAAAATCATAAAATCCAAATAAATTATAAAAATGTTTATTTATATTTATTTTCACTAGTTATATACATTCATTAGTTAGTATAGTTTTTAGCAACTAATTTCCGAAGTTTAAGCATAGACAATATACAATATCCAAGCAAAATAATCACCATTCACCAACAATTTTCTTGATTCTCTCAAACAAGAATATCACACTTTCTCTATCAGTCATCTTTGCGAAAAATGCAGAGTTGGATGGTGTCTTTATCAAAGTATTAGCAAATGTTATAAAAATTTGGTTGTTAAAATCAACCCATCATTTTCCTTTTATTTACGAGTAGTTTGTATCATCATACTTTGTCTCATTCTTATCATGTTATGACAAAAGTTCAATACGGACAATAATTATTTAAAGATCAAATCAAGAGATCTCAACCATTCATTTATTTTAAATCTAAAGGTTTAGATTAATCCTCATTTTAATATAATTAATTATTGAATGACACTTTTGTAATATCATCCGAACACTCCCTAATAACAAAATAGATGTTAACCAAAATAGTTGTTAACCAATTCCTTTCATTTCACTTCCCTTAAATCAACCACTACCACCAACATATCCGGTGATAACAGATCTGGCGGCGACAAGAACAACCCTATGGCTAGATTTAAATCACTAAATTAATTTTTAAGCTTTTTATCAAGAGATTGGGGATTTGAGTTTTAGTGAGTATTTTTAACAATTGATTGAGGGGATTTGTTCGGAAGCCCCTACTAATCACTCGTCTATGTTCAATCTCATCACAACAATAACCTAAAAGTGTTAATCGAGTGATTAGGGTTTCATATGTAATAGTGTTGATGGGGATATTGATGGTGATGGGTTATCGATATAGATATAGCGGTGGCGGCGAGCAGCGGAGACATCAAGGCGATGGTGACAGGTAATGTTCAAATCATGTAAAGGTTGCTGAATATGGCTATTTGATTTTGTGTATCAATTTTGTTTCCTTGAAGATGGTAAATAAGGCTATGAGTTGTTGATTTTTGGTTTTAGAAGTTTGTTGGGGTTCTATCATGAGAAATAGACATGTTTTGAAAAATAAAGAAGGCTTGGTTGATTTGGAAAGGTGAAAGGCATAGGTATGCATGTCCTTTTAGCTATTGGTACAAGCAAAGAAGTGAAAGAAAGTGTGAAAAACATGGCCTTCTTAAAGTCATCAACATCACAAATCTATGCAAATCTATGGAAGTCATCAAATATTATTGTACAATTTAGTGCTTAGATTTAATCATTAATTTAAATTCGACCAAAGAATCCCATGAGACTTTGTGCAAATCACATGTGATTTTACCTCAAATCACATGTAATTTTACCAAAAATCACATGTGATTTAACGCAAATCAAATGTGATTTTACCGAATTTTTGTTAAAGTCAATCACATGTGATTTATACACAAATCACATTTGATTTACACATGAATCACAACAAAAAGCAGAATCGTGTGATTTACTCATTTTAGATTAAAAGCAGAATCACGTGTGTTTGGGTTTATAATAAAGAAAGAGTAAATCACACGTGATTTACATTTTTCACAAAAAAAAAAAAAAAAAAAAAAAAAGAATTACGTGATTTCACGAATTGATTTTATAAAAGGAATGAATAAGTTGATTTGCTATTAAAGATCACATGTGATTTATTACTTTAAAGATCGCATTGTGAAATCATAAGTATTTTTTTTTTTTTTTTTTTTTTCCGAGTCGATACTCGATATTGCGAGCCACTAAAATCACATGTGATTTTGTGATTTATAAAATCACATGTGATTTTAACAAATCACAATTAATTTAAAACTCACGTGCGATTTTTCTGGGCGGAAATTTTAGAAAAAACAATTCGTCGAAAGTATATAAAAGTGCATATTTATAGAAAGATAATTTACTTCTTGTCGCGATGGTGTATTTTTCGTAGATAAAAATTTAACGTTTGTAAGATATGTTGTTTTAAAAAAAAGTAAAAATGAGGTTTTATATAATTACTTTCTGCCTTTGCTTTGTTATTTTTTTTTTATGATCTGCACCGTTGGATGAAAGAAGATTAAAGGGCCAAGATGAGCTAGTTTTTCTTTAGATAATTGATGAATAATGTGGAACTCACCTCGTCATCTTATTATTTGTATGTTATTAATCGTCCAAAAGCTTTAAAAAAAAAAAAAAAAAAAAAAAAAAAAAAAAAATCAATTTCTCACTAGTTGCGGTGTCAGAATAACAATTAAAAGATAAGTAAAAATGAGTAGGAAATATAAGATATTTCTATTTTCTATCTCTAAGTTTGTAAAAATTTGGAAAGAAAATTTATTTCACAAACACTGAAAATATAAAAACGCGTTTAGTTAATATTTGTATTTTGAAAACGACAAAAAAATCGATCGAACTTGACACTTGTTGTCGTTGTGTATAATAACTATTTTTTTTCATTATGTAACACAAACCTTTTGAATTTTGTCATTGTATGTAGCCAGTTAGGTGAATTTGTGTTATCATGTACCAGTCGAACTTAGCGTTACATCGTTAGTCCTTTTATATTAATCGGTCGTTAGTAAATAACTTAAAATTTCGTTCTCTTCGTTTTTAATCGTTTTCATCCGTTACTATCGCTTTTGTCCGTTTTTATACTTTTAAATGCGTTGCTTTTCCGTTTTACGTTTCGTCTGTTTCTTACATTCTCGTCCGTTTCTTACGTTTCGTCCGCTTTTATCGTTTTCATTCGCTTTTATCGTTTTACTCCGTTTTATAAGTTTTCATCCGTTTTCATCTGTTTTATCGTTTTCAATCGTTTTCGGCCGTTTTATCGTTTTAAATCGGTTTAAATGTCTTCGTCGATTTTCTAATGTTTTCGTCTGTTTTTATATGTTTTCGTCTGCTTTTATCTGTTTATACGTTTTAGTCTTTTTTAAGTTTTCATCTGTTTTCTTACACCTTCATCCATTTTATACGTTTTGTCCGTATTCTTAAGTTTTATACATTTTCGTGCGAAAAGTAAGAAAATGAGCGAAAAAGTAAGAAACCAGCGAAAGCGTATAAAAAGATGAAAATGTTAGAAAACAGACAAAAACTTTAAAAAATGTATTTAAAATGTATAAAAACAGTTGAAAACGTAAGAAAACGTAAATACGAATGAAAACGTAAAAACGAACAAAACGCATAAAAGCGGATGACAACGTAAGAAAAGCAGACAAAACGTGTAAAAGCGGACGGCGTATAATAACGGACTAAAGCGTAAGTAAACAAACGAAATGTAAAAACGGATGAAAGCATTGGACCAAAATGTATAAAACGGACGAAAAAGTATAAAACGGATGAAAACGATAATAACGGACTAAAGCGTAAGAAAGCGTCTCAAAACGTAAGTAAACAAGCGAAAATGTAAAAAGCGGATGAAAGCATTGGACCAAAATGTATAAAGCGGACGAAAAAGTATAAAAGCGGACGACGTATAATAACGGATGAAAGCGAATAAAAGCGTGAAGAACGAAATTTTAAGTTATTTACTAACGATCGTTAGTAAATAAGGACTAACGATGTAACGCTAAGCTGACCGGTACATACAATAACACAAATTCACCTAACGGCTACATCTGATGACAAAAATTCAAAAGGTTTGTGTTCTGATGAAAAAAATAGTTATTACACACACAACGACAATGTGTCGAGTTCGATCGTTTTTTTATCATTTTCCTCAGATTTATCTTGAAGAAGTGGAAGGATGGTTATGAGTTACAAATGAAACAATGAAAACAACTGAAATTTTGTTTTGTAGTTTTCCTTGTTAAGTTAAGAAATAAGGAATTTTGTGTTTTGCAAAACATTTTGTTAGAAAACGTTAATTTAAACACGATATTTGTTTTCATTGTTTTCCACAAAACATTTTCTAAAGACAAAAAATGTTTTCCCCCAACTAAACGCATTGTATCATTGTATCTATTACTTTGAATACAAGTAGATTAACAATTGTCAAACTATATATAAACACTAAAAGTTTATCACACACGCTTTATAATCCACTATCACTAAACTAATTTAGACTAGTTTAATATAAGTGAGTTCAACCAAACCCAAAAAGTGAAAAACTCAAAGAGTGAAAATAGAATATAACTCACCTGACTAGGCTTAAAAGTTCAAACTAAAAGGTAAAAGATTTTGACCTATGTACTTCAATTTGGTTCTTACTATATGTTTGACCATCCCTGTGCTTTACGATAAATTCTACATGCCACAGACTTTTAGATTTCCTTTTACAACGACATAATTCATTTACACTTTTAGGTGTGACACAAGTACTCAAACCATGCTTTAAAAAGAAAACATGGGTTCAAAATGGGGACCTTTATGAAGCTTTTGTAGCCCTTAAACTCAGAAATTTATAATAAACATTAGGGATGAAGCAATGGGTTGCAGGCTACGCTCCCATCATTCCAAGTTTAACTTATGAGTAAAGCTTTTCTTGTGGTTATTGTTGAATTTAGCTTTAGCTTTAACCAAGCCAAAATAAGTATAATCGATGTAAAGTTTCTTCTTTTTGAATGAATTATCAACTGATAGCTAGACATGGTTCTATTAGTGTAATGATTTCGTTTAGATGTTAAACATACTTAAATGATCGATCATTGTCGGGTAAGATATATAGACGATTAGTTTTTAGTTGTAAACAAATTGTTTCTTAATTTGGTGTGACGTCTTAAAACAAAATATATGTAATTGGAATTAAATAGCTTATTGCCTTATTGCATCGACTTATTTTCGTACGCGTCAGCCTGATCGAGACATTTTGTATTTTGCCAACTAACTCTATTTTTGCTGATTTTTCTAAACACCACTTGAAACATGAGTGAAAGTACTCCAAAACTCAATATAGTGTAGACAAATTATACTATTACTAGAAGAGTATCCGTGCATAGCAACGAGATTTTATAACGACATATCGTTTAGTGATAAAAAGAAGTTTATAGGTTATAACGAAAAATAATAAAAGTTTGAAGATTCGGGGATTAAACATAATGTTTTAAAACCCGGTTCGACCTGAGTGGTTCAATCGGTTAAACTGTTACGGTCCAAAAACGGGTCGATTTAAACTGGGTCAACCCGACGGGTTGATTCGAAAACGGGTCAATTTAAACTGGTCAACCCGCCGGGCTTGAAGCATCTTGGGCCAACCCGCTTTTCGATGTGTATTAATAGTTTTCTTTTGAAATATATTTTTTCAATATTTCCTCTTTTTAGTTTCAACTTTTCACTTTTCGTTTTTGTTTTTCCTTTATATATAGTATATAGCGAGAATGCATAGCGTTGAGGCAGTGAGTATCTTTTGATGATTAACCTAGAAATAGATCTCGATGGGCTGACTCACCAGGTTTAGATCGTTTTCAACGAGTCATCTCGATAAGTTTTCGGATGGCTTTATTGTGGCCAAATTTAACCTGCCGTCTTGTTTCGGTTCGAGTTGAACCAGGTTGTTGCGGTCAGGTTTTAATATATATACGTACAATCAACATTGGTTGTATGAATCATGTGTGTTTTATTAATGTGTATAACTATACTCTTTACTTTAGGGTGTTTTAAAATGACATTAATTAATATGTTTAATTATTTTATATTTTAGATTATGTTGTAGTTTATTTAAATTGTACACTGTGAAAATTTTATTGTACTCTTTAGTAAAAAGTGTTTTAATTGGTTGTATTTTATTTTTTTTTGTATATATGCTTTTAATTGGTTATATAATATGAATAAATTATTATACTTTTAAATATGTGTGTGTTTTAATAACAGTATTAATTATACTATACATTTCTCTCACTTTTATCATTTTCTTTCAACTTTCAACATTTAATTATTTTTATTTTATATGTAATATAGATATACATAATCCAATAAACACGGCTCATTACGTGCTTAATATCTTTAACAAAATCACACGAATCAATTAAATAAACTTAATATCTTTAACAAATCACACGAATCAATTAAATAAAACAAGATATCTTAATTTCACATTAATAAAATCGTAAACAATTTTGTATTTATATCACCAAACTCAATTATTAAGAGAATGGTGAACAACTGAACACATCAAGGGTCCTAACCATAATTTAAGATGGCATTCGAGTCGTATTCAGTTGATTTATTCGGGTTTACGGGTTCGTACAGTCTCTATCAAATACGACCCATTTATTAATTGTGTCAAAAAAAAAGTCAAACCTAACTCAGACCTGCATAATACGTGTAACCAGTTTGTGTCCCATTTAATATGTTAAGTAAATAGGTCAAGCGGTGAAAAATGTTAGTGGTGTGTCGATTCAACAACTATAAATCCAAAAATGATATACGTAATATACAAATATCTACACAACAATTTCAATTATATGAGATAATTGTAATTCATTGTATTATTAAGTATATGATTTAAAATCATTTGAGCGTAAAAACTTCTTTACATACTAAGGGTATGTTTAGCAAAACTAAATGGTAGTATGGTATATAATCATAAACTAAATTGTAAATTAAATTAAAAGCAATTAACATGAGCTACAATTTCGTATTTTTTTTAATAAAAGTGTTTGGTAAATTAATTATTAATCTATGATTATAAGATGTAAAATGACATAAAAGGACATGTATATATAATTAATCAAAGGACATGTCTTTTTTCGCCTTTTTATCACTTGGAGCCATCTAAAAATTTATTCACATAATAGCAACATTTTAAAGAAAATAATACACCCAAGCTAAAACCTATAACTAATCAAATGAGATCATGGCAAATGCATAACACACTAAATATGGTTTAGGAACCTTCATATATCAGGCATGTGTTCTTAGGAACCTTCATATAAACTCCTTCGTACCTTTGACCTTTAGTATAAACTATAGTTTTTGCTATTAGTCATGACAATACAATAAATATATGAGGTATGTGTTTTACATTGCACAGAGATGGCACTACTTAAACGCAATGGTGATCAAGTCGTTTCGGCAATTAGGACGATACGCCGATTACAGTACTAAGATGTTACCTTCATATCATCTTAAGTTTAGTGGTTGCATCTACACAGTAGGTTATAATCGATTCTTAACTTGCATTTGAACATAAAACCAAAAGAATCAACATATATACACAAGTCGATCAACATATATACGAAAATAACCTTAAAGCGCATAACCATTAAAACCAAAAGAAGCATTAGCATATCAACACTTTGTTTAAGAAACTATGTATATCATGAAGCACATTATACGACGTAGCAATTAATTTAATGCATATCAAGTATTACAAAACATGCATCAATATAACAATTAGGTAGTGCATACTAATACTGCACATTAGTTAACCAATATGTATCCACGACGTCATGTACAACTCTTTTGAAAGCAAAATTAGTGCATTATAGAGGATTGCGAAAACGAAAGACGCACATGATCAACTCTTTTGAATAGGTTGTAATTACGTGAATGTTTTGTGTAGTTGTTGAAGAGATCAAATTAGGGTTGTGGGGAAGATGGTTTGTACGTGATTTTTTATATAGGGTTAGAGGTATATGGGTAATTTTAGTTTTAACGACTCTTGAATATTTAGAACGCTCATTCTAGTAGTCATTAACTTTGGAGTGTTTGTTCGACTTAAAAGCTTGTAGCATGCATATCCAAACCGAGCTATTAAATTTGAATGAGCTGTTTGTTAGAATTAAAAGCTAATAGCTCTTAAAAAGCTCTAAAAATGTGCTTGCCAAACAGACCCTAAGAGATCAATCTCCACCCTTCATTTTTATTAGATCTAATGGATGAGATTAATCCCAACAATTAAAAAAACTCACTTTCATTCTTTTTTTTCAAATATAAATATCTTTCAAACCGTTAATCGTCAAGGGAAAAAAAAATATATCATTACGACGAGCATTTAATTATCTTTCTATAGATAGGCACTTTGATATACTTTCGACAATTTTTTTTTCATGTTTTTCACCTTTTTTTAAAGTTTTTTTTTCCGTTTTTTCATTTTTTTTACGTTACTGAAATTTGCATGAAAAAATCATATATGATTTAACACTAATTTGAATACCACATTTGATATTAGTGTTAAATCATATATGATATGTATATGATATGTATATGATATGTGATTTATCATATATGATTTAACACTAGTATCACATATGATATTAAATATCATATGTGATTTAACACCAATATCACATGTGATCTTCAAATTAGTGTTAAATCATATATGATATTTCATGCAAATTCCAGTTTCGAAGAAAAACGAAAAAAAAAACGAAAAAAAAGACGAAAAAACGTGAAATAAAAATGATTTCTTTTCCTTTTTTCAAAAGTATATCAGAGTGCCCGTCTATAGAAAGATAATTAAATGCTCGTCGCGATAGTGTAATTATTTTTGCTTAACGATTAACGGTTTAAGAGATATTTAAATTATAAAAAATATGTGAAATAATACAATGCTTTTAATATCAGCCATGGATTTCTTTTTAGATGGATGGTGGAGATGAGTCCCTTGATATGTAAGAAAAGTTTGGTATGTAAAATAACTCTCCTCTAAGTATATAACAAAATGAATTTAATCTAAATCAAACATAAAATCAAAGTTATATCTTTTTTAGAGGCTTATATACTTAAATGGGTTCACGGGTTAACCTGTTAATACTTACTCAACTCAAATGCGACTCGTTAACTAAGGGTTAGACGGGTTGACCTGTTTTGACCCAAACTTGTTTATCCTCAACTCAAACTTGCTTAACTTTGTGTCGAGTGTTCGAGCAAATTTCTGTAAGTGCTCTTTAGCCACAGTCATTCGGAGGTCTTGAAGTTTCTCCTTCGTCCCTAGGCTGAAATAATACAAGATTTTGTTAACTCGCCCTATGTTTTTAATCTGAGACCAAGCTCCGATGTGAAAGTAAACGTTTGCTTGGTATGAATTATAGTGAGAGAAAGTAAGTATCGGAGTGTGTGAGAATGATTGTTGTTTATTTGAGAGAACGGATCAATTTATACTACATGGACTTTACTCAACGACACGAGAATTGTGGAGACGAGGTTGTTATCTTGGAGCAGCGAGGAAATCGTTGTTGGGCATGAGCCATAGCTTTCAGAGCTCGGGTTGTCGTAATGTGCTCATCAGCGATTGTAGTCCTAGCAGTGTCACTTTCGTACTGTTAGACGACATTATGAGTCTTAGTTGGATTTGTATATGGGTCTTGGTTGGGTTTGTAGGTTTGTATGGGTATCGGCCCATTGTGCTTTGTATAAATACATATTATGTACTTTGTATCGATCATTCAATCAATAATAATACTGCGACTTACATGGTATCAGGGATATCAAAACCCTAATCCACCTTCTGCACTACTGCCTTCAAGTTTCGGTTTGCAGTCTTCAGTTTCAGCTTTAAGTTTTTGTTTGTGACTGTGTTTCCAGTCACGTGTTTGTTTCCCTTCAAGTTTCGGTTTGCAGTCTTCAGAAACAACAGCCTTTGAAGCTCTCAAGCTGCAATTATCCACTACCCTGGTGTTACGTTTGCCCGACTTTGCGCAAACTTTTGTTGTTGAGACTGATGCGCAAAAAGGAGGCATCAGTGCGATATTGCTCCAAAATGGTCGACATATATGTTACTTTAGTTGGCGGTAAGGACCACGCATGAGAGCCGCGATGACTTACCAGAAAGAATTATCCGCTATTGTGGAAGCGGTTTTTAAGTGGCGACACTACTTGATTGGGCGACGTTTCGTCATACGGACTGATTATAGGAGTCTCAAGGAGCTTATGCAGTAGGTCATTCAAACTCCGATTCCACACAAATATGTTCGTAAGTTGCTAGGTTTCGAATTTAGCATTGAATATAAGCGGGTACACAATCAGGTGGTTAATGCATTGTCTCGAATGTATGAGGATGCTGAACCCTTAACAGCTTTGTTAATACAAATAAACCGTAAAAACGTTTATTTATATTTTACGATATTCTAATGTTTTGTCGATAACAATCGTAAAATTATTTTAACAAAATAAATAAAATACGTAAAAGCTTTGAGCCAATAGTTTACTAACACACTTTTACTAAACATATAAAATCATCACAACATGTTTAGTTGGATAAGTTATATAAAACCAAAACCATTTTTATATAACATTTACAAGTAATTTTGTTTACTTATATTTTATAAAAATGTATATGTGCTTATTATAACTTGTAATGGGTAAATGATGGGTAAAAACCAAAGTACATGACCCATACCCATGGATCATGATCCATGACCCATGATCCATTGCATGACATCATACATGAAATCATGTTGGATATTATCCATGATCCATGACCCAAAGTCCATGACCCATGACACAAGACCCATGACCCATTGACTAGGTACAATGTATCTTGTTGGGTATCCATGAACCAAAGTCTATGACCCATGGTCCATAACTCATAACCCATAACCCGGTTTGCAACCCAAAATCTGGACTAGCCTGACCCAGCTGCCGGATCCGTTGGATTGCACTGGTCAGATCCCTTGGGTAAGGAATCCGCCGGATCCGGGTGAACAACAGGCAGATTGCCTATAAATAGTGATTCATTTCTCTGTTGCTCCTAACCCCTTTTAGACATATCTTCTCTCTATGTTCTAACCTCTCTAACCTCATATCCAAAGGATCATTCTATGTAGTTTTCTCTTTGTGTGATTCTCTAGGTTCCTCTAAAAGGCGAGATCACAACCTCTTGAAGACGTGCAAGCTCAAGGTCATGAGTTGCTAAGTTTCGTCATCATCAAGACCATTGAAGTGCATCTCTTGTTGATAGTTCTTATCTCCATCCATAAGTGTGTCAAGTTGAAGGCATTGGTGTATAGTTCCAAAGGTGTACATTTGATATGGGGCGTCGATGTATATTTGTGTAGTTTGGGTAAAAGGGTATTGATATCCTTTGAAGTGTTGTAAAAAGGAGTTTGTCTCCTTTGGGTTGTAGTGTTGGGTAGTAGTTCCTCTTTTGTAATGGAACTGGGTGTCTAGCCTAGTACCGAATAAAGTGTAGGCGACGTTGTGATAGGTTTGGTTCTACCTCGTGGAAGAACTCGGTGTCTAGCCTTTTACTGGATAAAGTGTAGGCGACGTTGTGAAGGCTTCTCCGCCATATTAAAGAGCTTGTGTTTTGTAGTGCTTAGAAACTCTCGAGTTGGGTACTCGGGGAGTTGAGTAGGGCAAAAAAGGAGTCCTTGTAGCTGAACCACTATAAAGACTTTTTTCGTGATTTTGTGTTCCTTTACTCTTTATCTCTTTATCTCTTTGCATTATTTGTTTATATGTCTATCTATCAATATCCAACACATGATCTAAATGGATTGACATAAGTCGATCTAAATACTTTTAAACAAAGTTTTAATTGGTAAAACTATTCAACCCCCCCTTCTAGTTTTCTACAAGCTTCTTTTATGTCATTAAGTCAACCAATGACCAAGTTTATGGGCGAACAAAAGGCAGAGAATCAGGATTTGGAGGAGTTACGCGTTCTACATCAGCAACTTGACCAAGGGTCAGCCGCGGTTGGTTTTCAGCGCCAGGAAGGGTTGGTAATTTTTCACGATCGTTATTTCATTGGGGTAGAATCCAAATTAAAACCCTTGTTGTTGCATGAGTATCACGACACACCCAACTCGGGTCATGGTGGGGTCAAGAAAATGATGGTCGGTTTATCAGCTATTTATTATTGGAAAGGGATGCGTCAGTCGGTAGAAGACTATATTAAAAGTTTTCGTGTATGTCAGCAAACCAAGTATTCGACACAAGCAGTTGGAGGTTACTTACAACCGTTAGCTACGCCGAATGCGGTTTGGAAGGATGTATCAATGGACTTCATCACGGGTATGCCATTATCAAAAGGTTTTACTATTATTCTTGTAGTGGTGGACCGATTCTCTAAATATACACACTTCGCTCCTTTACCAACTAGTTTCAATGGCCACAAAGTAGCGGAGGTCTTTGTCGAAACCATTGTCAAACTCCATGGAATCCCGAAATCTCTTGTGCCTGATCGTGGTCCTATGTTTGTTAGCAAATTTTGGATGCAACGTTTTAAGCTTAGTGGGACTCAACTCAATCCTAGTATCTCTTATCATCCTCAAACGGATGGAAAAAAGAAAGTGGTAAACCTGGGGCTAGAACAATATCTGCGAGCCATGGTCTAGGATCCTCCAACTCATTAGGTTCGTTTTTTGCCATGGGCCGAATATTGTTACAATACAACTCATCATATTAGTATTATAATGACGCCTTATCAGGCTTTGTATGGCAAGGTTCCGTTAGCTATCATTCCATACCCTCCAGGATCATCTAAGGTCACGGCTGTCGATGACGCGTTGATTAAACGTGATACGTTGTTGCGGCAACTAAGGCATTGTTAGTTGCCAAAAACCGAATGGTGGACAAAGCTAATCGTAGGCGTCGGAAGGTTGAGTTCAACGTGGGGGTTAAAGTGCTCGTCAAACATGAGCCTTACCCCCAACTTACCTTGGCTAGGCATTAATCCAGCAAATTTTCTAAGCGTTGCTATGGTCCATATGAGATTTTAGAGCGTGTGGGAAAGGTGGGTTATCGACTAGCCTTACCGACGGATAGCATGATTCATTATGTGTTTCATGTTTCCATTCTCAAGCCATTTATGGGAAATGATACTATGAAGTAACATCCTTTCCTGAAGAGGTGGAGGAGGGACGGCCAATTGAGCAACCAGTGTGTTTGTGGGTCGCGGTTTATATTGCAACATGGACAACCGATGCAACAAGTTCTGGTACAATGGGCAGGACGTTCGCTTGAGGAAGCAACGTGGGAATGGGTGACCAAGTTTCAGAGTGCTTACCCGGCTTATGACCTTGGGGACAAGGTCAATTTTGAAGAAAGAGGGAATGATACGCCAAGGGCTGCTAATGGACCAAGGAGAACTGCAAGGGTGTCGAAGAAACCAGTGTGCCACAAGGACTTTGTGTTACACTAGGATTAACTATCTTTATCTTTATGTTTTATTAGAATATGTCAAGTCATGTTAGGATAAGAGTCATTGAGAGTCATTGTTCGTCTAGGAAACGTCTTTATGTTTGTGTTGGATTACCCTTGGAGTCGTGTATGCTATTTAACCAACACCATTAATAAAATCATGCAGATTTTTTGAGTCAAATACTTCTCTTCTTCTTGCTTTTAATTCTTACGAGCTATCACCGACAAAGAGGTGCCAACTATCGATACTACCTCAACGGGTCGTATCACGACATCTCGAATCTCTCTCAAAGCGTCATGCGGTGACCCTTTGATAATTCCTACAAATTTGTTTTGCATAGTTATTTTCGTTGGTGTTAGAGGTCGCCACAAGAACCAGAGCGACAAGGGATTATCACGGAGTGGTTATGGGTTTGCTTACGATTTAGTCATGAGTCCTCTAGGAGGAGCATGGATTGGGTTTTGAGAAGGTAGGAGGGTCTTACTGTGGCGGATAATGCTAGAGACTTGCTAGTACTTGTCTTCTAAACCGTTCATTCCATGCATCACCAAGTTCTTTTCTTCAATCGGTTGATCTATGTTGGCCAAGAGATCCGGTATGTTGGAATCACTCCTAAACTATAATTCAAGTGTTAGTGATTCATATGTAATAGTTAGCTTAATATGGCCTTTATGTTAGTTATTAAGCTAAGGCTTATGTAGAAGGCCCATAAGCCTTGGCCCAAGTCCAATAAGGAAAGGAAGGGACTAGGAGTGTTGCCCTAGCTCCTCTCCTATAAATACTTTGTAATACCCTCACTGAGGGTTGGTTGTTCAATTTTCTCATTCACTTTACGCATAACCTTTCTTTATATCATACGCATGTGTTTGTGTTTTGTTCATCCGATCTCTTCTCTTCTCTATTTCTTATATTGATGCTTGTGTTACTAATATGGTGACCTAACAAAGGTATCATTCGCCAAATAGTTGGGTGAAACGGTTTGTTTTGAAGTTTTAAGTTTCTCTCACGCGTAAGGTTTCACGCTTTCAACCTTTCTCACGCAAAAGCTTTCATTTTACACTTTAAAATTCAAGATTCTTGTACTTTAAAGGTTATTTGGTGTTAAAGTTTAAGTTTTTGGCAAAAGTTTGAAACTTTACGTGTGTAGAAGTGTTTTTGAAGCTTGATTTCATTCGTACCTCTTTCTACTCGTAAGGTGAAAAGAGTTTTGGATCATCAAGTTTTAAACTTTCTTGTTATTTTGGTGATATTGAAGCTATTTCATCATAAAATCAAGTTTCTAAACACTTTTGGGCATAAAATCGCTTTTGGTACTTTCTACTCGTAAGGAAACCCTAAACTTACGATAAGAAACCTTGGTTTGATCTTCGCTTATGTGAGTTTACTCGGTGTTTTCTTGCTTGGATAAGCCCGAAAACACTTCGACTTTGGATATCTTTTACACCGTGATAGTGTAAAGGATTTTGGGCAAACCCTAATTTTACGCATAAGCTTAAACTTACGCGTAGAACTCTTTACGCCTAAGCTTTTTCTTACGCCTAAGCCTTGTCTTACGATAAGCTAATCCCACGCATAAGTTTTCTACGCCTAACTTTCGCCACGCCTAATCTTAGTGTTTCTCAATTCACGCGTAAGCTATTCCTACGCTGAAGTCTCTTTCTTACGCCGTAAGGTGGTGTTTTACGCATAAGTAACGCTAAGGTCTTTTACGCATAAGGTTTCTACGCACGCATAAGTCGGTTTTCACGCCTAAGCACTTCTTCAACAAACAACAAGTTTCATTCGACTACAAAGATCCATCAACACAAGTTATCAAAAAAAAAAAAAAAAAAAAAAATTTGAGTAAAAAAATTTTTTGGGAGACTAAACGCTTTAATTTTTACGGAGACTAAACGCTCAATTTTTACGAGATTCAAATTTTGGTTTAATCATGAAAATTTTGGTCAAAATTCAAATTTTGGGCCCAAATTAATTTTTCGGTCAAATTTAGCGCCAAAATTGTCATAACTCAAATTTTTCTTTCAACCTTAGAATTGAATTTTATAGTGAATTTCAAATTTTGAGAGTCAAAATTTTTCAAAATTATTTTTGAGGAAATTTTGAAAATCACTATATCGGCCTTTCAAGTATGTCGACTTCACAAATCTCCTCACCTTCCATCTATCGCTTAAAACCTTCATCACCAAACCTTTCTACCGATGATTCTGAAGATGAAAAGGCATTTGTGGAATTGAAGAAGGATGGATGGTTCTGTCTCAAGAAGGTGAACTCAATAATTAACAATTCCAAGCGCCGACATCATCAAATTCCAAATCCCGCAATGTGCAAGGTGAAAGAGTTGATGTACATGGAAGGAATGCTCAAATGGATGTTGAGAATGTTGTGATTATCGATCCGCTTGGTAATGCGGACAATGAGGTTGTAGCATTGAAAAGCAGGATGACAAAGCAGCAGATCCGAGAAGATATCATACTTAACTATGACACCGAGCCCAACTTTGACGAAGAACAAATGGTTGAGGAAGATATCTTACCCATCTATGACACAGAGCCGAACTTTGACAATGAACAAATGGTTGAGGTACTATCTATCGTTGATCATATTCTCGATCGCAAATGCGACACAACATACCGAGCAACCCGAATTCGTAAATGAAGGAGAGGTTGACCAAAGTGTTGCACAATGTCCGCATAACTATCTCATGTCCGAGCCCTTACTTGTTAACAATTCAACTCAAACGTCAAATCAAACTCTTGAATCAAATCATTCTTCTCAAAAGACCATTGCTCGCTTCAAAAAGATTTTTCAAAACTAGAGGCTCATTGCATCTCTCTTGAACTTAAATTGCAAAACAAATCTTTTTAAACTCGTAACAAAATGGTAAATCTTTGAATGAACAAAGTAATCGTGTGGATACATTAGTAAAAGAAAATGAGCATTTAAAGGCTCAACTTCAAGCAAATGGGCTTGCACATGTTGCTTTACAAAACAAACCGAGAAGATTAATCGACAAGAGTGTGGATACTAATTTTGCAAAACCAACAATCTTGGGAAATCGCTCTAAAACCAATCGAAACAATCAAGAGTTAGACAACCAACCGCTTTTAAATCAACGCTCAAAATCTTCAAAACCACGGTTTGCCTCCCAAGTTGTTGAGAATAATCATTTGTCAAAACCAATACCCACATTTCGGGCCAAAGAATAATGCTTCGCTTCATAAACATGTTTGTTTCGTTAAACCTGCTTCATATACCTTTTTCATTAAACCTCAACAAGTAGTTGCACCGCCCGCCTAGGATTAGTTCGAACACCGTGTCTAAACCGAGCATTAAAATTAAAAATTCATATGATTCACATGACGCGCACAAGAACTATGATCTAGAAAAGGCTAGAAAAGGGCACTACTCCAAAAGGATGGAATCTTAGGTTCACGACCTAGTGTATCACCTTCTAGTGTACTATCGAACACCGCTTGTAGTAGCAAACCAAAACCTAAGTTTAATCAACAAACAGCTAGAAATAAACCCGCTGATCTAAACGTAAAATTTCGTAAACCTAATAGGTGGATCAATATAGACGCAGACTCTTCCCAAAAGAAGTTTCAACATCCCCTAGATCTAACCTTAGATGGATACCAACGGGTAGAGTTTTCAAAACTATTGGTCTTAGGTGGATTCCTACAGGCAAGATACTAAGTAGTTGCATCAAAACAAGTGTGAAACCCACAACATCCATCCCTGAGGTAGGAAAGGAACTTATCAAAATAGCATGTTCAGGTGTCAAGAAGATAATTGACACTACATCTTTATGCCTCTAACATCCGGAACCCGCTACACTTGGGATCCATGTTTCTTCTTTCTTGTCCCCTTCTATTTTTATATGCAGTACAACAAAGAATGGCTTCTACCGCAATACAAACAGAGGACCCGCTTCTCACCGCTAAAAATTAATGATCCATCACCGCACCATCATTGTACTTAATCGTCAAGAATTGGAAACATTGCTTGCTCCTCCGTTAAAGATTCTCACAAAAGTCGTGCTTCGATGTATCGAATGTTTCACCGCACAACCCGATAATACTCTAATTTCGATACACTCGAATCTACAACAACAACCGCTTGTTGTAATCGCACCTCCAATCGAATCTTCGATAATGTAAGATCAAACTGCTTCCAACAACAATGACACAACCGATGATCAACATAATGAAAACAAAGAAGTTTTATCGCAGCTGATTCTCACGAGATATTTATGGTACTTCACACTTGTTCGATTAATTGAACATACATGGTTTCATTGCCTCCTTATACATGGTTTCATTGCCTTCAATTCATCATCAACATACGTGGTGTATGATTCTCAATCATTGAAAACATCGAGGGGAGAGAGTGTAGGTGGTCATTGCTTCCTTGTTCTTCTACATGCTTCTTTGCGAAAACCCAATGCCTTCTTGAATTTCTTCAATTAGGGAAGAAATAAGACGATCCGTGGCTCAAACGCCTCACTTTGGTGTTATCGCCTCAATTTCACGGGTGATCTTGTGTGAAGTTACCCAAATATGATGTTATGATGCCTCACACACGGTCTTGGTATCGAGTTATTGCATATTCACAGTGATTAGTATTCGAAGACCACAACATTCGTGGGAAAGTCGTTTCATTTCGCCTTTCGTGGTTTGTTTGGTGTGATGCGCTCTACATACGTGAGAAGATCTTGTTGATTTCGCATGTTACCCTCGAACGGATTTTCCGCAATTAGTCGATTTTCTTTGTGTGGTTTATCGCTCATCTACAAATTCACGATATCGAAACCTTCAAAAGTTAGAGGAAATGTAGACTTCATCAAAGTTTCAAATCGCTAAAGACAGCTTGTCATTGGGGAAGTCGATTCAAACTTCTTCACAATGGCTTCGAGCATAACAACTTGGAACCCGGTCACAACCGCTTAAACTTCCTCAAACCCCATCATCACCGAACTAAGCCCCCACTTACTCACAACAAATGGAAAAGCTATTTGTCTACTGCTTAGTGATGACATTGATGAACGTGCTCCGTGTGTATCCGCTGCTTCACCGCTCAACCCGATCATACTCTTATACCGATACACTGCTACAACAACTATCGTTGAAGAAGCACCACCATTGACTCTACAACAACAGCTTGAACAAACTGCTTCCAACGACGCCGAACCAACGATGATGTTCTTAATGAAGTACCCCACCGCAGATTTTGATCCAAATGCGTTTTTAACCCGCTTGCCAATGAAACTGCCGCACCGATGTCGCGGAATCATCAACAAACCATTTGAATCCTCAAAATCGCACAATGTATACCAACATCAACCTCTACACATCGTTGGACAAAAGACCATCCTCTTGAGAATATTATTGGCAACCCGAATCAACCAACCGTTATAAGACAACGCCTTCACACGATGGTGAACATTGCATTTATGCACTCACCGTCCGCTAACTGAGCCTAAAACATTAAAGACGCAATGACAAAAGACAACCGGATTGAATCCATGCAAGAAGAACTCAACCAATTCAAACGCCTTGAAGTATGGAACTGTTGAAAGACCAACAGGGTCTACGCCATTGGTCTCAAATGGATTTGGAAGAACAAATTGATGTCAAGGAACGAATCGTAAACAAGTCACGCCCGTGGCTAAGGGTTATAGATGTGAAGAGGTATTGACTTTGAAGAATCATTCGCCCGGCTGCTCGCCTTGAGGTCGCTCGATCTTTCTCGCTCATCGCTCTCATATGAATATAACGGTCTTTCGATGGACGCCAAAACCGCTTTTCGAATGGTCAACCGAAAGAAACGGTTTATGTCACCACCCGTAAGGATTCGTTGATCCCGAGTTCCCGAACCATGTCTACAAACCGAACAAAGCTCAGATGGTCTCAAACAAGCTCCTCGGGCGTGGTACGATAAGTTATCATCCTTCCTCATTGCCAATAAATTCACCAAAGGTTCGGTCGATCCTACACTTTTCATACAATATCACGGGCTCACATCTTAATTGTTCAAATTTATGTGGATGACATCATTTTGGGTCAACACATTTAAAATACTCAAATGCTTTTGCAAAACTAATGACAAAACATTTTGAAATGTCAATGATGGGTGAACTCACATTCTTTCTAGGAATGCAAGTTCATCAATCACCCCGTGGTATTTTCTTGAGTCACCCAAATATGCCCTTGAATTGTTAAACAAATTTGAATGCAAAACTGGACACCTATGCCACACCAATGGCTCATACCAAGAAGCTAGACGCGATTTACATGGGAAATTGGTGGACCCTACCAAATACCGTAGTATTATTGGGTCTCTCATGTATCTAACAACCAGCAGCCCGATATTGTTTTTGCCAGATATCTTTGCTCCCGCTATCACGAGACCAATCGAAACCCACCTCTCGAGGCTAAAAGAATCCTCCGATACATCAAGGGAACCATTAACTTGGGATCCGTATCCGGGATTCTCGGTTTTGAACTAATAGCTTTTTCGAGACGCCGATCACGCAGGATGCTTAGATTCACGGAAAAGTACTTCAGAGCATTACAATTTCTTGGTGATAAACCGTGTCATGGCAATCAAAGAAGCAGGATTGTACATCGCCTCCTCAACCGTAAGGTAATATGTAGCCATGTCGGCGTGTTGTGCTCAAGTCATTTGGATGAGAACACAACTCAAAGACTATGGTTACGTGTTTGATGTAATCCCGATGTATCGCGACAATCGGAGTGCTATTGCGATCTCGCAACTCGCTCAACATTCAAATCAAAGCACATCGATCTTCGATATCATTTCATCAAGGACCACGTGGACAGTGGTACCGTTGAATTATACTTTGTGGGTACAGAATACCAATTGCGATCTCCTCACCAAAGCCTTAGCTCCTCGCTAGGTTTAATGAGTTGGTCCACCGGATTGGTATGCGGTGTTTGACTCAAGAGGAACCGGATGAACTCTTAAAACATTCTTAAAACCAACAAACACCAAAACCTCTTTTGTAAATATTTTTCAAAACAAAATACAAAAATATAAAATCGAAAATCTCAAAATATTCTTCTATCTAAATTCTTTCAAACATCGCAAGTACAATCTTCAACAACACTTTGTTCTATCAAATCTTTCACTATTTTTCCGAACAAGTGTTGAGGGGAGAAAGTAAATATTTTCGCTTCATAAAACCTTGTACTTCCATGTTTTCAAAAATATGTTGTTTCTTCCAAAATGGTGGATACGCTTTTGTCAAATACTCTCCTGACTCAAATGTCTTCAAAATTCATTATTTCAAAAGTCGAGGGGAGTATCGTTAAGTTTCTTGCCTTACATGTGTTTTGTCTAACCTAAACGGAAGTTAAAGGATCTTGGTTGGAACCTCTTTAAGGTTGAGGGACCGAATGTGTCAACTTGGCAAATTAATTTTAACAAAATCATTTACTCCTAAACCACCAAGATCAAACGCCCAAATCAAATCTTCTAAACCGCTCAAGTTGCTCATAATCAGAAGTTCTAAATTGTTTTGATCAAGATTCTAAACAAGGATTTCAAAAATCTTTCAAATCCAACGGTTAAAACTCTTTAAACCGATTTTGGAAAATTGTTCACCGAACGAATTGGGTGTTTATGCATAAAAGTGTTTGGATTGAAATGAGTTGTGTTAAAACCTTTCTTAGTGTCTATTAAACTTGTTTCAATCGTCCAAAACCATCCCGAATCTTAAATTTCATTAATTTGAATTCTAGGTTCTTGCGCTCATCTAGGGTTTTTCTATTCTGTGATATGTTATTAGGTAGTCAAGAAAGTGTTAGAATAAGTTTATATGCATGTTTTGAACCTTTAAATTAGCCTGTAAACATCTAAACTGTATGAATTTAAGTTTTAGGTTTTTAGGTTCATCTCCCATAAATCTTCCGATTCTGTGGTGGAAATGTGTTAAATCTTGTTCCATTGCACTCATATGACATCTAGGACACCTGTAAACATTCTTGTTTGATTTGTGTAGCTATATCCCTTACACGTAGATTAAGGGTTTAGGGTTTAAGTAATTTTACGCCTAAGTCTTTCTCGTGTATCCGATATGTTCTTATGCTTGTTTTGTGATCTAAAAGATGTTTGGAATTAACTCGCAATCAAGTTTTCATGTTTATAGTTAACAAAGTTAATTATTCGTAATGTCGTAATCTTCGTGTGTTCAAACCGTTACGCTTAAAGAATACTTTTATGCGTAAAGGTAACGCTTAAGAGAAATCTTACGCGTAACTCTTACGCATAAGAGGTCTACAGTGGATTACGCGTATCTTGAAAGATATTCAGAACAAGGCTTGTTACGCATAAGCTTTACTCTTACGAGTAAACTTTACGCGAACATCTTGCTTATTCCTACGCCGTAAGCCTAAAGCCTTTGAACTTGTCTTACGCCAGAAGAAACTCTTACGCATAAGCTTGGTCTTACGCTTTAGCTTACTCCCACGCATAAGCTCCTTTCTTACGCATAAGGATCCTTGTTACTCATAACCCACTGCTCACTACATTTTGGCCTATTACGATATGTTACTTGTTAAATGTTACGATAAGTCACAAATACCGATGTTTCGTATAAGCTACAAAAGTTAATATGTTGTGTGTTAAGTGAAAATTGGACTTTGAAATTTCAAAATTAACATGTTCACGTAACTTATCACATCAACTTCAATCAATTGGAATAATGTGACTTAGGACTTGTAACTAACATAAACATGTTACCATCAAACAAGGAATTAGATAATAAATCGACTAAAACAAACACATTGTGTTTCCATATGTCTGCCTTTTTGTCTAATGTCTTTCGATCACAAAATGGTCGCAAATCAAGCAATCATCAATGCCCCAACAGAGCTCTTGATGGCAAACACATTCCCAAATGGATACGACAAAACAATTGGCAAGAACAATCTCCGTGTCATCTTCAACAACTTCATATGCTCATAATCATCTTGCGTAATTGTCAGGACATCCTTCGCAACATCCATTCAAATTCATGCTCACAAAGTCATCCCGATGATGAGTATGATTCAATGGAAGAGGAAATAAAATTTCATAAGACATTAAAGCGTAAAAGGATGGAATACCATGCTTCAACCTTTCCGTTAATCAACCCGGCAAGGTGAGGGTCAAGTAGTAGTCCTCCACTTATGGAAGATCCATTGCAAACATCTCTTACCCCATCCGATCCGTTAATCAACCCGTAAGGATCGTGGTGTCACCGCCACCACAATCGTTGAAATGAAGCAACCACAACAACAACTAAAACATCCGCAAGAAGAAAATCATGGTGAAGATGTGGAAATATATGACGAAGGAGATTACGATCATGATAAGGATGAAAGAGTCCCCGATGATGATAATTTGGCGGTCAAGAGGAAATGATTCAAAAGAGGCAAAAGAAGTCGCTAGAGTCGAGGAGGAAAAGTTTAAGAAGGAATCGACAACTACATAGTTGACAATCCAATACACAAACCTCAACAGCCTTCTCAAACACCTCTTGACACTTCCACCAAACCCAAATCATCATCTCAATCATCACCTCCATCAACATAAGAAACACCTATGTCAACAACAAAATCATAAGAAGGCAACTCCATCCAATGATTCGACAAATGGTTAAGGTGTTATCACCACTACACAACAAGCTACACAACCACCACCATCCGATCAACCAAGGGATTCGAAACCACACCACCAATGGAGAAAACCGTTGATCACTTTACATACACCGTGGTGAGGATCACGACATACCGAGCCCCAACCGTAACCTCAACCGAAATTTAGATCAAGTACATTATCGCACTCCTTGTTTTCATACGCATCAAATCAAAGAGCGTGTTGAAGTTCTCCACCCGGGTCGAATCTTACCTAAATTTACACTTCATCGGAATCAATCAAGAACCTCAAGACAAAATCGCTCATAAACAAAAGTTTGGGTTTGTCTACCAAAGTGAAAATCATCATACTTGCTTCATGGCTTTCGATGAAATTCACTAAGTTCTATGACGCCACCGAGATGGTTCGAGATGGATTGGCATATCGATTGAAGGACATTGAGTTGGGTATAATTCGATTTAAGAGATGGAATTCAAAGGATCGCAAGGATGTTCGTTGATTTATCACTAGGATTGATGAATGTTTGATTCATCGGATCGATGCAACGGTTGGAGAGCTATGTGGAGGATGACCAAACTTTCCGATTCTCGACTTTCCAACGCCCTCGTAAAGTAGTCGATCGTCTGTAATCATTGGGTACTCTCTTGATTGTGATTTTGTTTGTTTGATTATCTCGACAATGGCTTGTGCACACATAACAAAGTACAACCCGCTCTTGTAATGAAAGGACCCCGTGGTACGCTTCAAAGCCACAATCCTTATAAAAGGAGCGAAAGCTTTTACTTTTGAGTAAAACCTATCAAACCTTTCACTTTTCAAAGGTTTTGCTCAAAAGAACAAGTACTTCCCTTACGCTTTTCAAAACCTCAAAAGTTAGTATTACTTGTCGAGGGGAGTATTTGACTAAAAACTTTGTTCACAAATTGTTCTTCGTGATAATCTTCCCACAAAACTCAAAATGGTCATATTTATTATCAAACGTTATCAAAAATAACATTTATATGCCATTTTTGAGGGGAGAAAATTATTGTGATAAGAAATATGTTGATTTGCTATTGAATCGTCGTGAAAAGACTTAACCCATGAATTGACGGATCCGAATAATATACATTGAAAAGATTTGTCTTCCAAAGACTTATCCAAGTAAATTGTACCTATTCGAGAAGCTCTTGATAGACATGAACTTTGACGGGTTTGACAACCTTTCGAGGTTTGTCCACACCTTCAAGGTAGTTATTAGAGCTAGTTGTCACCTAAAAGTCGACAATGTAACTCTTTAACTATGCAACGAACCGTGTCCCTGGGAATTGTCTATCTTGAGTCGATCAATTCAAAAGTGCGCTTTTCTCTCACCGTGCATTTTGCACAAAACACTTAAGCACGTGTGAGGGGAGTATTTCAAAAATGATAAAACTCTTACAAGTGTACAAAATGTTTTTCATTCACAAACACTTTGAGAGATTTTCAAGAAAATGGTTTTATGGCAACATAGGTTAGTCATGGAGTTATAAGGTGACTAAGGTTAGAAATAACTGTCCTATGATCCGCCAGAGTCGGAGGGATCTACCCAAGGACATCACAAATAGTTAGTACTTAGAAGTCCTTAGGTATGATTATAAAAAGGAGAAATGAGAATCGGAGAAAGAAGGAGTTGAAGAATTAAAAGAAAAGCAAAGAAAAGGGTGAAAAGAAATAGCCTCCGATTATTCAACTTAGGCGCATAATCGGGTTCAATTCATATGCTACCGGTTGTCACTTGATGACACCGGTATTGAAGATTAAAAGTCGTCATGGACCCAAAGGACGCATGCACTAAACCTTCTTAGCCACTCAAGTTTCTCCCAATGTAAGCTTGTTTCATTCTCACAGGAACCCTACGTAAACTATCGGCTTTCTTAGAGATTGCCGGTATTGAAGAAGGAGACCCTCTCCTAGTCTCCGCCAGAAAACCAAAGTGCACTATTGAGTCTAGAGCCACGAGATTCATCAAAAGATCTCTTAGGTACACTTGACATTTCATCGCTTGTCGCTCAACAATAAGAACAACAAGTGATATATTATCGAGTCCTTCACGCATCTTAGCAACTGTCGAGAACATTTATGAGAGGTTCACATATGTGATCCTCGATTGAATGGAAACTCCCGCCAGGTCAACATCAACAACCCCGACAAAGCAGTCACTTCGTAACTCCCCGGGATTACGCTTAGTGTGTCTCAAACGGTCTACAATCATGAGGTGATGCTTCGTGTACCTCAACGACTCATCCGAATCAGAGGTGTACTTCGCACATCGTGTTATCTCACTTGTGGGACTCAGCTCAGAACGGCCTTTGTGAGAATTAGAGTTGTGTTTTCACACTATGTCATAACACCTCTCAAAATTCAAACTTGTAAGTGCCGAACCGCTTATTACTAACCTTTGTATGTTTTCTTCTTATGGAAGCTCGAGCGGATCGATCGCAGATTCTTCACATGCTCATACCAACATCATCACTAATGCAAGTTCTCTCAAAAGGCAACACAAAGTCGAATGATTCTTCGTCAAGTCAAAGAATC
Organism: Chrysanthemum lavandulifolium; assembly: GCA_022545495.1. Lineage (NCBI taxonomy): Eukaryota > Viridiplantae > Streptophyta > Magnoliopsida > Asterales > Asteraceae > Chrysanthemum > Chrysanthemum lavandulifolium. The sequence continues at coordinate 232,205,579 of CM040244.1, read as the reverse complement.
TACAAAGTTTAAAGACTAAGAGAACTTCATCAAGATCAGAATCCAACGTTAAAGAGCGTGTGAGCATGTTGGAGAAAGACGGAGACACCGAGCAACGGGCACTGATGCGCAAACAACAACATACTATCACTACCATCACAAAGAACAAAGAACTAAAGAACAAAGAAAATGATGACGCCAAAGCGTAACTACTTCAAAGGAAACAATTTCTCTACACCGGGAGATTGTTCGAATCAAGACACTTCTTCTCACAAGAAAGAAGAATGTCAAGACGCCAAAGCTACTATTACATCAAGACCTACATCGCTTATCACTCTATCATTCATCACTAACACTTAGGGGAGATTGTTGGAATCACTCCTAAACTATATTTCAAGTGTTAGTGATTCATATGTAATAGTTAGCTTAATATGGCCTTTATGTTAGTTATTAAGCTAAGGCTTATGTAGAAGGCCCATAAGCCTTGGCCCAAGCCCAATAAGGAAAAGGAAGGGACTAGGAGTGTTGCCCTAGCTCCTCCCTCCTATAAATACTTTGTAATACCCTCACTGAGGGTTGGTTGTTCAATTCATTCTCATTTCACACTTTACGCATAACCTTTCTCTATCATTACATACGTGTGTTTGTAGTTGTTCATCCGATCTCTCTCTCTCTCTATTTCTTATATTGATGCTTGTGTTACTAATATGGTGACCTAACATACATTCGTATGTTATCATGACATCAGCTTATGATTTTATTGAATATACTTGGACAACCCATTGTTAATGTTCCTGGTTTGGTAAACTGAAGATGAACAAATATTTAATGTATATGACTCAGAATAATAGCTATCTTCTTTCTTTCTTTCCTTTTTGGTTATGAAGCTTAATTTTTCTTCTCAATTTTACAATGCAGTTCTACATTTTTTTCTAATATATACGTAAAGAACTTAAAATTACATATTTCCAAAATACAAGTTTTCAATGCACCCGTACAATGCTATTAAAGCACGCTTGGGAAATATGTAATTATCAAGCTTCCTGGATATTATTTTTAATATAACGTTATTATTATTATTATTATTATTATTATTTTTTTTTTTTTTATTTATTTTTATTATTATTATTATTATTATTATTATTATTATTATTATTATTATTATTATTATTATTATTATTATTATTATTATTATTATTCGATATTTTAACATCAAAATTAGACTTTATTAATAATAAAAATATTACATAAATCATACAATACGATACGGTTAAAAAACATAAGAACTAAAATATACTACGATACGAAATACATAAACATATCCTAATCTGAATGCTCCCCGCATGCAGAATCATACGAAGGAGACCGATAACCAGCAAATTCCTCGATGTAAGCCAAACGTTCTTCTTCCGCCTTCCTGGCTTTCTCATCATCCTCGTCTGCATAACCTAGCCCAATTTGAGTCAGCTGAGGTTGCTCAACAAATCTAGGTCTAGCAGACGAACTTGATGCACCCACACCAACGGTTGTGTTCTCCTTATAGCTCCAAGTGATTTTGGTGTTGATGTTGTTCTGTATCTGTTGAACACACCCCCACAACATGTCAGCAATGTCGTCGTCTTTGCGGGCTTCATCCATCAAAAATTTGTAAATCACAACTTTTCTTCCAGGCGAAATGTCATTGCAAATCGCGTATTGTTCTCTCAAACGTTGCTTCTCTGCCTTTGCGAGATCAAACTGCTTGATAACGCCGATAATAGCGTTTCGTCGAGCCGCATCGCCTTCTTCTCATTGTTTTTAACATACGCTTGCATTTGTTCACGAAACGCGGGGCGATGCTAATAATAATTTTGTGTTGAGAGAATTGTGTTTGAAATTGTGTGTTTAAAAATGTGTTTGAGGTTGTATTTATAATGTGTTGGTAAAGTTTTTTTTTTTTTTTTTTTTTCAAATTGTTTTTAATCAAATGGTAACATTTAGAATCGGTCAAATTGTTTTTTTGTTTGACGACCGATGTTCGACCAAAGACCCACATTGGGCATCAATGGCGAGCTAGAAAAATTTTCGGGGGGTCAAACAAATTTTTTCGAAATACATTAAATGGGAGGGAAATAAATTTTTTTCCTAAATACACATAAAATCGCTAAAAAATACACCAACACGCTTAGCCAGGGTCGGGATCCTTCCCGGTCCCTTAATAGCTCCGCCTTGTTGGGCATGACCGACTTCAAAGTCGGTCGATCCATTTTTCGACCTACCAATCTAATTAATAATTTAGAATCCCTAACGAACATAAATGAGTTTAGCTTAGCCTAAGCTAGCTAATTAATAATTTAGAATCCTAAACGTTTGAACATAAATGAGTTTAGCTTAGTGGCGGATCCGAAAACTCTCTCAAGCTAAACGGATCTATGCACTTTTATTTTGAAATAGCCAAGGTATGCACTTAGTATGAAAATTATAAAGAACCATAAATAACTTTTATGAAACTATAAAGAACCATAAATAACTTTTTACATTACGGTGACAGCCATACTGTCCGTCATGTATATCCGCCCTTTGCTTAGCTTTCACCACTTCAAATTTCTTGCACATTTAGTTATAAGGACGATCCGTTTTCTCCAAATTGCCTTATATTTACGCGGTAAAACGATGCCAATTACCTTTTCAACGTTAGAGAATAAAGAGTTCAGGTTTTATATGCACGAGTTATAAAGTCTTTACTTTTTATGGGCCTAACTTAGCCCAAAACAAATGGGCCTTGGGAGGTGAAGGTGTAAGGTAAGTATCGAACACCCGCGAAGCAGCGGATGAGGAATAGATTAATTACAGACACTTGGATGGGATTCATATCGAAGTGGTCATTGTCAGATCTCTTTGGCCGACGTTGTTGTTTCTGTCTGTCTCTGTTTTTTCTTCGTGTCTGTTTTATCTCACCGTTTACAACCATTGCTTTTGTTTGTCAAATTATTTTTTTGTCACAGGTGGTCTTGTCGGTGAACATCTTATTTTGATTATTAGTAGGTACCCAATCTTAATTTTAGATTTAATTTATCACATCATCATCATCATCATATTCTTTATATTTATAGGTTTGTGGAATTAGTAGCTTTTGATGTGTTTGATTTATAAATAAGTTGTATATATATTGTTAGCTGAATATATTCTGATTCATTTTTTTTCTTTTTTATTGTTATCATGGTGAATAAAGGTAATGAATATTCTTATTAATACAATTATTTGTTTGTTTGGTTAAGCAACCCCAAACACCCGTCAAGTTTTTGTTATATACCCGAGACCTTTGTCTAGTGGTATGTGAGTTGCCCACCATCCAGAGGCTGTGGGTTCAAGCATCGCTGGAGGCATTTGTGAGATAATTGTGAGATAGGTTGTATAGGGTGTGAAAAAAATTGATGTTCGAATTTTTTTTTTATTACCGTAGGAGTTTGGGTCTTTGATATTAGAATCCATTTTTGATCTATGGTTCTACTTTTGTGTATGAGACAAGACATATAGGTATTGGATTTGATTTCACGAACTAGTGTGCTTTTGACATTCATATAGCTGGCTGTAAGTTTGAATAGTAATGACTAAAATAAATCTGCCTACCACATTCTATTACTATTTAGCAGAATAATGTTATCTAGAACTTACAGGTTTTTCCAATTGTGACCCGTATGGAGAGTCTTTTCTTTTACTATCTGATGCAACTGAAACTCATATAGGCAAATTCGCAATCTAAAAGAATCAAACTTGCATGAAAAACGTATGAAACTGCACCCTAATCTATCTACTCTATATGAAGTATATCATTTTTATTGAAAAGATGTATAAATATTGCAGGCTTAAATCTTAGCATATGTTGCTGTTGACTCTGTAGAAAGTGAAAGGATACCGCTTACTCAACATGTGGGGTTTTGGTTCCAATACAATTGCTGGCACGTCTGGACCAAAAACCGACTCTGCAAGACCTGGTCAAGCCTCTTCAGACTGCTCTGATGACGAGATGTCTTTAAACAACAGTAGAGAGGAAGGTCTAGAGTGCCCCATCTGCTGGGAATCCTTCAATATTGTGGAAAACGTGCCCTACGTTTTATGGTGTGGCCACACGCCTGTAAAACTGTGTCCTCGGGTTACAATGGGCTGTTGTGAAACTACCCACTCTTCCTATTCAACTCCGCTTTTTATATCATGTCCATGGTGCAACTTGTTATCATTTCGTCTCGCTTATAAAGGATTCTTAAGTTTCCAAGAAAAAACTACTTTTTGCTATGGATGGTCGAGAGTTTGAATGGTGATCGAGTCAAATCTCATACATCGTCTTGTGCGGACCATATACCTGTACCTACTTGGTCTTGGACTCGAGGTTTGGTCACTAATCCGGTTAGCCATATTAATCATGTCGTGGGCCCACGTGTTCGTGAGCCTAACCGTAATGATGATTCTCGTGCTGCTACGCGTGTTGTCAATGGTGAGAGACTGCAGTCATCTATACGTAAGTCACTAATCTTCTTTGTTCACTTGACGGCTAAGTTCCCATTGGTCTTTTTATTTCTACTCATTGTTCTATATGCTATACCTGCAAGTGCAATCATCTTAGCTGTGTATATACTCATCACAATTCTATTTGCTCTTCCATCTTTTCTCGTCCTTTATTTCGCGTACCCGAGTCTTGATTGGCTTGTAAGAGAAATCATCACTTGAGGTAGTTTTTGGAACCTCTTTTTAGTGCAAGTTTGCGATTTGTAATACGCAACTACAAGTATAGCATAGGGCATCATGTTGCTTCTTAATGCTTTGTAAAAAGAATTATGTACTCTCTATTATATGGAATTATGTATGCCATCTCAATGTGATTTGCTAATTTAGTGTTCTTGGTTGAATTTAAATGTGAAGTATGCTTGTTCTTTTGTTGGAATTTTGATGGCAATTTTTAAATATCTGTATTCTTTCATAATTGTTCATGGGTTTAGCTAAAATTGCAACCTATTTTCTCCAAAAAAAACCCGCTATGGGCAAACCTATTTCTTCTACTACACATGACCATCAATCTTTTGAGTTATGTGGAACACATGGACAAGTGTAACATCCTGTCGCTGATATATCATCTTCATTAACATTTCTGGCGATCTCCATTCGTTCCAGTGACCACCATTTTTTTAGTAACACTTATTGGTGGACGTCCGGTGTAGGGGGGACATGGTCGGTGGAAAGGGATCATATATTGGGCTAACTGTCGTGAAGAAACCGCGGCGAAGGAGGAATTTTTTTTTGCAACAAAATAAAATTTTGGTTTTTACTGGTTTAACTATAGCACTCAGCAAGTCACCTGGTTGCTTGCATAGTTGCATACTTGCATTGGAACAAAGTCTGAAAAATTGATGGCAACATACATGTAATGAACTTTTTATTGCGTATAACAGTTTTTTTCAGTATAGATTGTCCCTGAGTATATTGGTTTTTAAGAAACTGCACATTAAGAAAGTCCATATTGAACCTGTTGATTGTACAAAACCATTGTCAAAATTTAACCACAAAAAAGGTAATGAAACTGAATATAATATAATCAATGACTATTATGTCAAAACATTTATTTCATAAAAATTTGAACTCTTTACACATTAACACATGCACAATAATCTCATATTCCAAAAACCAAACCAAGCAAAACATCCTTAACCCTCTATATTTGTAACCATCTTTTATCATCACATGACAGAACATTTTCTAAAAAATATAAATTTCAAACACAAGCATTCTCCCGAAACAGGAAATATTTGACATTTCTGCACAATAAAAGGTGTCAGAAGGTTTTCAAGATTCAAATAGAGAAGGTATTCACATTTTTCTATAATTTTCTTTACCTTTGATAAATTATTAATTATGGCTGTTCAATGCCATATTTGTATTTGATTGAAAGACCCTAATTTAATATCTTGAATGGTCCAAAATGGTCATTGATGTGGAAAACAATACTTCCAATGATTGGAAGCTAAAATGTATATCATGTTCTTAACCAGATTGTAATTTTGCTTGGATTGTTATTGTTTTTCTGGCTATGTAAATTAAAAGAATCAAATCCTGTTTCGTTTTTAATTTTCTTGACATGAACCGTACTCTACCTTTTTCAAATTACGTGTACCTTTTCTTATTATATTTTCCGCTTTACGTATATCCCATTGCAGAATATTTCCAACAGCATAATGTAGCTATGAACTCTTTCTCTAAAACCAAAATGATTCTAATGGATTTGATGTAAAAACTAGTTCATTTGATTCTTAAAGGTTAACAATGGAAAGCAAGAACATTTTGAGAGGAGGATGTGTTGCTCTAAAAGTCTAAAACCATGTCCCTATTGACTCATTACCAGTTTATCTTGTATTGCAGGATCATAAATCTCACGGATTTTTAGATGGTCTCACTTCTCAGTCTATGTAATCAGACAGATTGGGTTTGTGATCTCTCTTTGAATAGGCAAACATCAAATTTTGGAAGCTTGTTTAAGATGCTATGTAATTTGTCTGTAGGAACATTGCTTCACACTGAGATCCATAAAGTCTTCCTTCACATGAACCGTACTCGAAAGACCTCACCTGGGACTCGAAAGACCTCGCCTGGGACCTACAAAATGGAGAGCAGGGGCCAAAGGTCCCAAGTCGATATCTCAGCGGTGCAACAGGTTCATGTCATGATAACTGCAAATCTGCAACTAAACAGACCACAGAGACAAAACCAATTAACCCGTCTCCCAAAAGAGTACCAAAACCGCCTGCTGATAGAACCCAAGTAGATGCAGCAAATTCGGTACACAGAATCAAGAAATCACCTTCAATGTTTCCCAAGGTTACAACACGGAATGTTAAAAACAATAATGTTCCTATGGATCAGTTTATAAAAAAAGACCTTGCAATTGAACCAAAGAAACGAGATTTAAAGCTAAAGTCGGTGAATTCTTCAGCCAAAACATACAATCCGCCATCTTCGAGAACTACTAGAAGACACAGTGACATATTTCTACCCAGTAAAGATATGCGGATGCCATCAACAAAATTTCCCAAAAGACGACTCAGTGAAATCATTCCAAATAAAGACGTTGCATCAGTTTCTAATGTGCCTTTGGTTCAAAGTACAAGAATAAGCAAGAATGAATCAAGAAAAGATTCCCCAAAACTCCATTTATTAAACAAGAGATCTAATTCTTTAAAAACTACTGCTTCCAACCCGAAAACAGGTCCAAGGTTGCCACCTTTGAGAACTGTAAAAAGTCTCCCGAAACCGGAGCTTAAGGAACCGAGAAAGTCAAAACCCGCGAAAGTAACTGAAGAAGTTGTGCCAGAAAATACGCTACATGTCATTGTGTCCGGAAATGGCGTTGAAGCTACTAAAAGTAAAAGTCATAGTTCGCATGTTGCTTCTTCGAGCTCTGAGAAGAAAACCTTTGCAGATGGTCAAATCGGACTGCAGGTATCCACACCATCAATGGTAGATGATATACCTAATTACGATGACCAGGATGATGAGCAAATTGGGCCACAAGGATCACCATCAATGGAAGATGATACAGCTGCTGAAGATGGTCAGAGCATAGAGCAAACTGGGCTGCAGGTATCTTCACCATCAATGGAAGATAATACCTCTACAAAAGATGATCAGGACAATGAGCAAAGTGGGCTGCAGAAAATTTCTCCGTCACTAGATGATGATAACCCGACCAAAGATGATCAGGACAACGAGCAAATTGGTCTGCATTTATCTATACCATCAATGGAAGATTATACACCTGTGAAGGATGGTCAGCACAATGAGCAAACTGGGTCGCAAGTATCTTCACCAATATTAAAAGATAACACCCCTACAGAAGATGGTCAACAAGATGAGAACTTAGAAGATTTGGAAGTCAGTGATACAAAGGAGGAAACACGGAGTGGAAAGTTAAAGGTGGAAACTGAAGATGATTCTCCTGATGATATACGATTCAGAAGAGGTACAATTCTCAGTCCTCAGGCTGGTGATAGCAGCCCGAGAAAACTTGAGTTCAAAACAGGAAAAGAGTTGGATGAAAACGAAGCTGAAAATGCTGAGAATGCGAATTTGAGGAGACTGTCATCTGATGGTCTGGTATGCAGTCCCGAAAGTAATGTGATCAGCGTTGATCTTAAACACCAAGAAATGGAAGAAAAAAAGGATCCGGGTCTAAGCAACAACGTTATTGAAGAGACTGCTAGCAAACTTATTCGAGCTAGGAAGAGCAAGGTCAAAGCTTTGGTGGGTGCTTTTGAAACTGTTTCCGGTAACATCAGATGACCGGAGCACGTTAGGCTAAGGAATACTAGAGTATGGTGAGTTTTAGGAGTTTTGCTTATATTGATCTCCTAACTCGGTCTCTTAACATCATGGGTGTCAGATTTAGGGATTAGGATTCAGGAGCCGATAAATTTGGCTGGATATAACTAGCTGATTATATTTGGATCAATATGCAAAATTTGTCTCCCACCGCCCTTCCAGCAGGTTGTCTTGTGTTCTTGAGGTCTTGTGCCTTGCTTTCATGCATTACAAACTGTATGTGGCAACTTTATACATGTAGATTAAAATTTGAAGGTTTAAGATATTGTTAAGCCACCCTTTCATGGATCCTATAGGTACCATATTCATTTTCAATACAACCTAGTATCATTCTAGTATCCATAATGATTCTTAACTGCAAATCAAGATCAGTCTCACATAGAACTTTGGCTTGTTTATATTTCTTTACATGGGATGCCAGGTTCTCGGATCATGAAACAACCTGTTTACAGAATGTAAGAAAAATGTTGCTTAGGATTTCTAAGCAGGCCTTGCAATTTAAGGAGCTTGTTGTGCTCACTTGAAAGCCAAGACCTTGAAGTGGCTGGCTGCTGGCACGCACACTATTCTAATGTTATTGAGACTTGAACTCACAAACTCTTGATTTGTTGGACTCTTGATACCGCTATATCCGGTTATATTAGAGGCCCCAACAATTAGATCAAATGTCATATGCATAATAGACCATACGACCCACTGAGGGTCAACTACTCAACTAGTAGGGTGTGAGATTGAACCATCAAATCAATAATTCAATATAATTATTCAACTTAGATTGGCTTAACAAGCAGGGTTGGATCAGTTGAAAAAACCCCTCTCCTTTGGAGACAAAGACGACGGTTCAATCCTCACTCCTTGCAAAAAGGCCGGAGGTCCTCTAGAAGCAGCCTCTCTACCTGTGGGTAGAGGTATGACTGTCGACATCTCACCTCCTCCATACCTCGTGGAAGACGAGATTGGGTACCGTTGAGTTAACTTAGCTTGGCTTATGTAAAGAACTATTTGGTTTCGGTTGATTAGTTTTTCCAACCAAACATAATAAGTATCACTTCATATATCTTAGTACCAAATCAAACTACTATAGACTAGGTAGTTAATTAGCATTTCATTCTTATACTATATTGCTTAAACAATTATACTAGGTGAATAATTCATTTTAATAATACGATTCTAGATTTTTTTTGGAAGGCAATATGATTTGAGAATTGAGATGCACTTAATAGTTAAGCTTTATTTATATTGAAATCTTTATATTATTAATACAAATCGAGTTGTGAAAAAGAATTTAAGCCACGAAAATCAAATTTGATTCGACGGTTTGAAGAAACTGTATACAATTTGATCCCATAAAAATCAAGATTGTTAGTCGTTGTTTTATATCCCAGTGAAAAGTTAGTGTTTTATGCATCCTTACGACATTCCGTCAGTACATTATTGTTCTCTTCAACTTAGTTGTTCCATGCATTGAGAATTTGAGATGCTCTAATAGCATTTCTTCCACTTACATGTATATAAAAACATCATTGTATCACGAGCAATATAATTTGCACTTAGTTGCCTATTTGTTTTAGTAATTTCAGCAAGGAAAGGGTATGTTATTTGTTTGAAGTAACACAGACAAACAGTGGAAATGATTGAAACAGAAGTGGAGTCCATCCATAGAGTAAATGTTGCTATATGACAACACAACATGACACAAATGTACAATATATTTCCAATCATTTCACATGAAATCCAGCCTGTGTGTTTAAATGTTGGGAACAAGTTCATAACTCCATAGAAAGTGAAACTCTTTAGCTATTATTTAAGATTATCCGATTCACTTAGATTTATTCAAATGATTGAAACTTATTCGTACAGCTGATCAAATGTCTCTAGTTCGAATACTATATTGGGTACGTGTTATCATAGTGCGATTTCGTGGGTCTATAGTCTATCAATAAGGATTGCTGTTATTATCCTATTTTGGTTTATTTATTTAGTTAAATTCAACTTGAGATATTTTGAGGTGCTCATGCTTCTGAATACACAGATCAAATCTTTTGAAGATAATCTATTGATCCAATATTATGGGACCATGAAATTAAGCCTGTGGTGTAGGATCACAGGAATCCTTTGTCTGGCCCCACTTTTTGGTCAATCTTAGCCACTATAATTTGGCCTGAATCCTGTTAGATTGCACCTTGCATTGGGTCTTTAATTTAGTTGTGAGTTGTTTTGTGTCTCTGTCATAATGTTATCAATACTGTTTAATTAGTAGCATAATCATTTTTCAAAAGTATTTGTATCATAATTGGCAATCTTGTTTTGTGGGTTGTAATATGTGTACTAAAGGTCACATCTTTACCTAGAAAACACAACTGGCCTCTATTCAGAGTCTTCAGTATAGGTTTTGAATGTCATCTTAGGTCCGAATTTTCCATGTAAGCGCCTAGTGGGCACAAAGTATATGCTTGCAAGACAACATGATGAGTGTCCACTAAGCTTGTGTTTAAGGATTGATTATTAACATGTCTTTGGTTCATTTGTGCTATGATTAATGATAACAAAACAACACAACTGATATTAGGAATAAATACACGAAAAAACACTTACATGATCAACATATTAAGACATGCTTAGTCGTAAATTACTATTATAGACTCTTTAATACTCTGTAATAACTACAAGATGCTTTTGTTTATCATCACTCTCCCCGAACATGGTCTAGTTGAGATGAGTCAACGCTCAACGACTTTCCCTGGTTGACCTGTTGCCGATAGAAAGCTGCCATGTTGTTGTACATATCCATGTTCATTTGCTGCATTAAAAAGCAAGGATTAAAAAGACAGTCTAGAAATTAAGAACTACTAAAAGTTAAACTTGAACTGTTCATTTTCGGTTCTTGACATACTTGTGCTAGAAATGTGCTGTGCGGATTGTTGAAAGGAACTGTGGTGTTGGTAGATGGGCGACTATGAATAGTTTGTGATGTGGCGCCTGCATGGGCTGGGCTAAGCATGGCTTGTGGGACCATGAATGGATGATGAACTGGCTGGGGTATAACTCCAGGCATTCCCATCTGAAGGCCGAATCCCATTCCCATTCGCGCTAGCATCGACATTTGAAGCTGCTGCTGCTGTTGATGTTGATGCTGTTGTTGCTGCAATTGTAGGGGCATTGACATCATCATTTGTTGTGGTGGAAACTGCATGTTCTTCATCAATTGTACTTGTGATTGTAGCTTTTTTAAGTAATCAATTACTTCATCTAACAGCGATGCTTTATCCGTCTGTATAAACAATTTCCAAATTTAGATACTTGTTCCACTAAACTGAAATGGGTTAAAAATGAGGTACAAAGTACATGTGGACTTTTCAGGTCAAACTGACTAAACTTCAACTATAAAAATTGACACGAGTGGCCTAAAACTCTAACTTTTATTGATAGCACAATTAAGTTTATGATAATTCTATAGATGGAAAGATAATTCTGTTATTTTAAGAAATTAATACAGTAATAAAATTGGAGGTTTGGTAGGATTGACTTTTAAAGTCAAACAGTACAAGAGAACACATAGATTCTAACCTTATTAGCATTAGGCACAAGCTTCTGTAGAGCTTTCATTTTCTGGTTGATCCTTTCTCTTCGTCGCTAAAGTAATAATATATCATGTAAGATTTATTTATTCATTTTGAAGTCTTAATTTTTCTGTATTTTGTTAAATAATATTTTTTTCAAACAAATTTAGTAAATTACCCGTTCGGACTGGTTATGAATAGCAGCAGCTCTGCTTCGTCGACTTGATTGAGATCGAACTGTTTCACCCTCAGTCCTGCATTCTTCTTCTTGATTTTCCTGTTCAATATCAAGAAACAGAAAATTCAGCTAAACATAATATTTGTGCAAAAAGTACATCCATTTTATTTATTTATTTATTTATTTTTTTCACTTTGATAAATTCAAGTTTTATTAAAAACTCAAACTTTCTTAAGAATTTGAATATTTATACCGATCCATATTGGCAGGCAGAATCATCATCTGTTTTCTGGCTCTTCATGCTTTGATTAGGCGAGTCGAATGAAGGCCATGTCATCATTGTAGTATCATTATCTTTAGAATTAACTGTCCCACTATTGCTAATATTATCTTCTTGCAAATTTGCATTACCCAAATTTCCTACACGCTGATCATGGACAATCACAGATTCTCTAGGCCGTTTCCTTAGGTAAGTTGGGCCACTTGATGATGCAACATTCGAGCTTAAGTTGCGAGCTCTTGGAAGACTTTGACTTTGTTGTAAGTCAATTTCTTGATACTGAGTTTGGTAACTTGTTGTAGCTTGATGAACAATTGATTCTAGTGTCTCATTTGCTCTTCCTAGCCCATGCATGGCTGGTTGGCCATTTTCCCATGTTATTTCTGCTACTCCATAGTCAGCAAGCCTGAAAATTCACATGCATAAAAAGTAAGTAAATCACTAATATACCCATATGCTAAAAATGAAAAAGATTATTTTTTTAGTTTGTAAGATTTATAATATTGGTAACCTTGAAAAAGCCATTTATTTCTGTGCTAGTGAAGCCAGAAGGCTGTGAAATACAGTCACTTACAAGACATGCTATTTATATACCAATAACACAACCCTTATACAATATGGAAAATAAAGGCTAGTCCTATTTCTAGATAAGCAATGTAAAATTCTTAAAGCACACTGCACATGTCACTGATGCATGTATATAAAAAAAAAAGGTTTTTACCAAAGAAAAAAAAAAATAAGAAGATTCTATAATGAGTATGTGTACATGGGGACAAGAGGAGGGGTATGCTGCTGTTGATGCATGTGAGAGGATCTTTATCTTTCTTCTTGTTCTTTGCTTTCTTTCAAAGTTGCCAAATTCCAAATTTGGTATTCCCTACTTATTTTGAGGTCTTTATATAAATAATGCTACTATATATATACCCTCAAAAAATTTAAAAATTAAATAAAAAATAAATTAGCCTATCTATGGTTGGGATTTAAGATGTATGTCTTTGGTGTCAAGTTGTGGGTCCAAATTTGGATTTCCAAATTAATTAGAGTTGAGAGGAACATACCATATAATGTAATGCACTGAATTGTCATGTGAGATAAGTGGGTATTTTTATGCTGTTTTTCTTCGTTTATTTTAAATGACCATATTTAGGCTTATTCTATGTGCATGCTTGTTGATTTGTCACTTTCTTTTGTGTCAAGTACTTTTCTTTGTACATTGCTAATTTAATCACCTACCCTAATAGCATGGAGTTATGAATTATGATGAAGTGCGATGTATTAACCTCAACAAACTCATGAAAAAAAAAATGAAAAAGCAGCCCGCTGAATTACAACAAAGCAAATCCGATCAGGAGTTTGAGTGTTGGGTGATGTTAGATAAAACTTCCAACAAACTTGCGAGCTTAGTGCGGAATTGATCAAAAAAATTAAAAATGTTAGCTGATCATAAGCCCAAGGTCTAGAATACTCTTTGTATTAGTATTTATATATGCTATCTTGATGATTAAAGGGACAAACGGTTCATTCAAACACTCACAACCTTCATGGTATCCGGAATTTTCTGTGACAGATCTCGGCTTACTTAATTATTTTCTGAGTATTTATGTTACACGATATTCTTTAGGGATGTTCTTATCTCAGGTAAGTATGCTGTTGAGATTTTTGAGTGGCCTCATATGGTCAACTGCAATCCTAGTCGGACTCTTGTGGACACTGGGTCTAAACTGAGTGATGATGGTGATCCGGTTTCCGATCTAACATTATATCGGAGTCTTCTTGGGTGCTGCGAGATTGATTCACAAGAAATGTCAAGTCTAACAGACTTAAAACAAATTTCAGACACAAATGCAAATGAAGATCGAGAGAATACAGGGATTCCGGTCGTTAAGTCCCAAGGAGACTCAATGGTGTGTACAACATTGATTCAGACGATAGAATGATCACTGGGATAGTGATCGAAAAAGGATTGAAAAGGATAATTACACTACAGAAAAAGATAATAAATAAAAGCGACTTAAATACAAATTAAAAGAAATAAAAGATAAAATCTATTAAATAAACGCTATCACTATTTTTAAAGTGATGAACGTTTAAAACTTAAAACGAAAAACTTACGTTTAAATAAAAATAACGTAAACGTACTAAATAAAAAGTGAAACTTACACAATATAGATCCTAAAAATATGAAAAATACATTTTTACAAACCTAATAATGTGAGAAAATTTATAGAAAAGGAAAATTATTTTTATAACTAATTATATAATTATTATTAATTAAAAACTATTTTAAACTATTTATAAATACTCTAAAATAAGAGAAAATACAAAATAAGGCTAGAAAAATAAACTTATGATTCTGAAAATCTAAAATACTATAAAACTAATTTAAAACTAAAATATATTTTTAGACTTTTATATATTTATTATTAATTTAAAACTATTTAAAACTAATTTAAATTATTAAAAATAGCAAATAAAAGGAGAAAAATATAGAAAAATACTTTTTAAGCTTTTTACATTTATCTAAACTTAAGAAAAATGAAAAATTATTTTTTAGAACCTTTTCTTAATTTTTTGTATTTAAAGCTAATTAAAAAGGATTAAAAACTAATTTAAATTAAGAAAAATAGCAAAACAACTTAGAAAAATATGAAAATTTCAGGAAAAGCTTAAAATAATATTATAAAGCTGGGAAAAATAGAAAAACAGGGGCTTGTTTGGCAGAATATGAAACTGATATGAAAGTGCTTATAGAAATAAGCACTTTAATAAGCAAATGGATTCCAAAGACTACCCAACTTAGACAGAAGCTTGGAAAAGCTAAAAGAACTAATATGCAATAAGAAACAACAAGCCTTAATCACTGAAACATCAAGTTGCTATGATTTGAGGAATAAGCTAAAAGCTAAAAAACAGTGGTGAAAGACTACTTTGGCACAAAATTAAGCACCTAAATAAGTCGCAAATTAAAAAATAAAAAGGGACCTAGAGAGGACCTGGCTGAGAGCTTATAAACCAAAATACAGACCTTGGGTAGCTAAACTAAGCCTGTGCAAGGTCGCAAAACTCAAGATGAAACTCATGCAGCCTTGTGCCTGCTGCATGTGGATTAAGCCCCATAATCATAAGCTCTTTTGAGCTTTAAGGAAAATTCACAAAATAAGCTAAAATTACCATAAGAAACTAGAGCAGTAGGGCTTTTAAAACAACAAGTTTCATTAAAATGATTAAGAAATGAGCTCATTAAAATCTTTCTATTTGAGCCAAACCGAGATTTCAAGCTTTGACTTTTTAAGAAAAAGTGGAAAGTTGACTAAAATGGATTTTGCTCTAGATTTAAGGACTGAAAATGATTTGTTATGATGAAATTAAGTTACAACAAGCAAGTCTATAGATTTAGAACTCAAAACAAGTAAAATGATTATCAAAATCACAACAGATAGGTCGCTAAGTCAATTAAGAAGCAATTTTGACTTCTCTCGTTTCTATAGAGCATCAAATGACCGAAATGATCCTAAAATACCTAAATGAGACTAAAGTAACTAGTTCTAGTCAACGGACTACCCTCAATCTCGGTTTGACACCTAGTACCAAACACCCTTTAAAACATGATTTATAGTCAAAACTACTCAAACTGCTAAACTGGCCTATGCTATTAATCAAACTAGGTTTACATAACTTAAATAAAACTATTTAAGCAAGCTAAAACTATAAATGATCATAGATACAAAACAAACATGAAACTGCCCTTAAACTTGAAATTGGAAAATGGGGAAAGACAACTCACAACTGTGTCCGGTGATGCAAAGCAATCGAACCCAAAACTAACCTAATCTAACCTATTTAAACCTAAATCCACCTCTGCATCATCCTTAGCACTGTTTTCCTCCTCCTTTGACTTTCGTTGACCAAGAGACAATTTGATTAAAACTGATTTGTGAGCTTATAGAAAGCTTATAAAGACCTTAACCAAACTTATTTAAGCTTAACACAAGCACCTAACAACTTGGACAGAAGATTTTGAAACTGAGAATCTCAACAGTAAACTCATAAATTTGGAAATTTAGCACAGCTAAAATTGATACTCAAAAGTTACTTACAAAGATTAGTAAACTTGAAACTGATACAATAAAACTGAAATTACACAATTTAAACTTAAACTAAGACAATAATAAGAAAAAAACGACATAAGTAAAAATTTTATGAACTAACTACTACTAGAAACTGCTTCTCTCCTTCTCTTTTATACCCATTCTCTTTCTCTTTCTCTTCTGAGCAAACCCCACCATTTTTCTGACCCTTGGATTGATTAGAGGTGATCTTGGCCATCCAATGGTTTTGGCGGGAAAAATTAGTTTTAACGATTAAGGGGTAGAGTAAAGGGTAGTGGAAGCATTTAATGGTTTTGGACTTGTGATGAGGTGGGGGACAAGGAGGTGATAGGTTGAGGAGGGGTGTGGTGATTGAGTGTAGCAGGGTGAAGGGAAGAAAAATGGCGGGTCAGGTGGTTTAGTTTGACCTGGTTGTGGGTTGGTTGACCGGGTATTGGGTTTGATGGGTATGGATTGGGCGGGTTGTGATATAAAACCGGGTAATGATATTTGGGCCAAGGGTTTATATTTTGGGCTTGGGTAATCAAATAGGTCCATTTGGTTTGTAAAGTTAATAACTCCAAGGACCAAATATGTAAAACTTCCAAACTGAGGGACCAAATATGTAACTTATGAAAAGTAGTCAAAAGGGTTTGTTTTGCCAATGTTTAATAGTCCAAGGTCTAGTTTGACATTTTTGAAAATTTCCAAGGACTAAATTTGACCAATTTGGATTTTCAGGGACTAAACTGTAATTTTCTCAAAACTTTTAGATTTTCCACCAAAGGACTAAATATGACAATTTGTGATTTTAAAAAGACCTTTGGTGATTTTTCTTTTGAAATTTTGACTCGTGGACTATTTTTGACAATTTTTGAAAGTTGGGGACTAAAGCGCAATTTTGCAAATTTGATCGTTTTCATCCGATTTTGATATTTTGCATTTAAAACACATAAAACACTTGTTTGTGATATTTTGATCATTTTGATGCGTTTTTGAGTGTTTTCGATGATTTTGCGCTTTAAATGGTACAAAATGATGAGTATTTAGAGACTCATCAATCCCCACATCGAGATATTGCTAGTCCCTAGCAATGATTTGAGAAAACATAATGGATTTTAATCTCTTTACCAAAAGCCATTACTTCGAGTAGCCAAATGTTTCAGTTCAAGTAAGAACCATGGTACAAATAACCATGTGATTTTGAGCAAACCACCGACTTTCAACGGATTTGATTTTGTCTTTACCGAGCCGTACCTTCGGACTAGCCAACTCTTAGATAAATTATCGAATTATCTTTGGTGAGTGAATACCAATTATGGTTTTTCCATCGCCTTTACCACAAGCCATAATCTTGCGGGCTAGCCAACTCTTCACTTTTTAGGATATGGTGAGTTGAGAACCATACAATTTTGGGCAAATTGCAAGCCATATAAACGGATTTGATATATCTTTACCAAGAGCCGTTTGCTCTGGATTAGCTAATCCTTTTGTCTTCTGATAAGGCGGATCGATAACCAAATGAGAAAGTGTAAAACACTTACTCCAAAAAAAAATTTTGGCCAAAAGCGGGAATTGGGTAGATAATATATGACAAAATTCATGAAATTCCCCAAACTTAGAAATGAATATTGCCCTCAATATTCAAAGTACCGCAGTTATGCGAAACAAAGAACGAAAAGGAAATACTACGGCCATTATTTAGAAAGGTTTTTTTTTTTTTTTTTTTTTTTTTTTAAGAAACTTATATATAAAATGTGGGCATCACCCCACACTTAGGTGGTAGAAAGGGGTAAGAAGATGCAAATATGGGTGAAAACCCATATGGTGCGTACTCTTGTTTTTGGTTACAATGAGTCGCTAGCTTGACTCGACCCGAATTCATTGGTTCATGGGAAGCAAGTGGAAGATACAATCTCCATCGGACTTTCATTCAAGATGTTTGGATAAACATTGAAGCACGTGAAAGTTCCACACCGATGAGATATAGAGAACCGGCTCAAAAATGATAATTGAAAATGCCGGGATCAAAGATAGTGTCCTCACTCCCGAAGGAGTGAAGAAGAGAGGAAGTCACCGAGAAGGTGAAGAAAAGAAAGAAAATCATGATAACAATCATAACTAGATCTTCTTCCTCGGGATTAAGTGCAGTTGCACTTATTTGGATTTTATCGGTTGAGCTCTTTGGTTTGGAAGGCATCTCGGTGGGGAGGGTGGGAAGATTTGTCATAACTATGCAAATTGAGATTCTCTCCCGATCATGATTTTTGCCATCCACGCAATCATACTCGGTGGAGATATGATATGAGAGAGTTCACCGAGAACTCCTCATGAAGAGAATCATTCACATGATGTGAATTTGTGAACTCGCTTCCATTGTAGACTCATCACTATCCTCAACTGAGTATCAAAGAGTGGATTCTCGAAATCAAAGTGAATTCGAGTTGAATTCAAATAGAGGATTGGTGAAAGTAGCTTTGAATGTTTCGAAACAAAATGATCAACATTCTCTATTGAATTTGTTGGGATAAGAAGTGAGTGAACGATCATTATCAATGAGACTTTCGGTCTCCCGGATCGGCTTCAAATCAAAGAGTGGATTGATGTGAGTGAATTCACGGAGAACTCCTCAAGAAGGATCGACATCGATTGAGGAAGTGATGCTTCAACGTACTCGATGTTTCCATAGGAAGCACAATCGTCGCTAAGATCGTAGAAAGTTTCAAAATGATCTTGAGAACACTCAAGAGGAAAGGGATATCACACGGATGATCGAAATTCCTGTGACTCTCTCGGATTGGGATAAGGTCCTCAACACTAGACGATTCCATTTACGGAATAGTGCTAAGCTCATCCCCATGTTTAGAGAGTGAGTGGGAGTATCGTGTGATAACAATGATCGAGGAGTTTAGAAGGACTAGCATACATATGTTTAATACTTAACATTTGTTCTTCGCTAGTAATTCCATCATAGTCTTTTCTCCCCGATGGATCATGGAAGGAGTCTCAACCGATGAACTTGATGAATCGTTATAAAATTGTAGGATATCAAGGATATCTTCATCATCATCGTCATCGGGAATGAAACGGAATCGAGAGCTAGATTTGGCGGCTTTTCTTTTGCAATTGATTCCCTAATGCATTTTTCAAACGCAACTGGGAATCTAATTTAGCGATTCGCTCTTCGGCTAACAAAACTTCCATTGATTTTCATTTGGATTATGGGATGACATAGCCGACTCCTCCTTAAGTTCTTTTAATAACTCCGAGTCTTGATGAGAAGATCATCGTAGTTTCAAGAGGAGTCGCTTGAAACATTTGAATCTTGTGGAGGTTGGTCATTATACGAAGAGTCGTAATCGTAACAAGGAAATGGATTCCCTGTTTGACAATCCGAGCTAGAGTGAGGACCTCATAATACTACATGAAGAAACCGATGTGGTTGTGAGTGGTATGTGTTGTAGTCATAATTGTTATCGAGAACCCGCTCATAGACAAGCGTGTTTCCGATTGACAATCGAATCGGAATGTGAACCACCACAATACTCACAACAAGAAATCACCGAGTCTCACAAAGGTGGTAGGCGATGGAATAAATCGATCGTGTTATGGTAGGAATAGGGATCTTGGTTATAGACAGACCCGTTTCTGATTCCACCATGCAACAACCGGGGCAATTGCCACCATTATAAGGACCACCACACCATTGACAATCAAGAAGGTGAGGATAAGACATGGAAAGAATCAAAGGTTATCGAGGGTAAGAAATGAAGAATCAAAAAGGTAAGAGGGTAAAGAGGAATATTTTGGTGTTTTGAAAACATGATGATAAAACAAAGAATGAAAATATTTTGGCGTTTTAACACTTTAGGAAAAGTGTTAATGAACTTTGATTTTGATTAACTTTACAAAAAACTTTTACAAAAGATGGGGTATGCACAAGAATGGATCCGAAAAGGGCTAAACACACGCTTAAGCCTCCCAAGTGGCCTAAAATTTTGATTCACAAGAAAGCAGTCAAGTCTAACAGACTTAAAACAATTCGAACACAAATGCAAATGAAGATCAGAGAATCTGAGATTCCGGGTCGTTAAGTCCCAAGGAGACTCAATGGTGTGTACAACACCGATTCAGACGATAGAATGATCACTAAGGATAGTGATCGAAAAGGATTGAAAAGGATAATTACACTACAGAAAAAGATAATAAATAAAAGCGACTTAAATACAAATTAAAAGAAATAAAAGATAAAATCTATTAAATAAACGCTATCACTATTTTTAAAGTGATGAGCGTTTAAAACTTAAAACGAAAAACTTACGTTTAAATAAAAATAACGTACGCGTCTAAATAAAAGTGAAACTTACACAATATAGATCCTAAAATATGAAAAATACATTTTACAAACCTAATAATGTGAGAAAATTTATAGAAAAGGAAAATTATTTTTATAACTAATTATATAATTATTATTAATTAAAAACTATTTTAAACTATTTATAAATACTCTAAAATAAGAGAAAATACAAAATAAGGCTAGAAAAATAAACTTATGATTCTGAAAAATCTAAAATACTATAAAACTAATTTAAAAACTAAAAATATATTTTTTAGACTTTTTATATATTTATTATTAATTTAAAACTATTTAAAACTAATTTAAATTATTAAAAATAGCAAATAAAAGGAGAAAAATATAGAAAAATACTTTTTAAGCTTTTTACATTTATCTAAACTTAAGAAAAATGAAAAATTATTTTTTAGAACCTTTTCTTAATTTTTGTATTTAAAGCTAATTAAAAGGATTAAAAACTAATTTAAATTAAGAAAAATAGCAAAACAACTTAGAAAATATGAAAATTTCAGGAAAAGCTTAAAATAATATTATAAAGCTGGGAAAATAGAAAAACAGGGCTTGTTTGGCAGAATATGAATCGATATGAAAGTGCTTATAGAAATAAGCACTTTAATAAGCAAATGGATTCCAAAGACTACCCAACTTAGACAGAAGCTTGGAAAAGCTAAAAGAACTAATATGCAATAAGAAACAACAAGCCTTAATCACTGAAACATCAAGTTGCTATGATTTGAGGAATAAGCTAAAAGCTAAAAAACAGTGGCTGAGTACCTACTTTGGGCACAAAATTAAGCACCTAAATAAGCTGCAAATTAAAAAACAGAAAAAGGGACCTAGAGAGGACCTGGCTGAGAGCTTATAAACCAAAATACAGACCTTGGGTAGCTAAACTAAGCCCTGTGCAAGGTCTGCAAAACCTGCACAAAACCTGTGCAGGCCTTGTGCCCTGCACAGGGGATTAAGCCCCATAATCATAAGCTCTTTTGAGCTTTAAGGAAAATTCACAAAAATAAGCTAAAATGACCATAAGAAACTAGAGCAGTAGGGCTTTTAAAAACAACAAGTTTCATTAAAAATGATTAAGAAATGAGCTCATTAAAAATCTTTCTATTTGAGCCAAAACTGAGATTTCAAGCTTTTGACTTTTTAAGAAAAAGTGGAAAGTTGACTAAAATGGATTTTGCTCTAGATTTAAGGACTGAAAATGATTTGTTATGATGAAATTAAGTTACAACAAGCAAGTCTATAGATTTAGAACTCAAAACAAGTAAAATGATTATCAAAATCACAACAGATAGGCTGCTAAGTCAATTAAGAAGCAATTTTGACTTCTACTGTTCTATAGAGCAGTCAAATGACTGAAATGATCCTAAAATACCTAAATGAGACTAAAGTAACTAGTTCTAGTCACTGGACTACCCTCAATCTCAGTTTGACACCTAGTACCAAACACCCTTTAAAACATGATTTATAGTCAAAACTACTCAAACTGCTAAACTGGCCTATGCTATTAATCAAACTAGGTTTACATAACTTAAATAAAACTATTTAAGCAAGCTAAAACTATAAATGATCATAGATACAAAACAAACATGAAACTGCCCTTAAACTTGAAATTGGAAAATGGGGAAAGACAACTCACAACTGTGTCCAGCTGGTACAGGCCAAATCCAGAACCCAAAACTAACCTAATCTAACCTATTTAAACCTAAATCCACCTCTGCATCATCCTTAGCACTGTTTTCCTCCTCCTTTGACTTTCGTTGACCAAGAGACAATTTGATTAAAACTGATTTGTGAGCTTATAGAAAGCTTATAAAGACCTTAACCAAACTTATTTAAGCTTAACACAAGCACCCAACAACTTGGATGAAGATTTTGAACCGAGAATCTCAACGGTAAACTCATAAATTTGGAAATTTAGCACACGACTAAAATTGATACTCAAAAGTTACTTACAAAGATTAGTAAACTTGAACCGATACAATAAAACGAAATTACACAATTTAAACTTAAACTAAGACAATAATAAGAAAAAAACGACATAAGTAAAAATTTTATGAACTAACTACTACTAGAAACTGCTTCTCTCCTTCTCTTTTATACCCATTCTCTTTCTCTTTCTCTTCTGAGCAAACCCCACCATTTTTCTGACCCTTGGATTGATTAGAGGTGATCTTGGCCATCCAATGGTTTTTGGCGGGAAAAATTAGTTTTAACAGTTAAGGGGTAGAGTAAAGGGGTAGTGGAAGCATTTAATGGTTTTTGGACTTGTGATGAGGTGGGGGGACAAGGAGGGTGATAGGTTGAGGAGGGGGGTGTGGTGATTGAGTGTAGCAGGGGTGAAGGGGAAGAAAAAATGGCGGGTTGGGTGGTTTAGTTTGACTGGGGTTGTGGGTTGGTTGACCGGGTATTGGGTTTGATGGGTATGGATTGGGCGGGTTGTGATATAAAACCGGGTAATGATATTTGGGCCAAGGGTTTATATTTTGGGCTTGGGTAATCAAATAGGTCCATTTGGTTTGTAAAGTTAATAACTCCAAGGACCAAATATGTAAAACTTCCAAACTGAGGGACCAAATATGTAACTTATGAAAAGTAGTCAAAAGGGTTTGTTTTGCCAATGTTTAATAGTCCAAGGTCTAGTTTGACATTTTTGAAAATTTCCAAGGACTAAATTTGACCAATTTGGATTTTCAGGGACTAAACTGTAATTTTCTCAAAACTTTTAGATTTTCCACCAAAGGACTAAATATGACAATTTGTGATTTTTAAAAAAGACCTTTGGTGATTTTTCTTTTGAAATTTTGACTCGGGGACTATTTTTGACAATTTTTGAAAGTTGGGGACTAAAGCGCAATTTTGCAAATTTGATACGTTTTCATCGATTTTGATATTTTGCATTTAAAACACATAAAACACTTGTTTGTGATATTTTGATCATTTTGATGCGTTTTGAGTGTTTTCGATGATTTTGCGGTTTAAATGGTACAAAAATGATGAGTATTTAGAGACTCATCAAGTATCTTACCTTCACTCGTCGAGATATTTCTTATGCCGTACAACAAATTTGTCTACATATGCATGATCTTGGGGCGCCTCATTTCTCGGCTCTTAAGCAGATTTTGAGATATATTTTTGGTACTTTAAATCATGGGTTACAACTATTTTCGTCATCTACTACATCTTTGGTTGATTATTCGGATGCAGATTGGGAGGGTTACCCTACTACTGGGAGATCTACTTTGGGTTATTGTGTTTTTCTTGGCAACAACTTACTCTCTCATGGTCATCTAATCGTCAACCCACACTTTCTCATTCTAGTGCTGAGGTAGAGTATCGTGGTGTTGCTTATGCGGTTGTTGAAACTTATTGGTTACTTAATCTACTTTGTGAGTTGCATACTCCTTTGTCTTTCGCTACGCTTGTTTACTGTAATAATGTTAGTGCTGTGTATTTTTCCTCCTATTCGGTTCAGCCTCAACGTACGAAGCATATCAAGATAAACATTCATTTTGTTCGGGATTTAGTTGTTGTTGGTCAGGTTCGAGTACTTTATGTTCCATCTCGTTACAAGTTTGCTGATATCTTCACTAAGGGCTTACCTTCAGCTTTTTTTGAGGAGTTTCGTACCATTTTAAGTGTCCGGCGTCCTCCCGCTCAAACTGCGAGGGAGTGTTAGCTAATATTTTGTAATGGGCTAAAGCCCAAGGTCTAGACTACTCTTTGTATTAGTATTTGTGTATGGTATCTTGGTGATTAATGGGACATATGATTCATTCAAACACTCACAACCTGGAAAATAAAGTCAACACATAAAGATCACAAGACAATAGACAAAAAAAAGAGCAACATGTACACGATATATATCATCGAACCCCCTTTATTAATAACCAATAAAGGCTTACATTGAGACAAGAAGAATGAATGAACTTGCATTGCCCTTACCTCTATTAATAGAAATGAGAGGATACAATCCTCATGAAATTAGAATTCCATATTATCCTTGCTTGTCTTGCACACCAGCAATCCTAGTTAAGTATAATCTTAACTCTATATGACTAAATACAATTAAATCACTATATATATACTAATTACACATTATCCCACTAAGAATTGCTACTATATTATAACAATTTCCACATTAGTGGTGATTCTTAGTCTACATCGATACTCGATATCTTCATCCAATACTGGAACCTTTAACCCGGGACCTCCTTGTTAACCAGACGTTGTACATTAGTTAATATCCAATTTAGCTTCCTTACAGCTCCTTCACCTTCTTCGAGTTTATTTTTATTTTTTATTTTATTTATTTACTTATTTTTGTGTATAAATGGGGTGGTTTGATTTTGATTTGAAAACATGGGTTAGTTACAATTTGCTTTGTAAAATAGGGTTAGTTTCACATTTTGGTCCCACACTAAGTGTACATTTTCAACTCCCAAACTTATATAATATATTTATATCATGTATTTAACATTTTAATTTTGAAGTATTTGATAACTTTACATGCACCTTCGATATTTATATCCTCTTTATTTAAAATTAAGTTTTCATTAAAAGGAAAAATTCCAAAGTTTTAACTAAAATAAGTCTAATAGCATGAAAGTATTTGTGTATGTAAAAAAAAGTACAATATAATGGCTCTTCTACTCAGAAACGAAATGTTCCAAATATTCCTGGAAACTATTGCTGCCAGTGGACCATTTGTATCTATATGCATCAGGATCCCGATTCATTAATCTCTCGGTTCGAGAAAAAAATAAGAGGATCGAACCATCTCTTCTGACTCTTTTTCAAATTCGATAAATGTTGGTTGATCGTATATTTCATTATAGTTCTATGATATTAAACAACTACGTGTAGAAATGACAATGAGGCGGGTTTGGGCGGGACGGCCATCCTCATCCTCAAACCTGATTACCAAAGTCCTCCCCACACCTGCCTCGATTCCCATCAGGGATCTAATCGGGGCGCCCTTTTATGGCGCGATATTCCCCCAAACCCTCTCGTAACCCGATTAACGTGCCCCTCCCAATTAGTTCAGGTTTCGGGTTTTCTCGTCGAGCTCGGATATTTTTGCCATCCCTAGCTATGTGGCATATTTGCATAAGTTTAAACACACCATATATTCTCCATAAAGATTTATAATGTTAATGGAAATTGCTCGAGGAACTTAACTGTTGAGTAGTTGTTAGGATTTTAAAAATCCATGTTGAAGAGTCGGTCACCCCAACTCTAGTCTAGCATATGTTAGCTCGTAGACATTACGTTATTTTCTAGTTATTTAGTTAGTTATTTAGTTTAGAGCAACACCGTGGAGGACGGACGGGTCTTTACCCACTGTATGCCTGATCCACAGTCCGAAGGATGACGTGTAGTATGTAACTATAAATACCCTCTACCTCCCAAGGTAGAGGGTTGGACCTTTTACTTAATCTAACCTTTATTTCTTTTGTTTACTTTCTCTCTCTAGAAAGGCTCCCATTCCACTTTCTCTCTCTAAACTCTTGCATAATTCGACCCATATATTGAATGTATTATGTGTTTATGAAAGCCAATATGTTACAGATGGTATCAAGAGCCATGGTTTGATCCCTCATCTTTCATGTTCTTGGATTTCTAGTGGTTTTCATAAGGTTTTTGGGTTTGAATGAGTTTAGAGAAGATTGCATCATTTAGATCATTTCTTGGTTAAAGTTTGGATTTTGATAATACTTTTGTGTTTAGAATCATTATAAGTGTTTAGGTTTTGGTTTGGAAGGTTTGAATCATCGTGGTTGAGTTGTTTTTGGATTAAAAAGTGGTGTTTTTGAATATTTGTTGGATGCGAGTTGAGTCTCGACATGCATTTCTTCTATGCGAGTTGTCCATACTTGTATGCGAGTTGTCCTCTATGCGAGTTGTCTATTCTGAGCTTGCTTATTGAAGCGAGTTGTCTTATATGCGAGTTGTCAGCTTATGCGAGTTGTGCTTTAAGAGAGTTGTCGTTTAAGCGAGTTGTCTAGGGTGCGAGTTGTCTTGGCTGCGAGTTGTCTCCAGTGCGAGTTGTCTCCTGTGCGAGTTATCTACAGTGCGAGTTGTATCCTATGCGAGTTGTCTCTAGTGCGAGTTGTCTCCTGTGCGATTTGTCAAGGACTGAGATTTGTCAATTCCTGTCAATTCCTGCGATCCGCGGAACAGGGGGTATATATAAAGAATTGGGGAATATCACAAACCATAACACCTAATTCATCTTTACTTCCTTATCACCTTCTAATTCCTTTACTTATCATCTTCTAGTTCCTTTACTACATCATACTTCTCACTCTCTTACGGTTTGGTCTTGGTTTTAGTAAAATCCCGCGAAAGATTCTATTTTTCGGTTTAAATCACAGACTTGTAAAATCTCGTGTACACAACAACATCATGTCTTACACTCCTGATTCAGTGATTTCGGAAGTACTTAAATTGTATGATATTGTGGACAACAATGATAATGTATGCTACACTGAATGGTTAAGGATGATTGAATCAATCAATGAGGATGTGAGATCTTCGTGTTCTGAGTCTGAAGAGAGTGAATCGCACCTGTTTAGGCTACAGAATGCCATGCTAAAGGAAAGTAACATTGAACCTTGTCAACAACTTCACTCACACCTCATGTTACTCACACCTATAACAATGGAACGAACATGCAATGCCCTTTTCCGTCAAGATTTATCCACATTAACGGGAACACTAATATTGAACTTAGAACAATTGGAACAACAACTTGACAAACAAAAGGTTCAAAAGGATAGTTCTAGTGCTGCACTTCATCTGATCCACAAACAAATTCAGTCATTCATTAGTGGGGAATTCACATCAGATTATGATCATCACATGACTGAAATGTCTTTCAAAAGGCATACTGGAATGGAAATTAACGTGTTCATTGAGACATTTATCCAACTCGTGGATAATGTGGAGAAGTACATTGAGGAAGTTACACAGAAAGATGAAAAAGTGGATGAGTGTCAGGTGCAGTTGAGAGATAGTTGTGATGAGTAGGGTAATGTATCACTTGAAATGTCGGGTGTTCTTGAAATGCGAATATCGAGACAACAAAGAATGATATAACCATTGCTCAAGAACTCCCGTCACACAAGAGGTGGATGTTGTGATCGAAAAGGTGAATGTATGTCGGGTACAATCAATAAATTGTAGTGTTGGACTAGTAAGGCATCGGATGATGGATCGAGTTGACACCGAATCTGAGGCTCGAGACAAATAAGCTTGAAACAACCCGAGTTCGGTGACTCTTGTTATACATGATGTGAATGCAGATATCGAGACCGACAAATGAGCAGATGTCATGTGATGAGGTACCCTTAATCGACCAACATAATGCATCCGCTAATGTACCTAAACAAACCGATCTTAATCTGAACATGATTCGATAAATGTTCCTTGGTTGAAATGAGTCTAATAAATTCAAAACAAATGATATGGTTGATAAAAGGTTTTGATGAACTTTCAAACAAATTCTCAAAACTTGAAAACATTGCATTTCTCTTGAAATTGCAATACAAATAAAGGAGGAAAATTTTCAAACTAAGAAACCATGTAAAATCCGGATTTTCACAATTTCGTGAAAATTTTGAAATAAACGATTTAAAAGCTCGACTTCAAGCCAAAAACTCGACTATCAACAATTTGAAGAAACATATTTACGGTATGCATGTGAAAAGTAATTCATCAAGATCGCACAAGACATTGATACTATTATAACAAGAAATAATGAGCTGTCAATTTATGTGGCTAAATTACTAAAGGAAAATGAGACTTTGAGAAAGCATCACATAGAACTAAGTGACTCACAAAGAAGCTAGAACTAAGTCAATGGAAAAACAAACTCTTTGGTAGCAAAATTGATGATCTCAAAGCTCAACTTGGAAAAGAGTTTCGCTATTGTTGCCTTAAAGAATGAGCTTAGAAAACCGTAGGAAAAGTGTGAACACTAAGTTTACAAAACCATCAACCTTGGGAAGCCGGTTTCTCATCCCACTAGAGATCGGTCCGTTGTTAGGCGACTCTGCATTTATATCTCGAAAGAACAAAATCTTTAAAGACAAGGCTTGCCTCCCAAGTTGATGCGATACAAGTTTTGTCAAAACCACTCACTTCACCTGAGTTACCTAAGAGTAATACTTCTAGCTCCGTTAACCCTCAACAAGTAGCTACTTCTACTCCCAGCACCTCTAGGAATAGTTCGAAAACAGTGTCAAAACCAAGCATTAAAACCCAGAATTCATATGATATGAATGACTTGTGGAATAACTATTATCTAGAAGAAGCTAGGAAAAAGGCACAGATTTGAAAAGATAGAATTTTAGGTGCAAGACCTAGGGTGATGCATTCCACGAGATTTCAAGGCACTGCTAGTAGTAGTAAACCATTACCTAGGAACACTCAAAAGACTAGGGCTTGGCTTGCATCTAAGAGTAGTTATATGAAGAAGAATGCTAAGCATGTAGAAAATGAAACTAGAAATTCTGAGTCTTTTTCGAATAAGAGACATTTTCCTAACTCACATGCTAAGGTACAATCCACTAAGACTACTAACATGGCTAAGGTTCAATATGTCATGAAGCAAAACAAACCTAAAATTTCACCTAGATGGATCCCAACTGCTAAATCTTTGGAGTCTAGGAATACCAATAAGTCTTCCACTGTGCATAAGAATATCAACAATCCTAGACCTTGCCATAAGTGGATTCCGTCTGGTAGAATGTTTAAGGATGTTGGACTTAGGTGGATACCTATCGGAAAGCTTTTTACCGATGGCAAAATCAAGGTTGACCATGAAACCCCAAAGGGCTTAGATACTAATGTCACTAACCAATATATATGCAATCAAGCTTGTAATGTTAGTGCAGGTAATCCTTACTCGATTGCGAGATACTTGATCCTTCACTACATGGATGGGTTAAAGTATGGATAACAAATGGATTGATATCTCATAACTCACGGGTTCAAGTAACTCAACCTTGATATTCAACTGCTATGACGCCTGCTCACATCGATTCGGGCCTCGTTCTTCAACACTATGGCATCGTAGATAACTCTTGAGGCCCGTTCCTCAAAGAAAAGAAAAGTGTGCGCCTCGATGCGCTATATCTTCAAAAGAAGAGAAATATTCATTTTTATGACCATTCTCATCGACATTCTTCATCAACAAGCTTCATGCTTTTCCATGCTCATTCAATCCTCAAGTGGATCTCTGTTCATGAGCATATATTCTTATTCACTTACTCAATCAAAAATGGCAAACTTCATTTGCAATTTTTGAGAGGGAGAAGAGTGAATATACTACATGTTGATGGATGCTTGAGTTATGGTCATACGACTCTCCAACGCCTAATGTCTTCACTCACTAAGGACAACTGGGATTTACTATTTGGGATTCATTGTTTTTCAAGATATGTTTGACGAGTACTTCCAACCTCCAACATCTAAGAAGTACTTCTCAGAATTCTCAAGAAACATTATCTCCAGTTACTTCATAAGGCGTTGATAATGACTATCATGATATTATAGTTGCACTATTGAATAATGATCCGCTCTTTGGTATTCCTTTGCCAAATCTTCATGGATTATTGTTCATGAATAATGATCCGCTCTTTGGTATTCCTTTGCCAAATCTTCACGGATTATTGTTCCTCTCATTGTGCACGCTTATAAATCAACCACATGAACATTAAGGAAAATGACTACCTCATCCGTCGAAGACATTATTGGTGAATCTTCCATATCGGTCTCTACATGTATACCTTTAGGAAGAATGCATTGATGTTGAGGAATCATTTGTTCCAGTTCATTCAGTGGGTCAATGTACATCCGATTGTATGTTTATTCACGTGTTGGATATTTGACACAAGTTGATTACTTCGAGGTTAATCATTTATCACTTATTTGAGATTGAAGTTGACTTTCACAAAGGCGTGTTCTTATTTGATAACTTGCTCGGGCTTAAGAATTTGAGTTGAAGACTTAGTTTATCTAGTTACCAGCAGTCGGGGTGGATGGTTAAAGACCGACGATGTGGATAATCTCAAGAGGTGTTAATGTCTCATACTTTGTTTTAGTAGTGAGTACTTAGAGATTTGCTTGAAGCATAGATACTCGACACCGTTCTTCCATCATTAAGTGCAAGCTTAAGATACAAATGTAGGAATTCGACTTGGTTTCAAGTTTGGTATATCAAGTTTTCTTCATTAGTGATCACTTCATATTGTCTACATATGGGTTGATAAAGATAGTCGGAGACTGTTTACAGTAGTAGTTGATTCTCATAGGATTCAATTGAGCTAATTGTTTGTTCTTCTATATCAAGATTATTTGGCATGTATAATGTGTTCTTGATTACGAGGTATCAAAACCAGCAGGGAAGGAGATATACATCTAAACACACAACAGTACACATGATGAACTTAATACTTCTTCTATTGAAGTAATCCCGGAAAGACAAATGTCATAACCGCAGAGAAACTCGAGTGTTTAACTCGTAGCCTTTGGTGTGTTATTCCAACTATTTGGGGGAAGGATGCACTATTCCAACCATTTGGGGGGAAGTGGTCTCTGAAAACTTTTGGTATGTGTTATCTCAACTTTCAGTAGGAAGAAATATGAGAAGAATATGTGGAGCGTGAGATGATATTGCTTATCGACATCTTCTATATGATTTATGGTAGTGCTTCCGGTTATTGCTTCATGTACACAATGTAATGATGATTTCGATGAGATCGCAACCATCAGGGGAGAGATATGTGTACATCAGGGATGCACAACATGTTCACTTGATCGGGCTTAATCAGTTATTCCAGAGTTGACATCCGTAGAGATAATCAGTGACTCAACATGTTACTTGGATGTCATCGTCTCTACTCTTGTTGGGTACATGTGTACATTATGGGCTGATTGGTTATATGAAATATAACTGGAATGCATTGGTGAAATGAAGATGTTGACATATTGTTCTCCGAATAGACAAGCGCTCAAACTCGAAGAGTAATCAGACATCGGGGGCGCACAACAAGTTCGCGTGATAGAGCTTAATCATGTATTCCGGGTTTGATAACCGCAAAGATGATCAGTGTTTAGACTTGTTACTTTGGTGTCCTCGTGTTCTTTGGGGTGTTGAGCTTCATTCATTAAGACTGCTTTCTCACATTCTACTTCTTGGGAAAATGGTCTTTATTCGAAGATTGTCGGTTTGGGGGAAGCTACCAAAGTCTCATTTTCGTGAGGCTCAATTTCGGACGTCCATTCAAGAGTCTCGAAAGCTTTGGTGGTGAAAGTTTAAGAAATGATGACTTCTATCTTCTACTAAGTCTTGAACAATATCCTTATCTCGGTACTCATATCATCATCATAAACTATTTCTCTATCTTTGTAAATAATTTTCAAAACCATAATACAAAAAAAAATTAAAAAAAAAAAAATCATAAAATTTGAAAAAAACCAAAAATATTATTTTCTCAAGACATGTATTACGGTATCGATAACATCTACGGTCTTAGAAATGTCATTCAAAAATGACACGGGACCATAGATGAAGTTCAAGCAAAAGGTGTAAATTTTTCTTTTCAAAACATGTCTAAAAATATGGCTTGCAGTTATCCCGATCGTGACCCGTGCTTAAACCATGTGATGCGAGTTTTCTTGACAGATTTTAATATTTATAAAGTCTCGTTATACCTATGGTCTACCCTAATGCACTAACAGGCGGTGTACCCGGTCGCGTGTAGTGTAGTAATCGATAAAGCCGATGTCGTCCCAAGAGCTATGTCTGTTTGATTATTACTAAGTCTAGGTGTCACGGGTTAATAATGGTTTCGATAGGGATTTAATTAATTAAACTACTAATGCGAATAAAGCGTAATAAAAGCAAATAAATGATAAAGGAAATCAATAGAGGAGAGTGGTGCTAACCTATTTAATCCTCCTAGCTAGTTATGTCTACGTCTACTTACTTCCAATTACTTGGTGGGGTCAAAGTCGAGAGGACATCATTTGATCAATTCGCCCTAACCTATCGGCAAAGATGCCACCACGGAGAAGTCGGTGTCCCTCATAAGTCCTGTTGTTCCCGGTCCCCTAAGCCAGTCATTAAGTACCGCTACATGCTAGATTCATAATAGTGAGTGCCCGGCCGTTAGAACTTAGACACTCACCCCCTAATTCTTAAGTTCATCCAAACGATTGGTGATCAGTTGGTCAAATCACACAAGTAGAAAGTGTCGTCAGTTGGTCATATCTTACCCTTCCTGTCTCAGTCCGCTTACCTAGGGTCTGTTGATCATATCTCTTAGGCAATTGGCCTCTACCGCCATTCCAAACTACCGAACCAAGGGTGGCTACCAATAAACTATGCATGCATACACTTAGAAATAATTGTACGGAAGTAAAGTAAACGTAAATAAAACAATTAAGGAATCATAACTAGGCTAGCACCAAGAGGTGCTTAGCCGCTCATATTAATCATACAAACCAATTCAATATTCAAAGGTACGAAATACATGAATTGAAAGTAAAAGAAATATAAAATGCTAATGCTTATTGTAGGGGAGTGATTTCTCCTTGGAGACAACTGTATGCTCCTCTAGACCGCCTTGAGATTTTTCCCACGTTCTCGTTGTTGTGTGTGGAATGGGATGATTAGAAATGCTAGAATTAGGGGGTTTGTAGGCGGATCCGGGTTACGGATTAACTAATATAAGAGTTACGCCATAACCTTCTATTTCATCGTATTTTGCATTAGATCTGCTGGTTACGGTGTAACCTAATAAGTGGTTACGCCGTAGTCTTCAATAAACTTGGTTACGCCGTAGTTGATGGAGTAGTTACGGCGTAAGTATCAGCGGCGTGGAACCCCATTTGACCTAATATAGTTACGTCGTAACCTTTGGGAATAGTTACGCCGTAACCTTCTGATAAGTTGGTTTTCTGAGTCACGCAATAGTTACGGCGTAATGTGAGAGAAGAGTTACGCTTTAACTTCTTCAAAGTAGCATACTGTGATAAATCTTTAGATAATTCTCCAATTCCCCGTCTCTTTACCTCCAATGCTCGTAACTTACCTGAAAGTGAAAAACAATGGAAAACAAGCGTAAATCCATATAAATGATACTACCTCCGTCCCAAAATTATAGTCCCCGTTTGACTTTTTCGGTCTTTCTTTTTCAAGTTTGACCTTAAATATTTTTGTTTATGTTGTGCAATAGTTGATGAAAATTATACTAAATAAAAATACATTAAAAACTCTATCAATTCATATATTTTGCATCAAGTATTATATAACACAAACAAAAATACATAAGGTCAAAGTTGCAAAAGAAAGGCCGAAAAAGTCAAAGGGACTATAATTTTGGGACGAAAAAGTATAAATTACAAGCATTATCGGAAATTGACACTTAATATTCGGGACTATTTGATGTTATCAAATATCCTCTCATGAACTCTACTTGCCCTCAGTAGACCTTATTAGAAAGAATCCTAAAAGATATCTCCCATAACCTGGAAAATATAAGTTTACAAATCCTTATGCTAGAATAAAACAAAGCCAAACACCTCACGAAAGGGAAAAAAAACTCAAATCTCTCAACTATTCTAAGTGTCAATTTCGGGTGATCACTCGACAGACGATCATAGCATGTATTCTATCATAAGCTTGGCGGTTACACAAATCTCCACCACTAGAGTTAAGGGCTAAACAATTCTCGAAGGCAATATGGGTGAACACGACAAAGGTTAAGGGTGACTAGTCATTACTAACATGTCACGACGAAGTGGACAAAATCAATGATACATGACCAAATCCATGGCCAAGACACCAAAGATTGCTCGCTGCATCACCTAGACACGTTTCATGACTAAAGGGTAGGATAAGACATTGGATATATAAATGGTGTAAAGTAAAAAACAAGCAGGTAGTCTAAATCTATTACCAAGTCATCACCACTTACCGTCCGCCCAAAGTTCAAGCTTTGAAGTCAAGAAACCGGATCATGAAATATAAGGTAGATGTGTCATTAGAGGACGTCGTGATGGTACACTACCTTTTCTCTAACTGTTGGCATAACTACCAATTCCAATCTTCAAATGTGACCGAGGTGGCCTCCTCGATACTAAATCTATAAAGCTCATAGTGCTTATAACATCGCACTTTACAATAACATAACAACTATTTTTTTTCAACATAACAATAATAACAAAACATAATATCCCCCCACTTGAGATGAACAATGGGAATTCGGGGGGTCTTCAATGATCTTCAAGAATGTTGTCGATGAAAGCATGATTTCCGAACATTTCCACTCGAACCTTGAACTTAGGCAAATGATGACTTCCCAATCACAAATTGTTGGAATCACTCCTAAACAGTATTTCAAGTATTTATATTTCATATGTAATAGGTAGCTTTGTTATGGCCTTTATGTTTGTTTAAGGTCAAGCTTATGTAGAAGGCCCATAAGCTTGATCCAAGCCCAATAAGGAATAGGGAAGGAGAGGGAGTGTTGCCCTAGCTCCTTGCCTATAAATACATTGTAATAACCTTCATTTGAAGGTTGGTTGTTCAAGTTTTCTCTTTCACTACACTCTACGCATAACCGGTCTAGTATACTTGTGTGTGTGTGTTTGGTTTACTTGTTCAATCGCCTTATCTCTTCTCTTATAAGCTTGTGTTGTAAAACTAGTGACCTAACAGTGGTATCAATCGCCAAATAGTTGGGTGTACTCGTTTGTTTTTGAAGTTTTGGTTTGGGTTTACGCGTAAAGATAACACAATCTTTGGTACGCTTAAAAACTAATTTTTACACTTTTGAATCCAAGATTCTTGTACTTTCAACGTTATTAGGTGTTAAACTATTGGTTTTGGCAAAAGTTTGGAACTTTACATGTTTTCCTTGTTTTTAAGCTTGTTTTTGTTCGTGAAGTGTTATCCTACGCGTAACATTTTAAGTGCTTTGGATCATCAAGTTTCACACTTTTGTGTTATTTTGGTGTTATTGAAGCTATTTCAACACAAAAAGCGGTTTAGAAACACATTTGGATAGAATCAAAGTTACGAGTAATCTTCACGCGTAACAAAACCCTAAAATTACGCGTAAGACTTTCCTTGGTTTGATCTTGAATTTTACGGTTTATTCCGTGTTTTCTTACTTGGATAAGTCTCGAAAATCGTCGACTTTGGATATCTTTTGCCTTTGTGAAGTGTAAAGATCATTTGAGATAAAACCCTAATCTTACGCAAAGCATAAAGCTTACGCGTGAAAATCTTACGCTTAAGATTCATCTTACGCGTAGACTTAGTCCTACGCATAAGGTAATCCTACGCCTAACTTTCTCGCCTAACTTTTGTTTACAACTTTAGTCTTTTTCCTACTTCGCGTAAAGCTAAATCCTACTGCAGAACTATTCTTGTTACGTAACTTTTGGTGTTTTTACGCATAAGTGCTACTTGGTTCTTGTCATTTCTCGCCTAAGGATACTTCATCAACAAAGGTTCATTCGACTACAAAGATCCATTCTTACTACACAAGTTTATCATCATGTCTCAACCACCATACTCTAACTATTTCCTCACACTTATAATCATCAACAACAACAACAATTAACTCCACAACATCAACAATGGAATCAACAACAAGCCATTTATCAACAACAATTTAATCGACAACATACTCCACAACTTGGTGCAATTCCACAACCACAAATGGTTCAACCACAACCAAGCATTCAAGTTCAACCTACACAACGATTTCAATCAACATCCATCACGGACCACTATGAAGGAACCCACTTGGTTTGCTAAGATGTGTGAAGCTTTAAGCGACCAACAATCAATTCATGAAGTTTGGATCACTTGATAGACCTCCAATGCTCACTCCGAAACTACGATCAATGGGTGATAAGGTTCTTTAGGTTACGTGATCTGAAGAAGCCACATGGAAAGTTCTTAAAGAAGGTTATCTTGGAAGGTCCATTTGAGATGCCTCTTGTCATTGTACCGGAGATCAAAACGGTTCCACCAAGAGATGAACAAACCAACATTGCTCTTGTTGCATTTAAATCCTCTGAACTTCTACACTATGAAGGCGATGAACTTGCAATGGAATACATCCTTTTAGGATTACCAAACCCAATTCTTCGTAGTGTTGATGCTCAAAAGACGCACAAAAATGTGGGATCATATTCGTCTTCTTATGGAAGGATCATGCTCAATCGGGAGGATTTGGAATCCAAAATTTACTTGGCTTATGAACACTTCATGATTGAACACGGAGAGACACTTGAGTCATATCATCACCGATTTTCGACATCATCAATGATTTGGATAAACACAACATCATCATGCCAAGAATTGCGGTGAATACTAAGTTCACGAGTAGTCTTGGTCGAATGGGAGAAGTATGTCATTTTTCGCCGTCAGCGAAGAACATGCATCATTCTACTTATGGATTGTTGTACGATTACTTGAAGCCTCATGAAAAGGAAGTTGATCGGGAAAGGATTCTCCGTGCTCAAATTGCTAAACAATCACAACCGGACAATCAACAACTTGCCTTGTATGCTCAGCGAATTATCCTCTCAACCAACCAACTCAACCAAGCTGCTTCAACACACCTTCACAAAGAACAATCTCAACCTCAACAAAATCAATTGGTCCCATACAGAAACAATGCTCAAGCATATGTCGATGAAGCTCTTGAGGAAATTGATCCATTGAAGCATTGCAACAAGGATTTGTGATGATTGCTAATGCTTTTGGCCGTTACACCAACAAATCCAACAATCGTATTCGTTCCTCATCTAACACACGGACTCAAGCTGTTGTGAACAATGGGCGTGTTGAAGTTCGAATCGTGATTATGGTCGTCGATGGGCGGTGGTCAAGGGTTTAATCTTGTGGGTAGGAATAACAATGAGCTCAAGTGGTGGAAGCGGAAATGCTCAAAATCGGTTAAATGGTCTTGATGCTACAAGCGCAATGAGAAGGACACACAGCTAATGCATGCCCAAAGCCAAGGACTAGGGGCGATGCTTATTTCAAAGAGGCCTTACTTTTGGCTCTTAAGGATGGTCGGTGGATCTCTCACGGACAAAAACGAGCTTTATGGCGGATCTGGACTCGAGATGATGATATGGAGGATTTGCGGTAATCGCAACGTTATGTTGATGGCTAATATGCATGAGCCGCACATGAGTGATCTGGGCCCGGTGTATGACATCGATGGCTTGTCTCGTGTACCGAACAAACCATCATCATATCTCGAACTAATATCTCCGCCAATATCTGAATCCGGACGGATCGATCGCTTCAAATGAGTCTTACATCTTCTTCGATGATTTTCAAGTTAACCACAGTAGTTACATTTGACGATCAAGATGACCTTATGGTCCCCTTTGATAACCAAATTGACTCCGTGGTCGTATTGAGGATCTAAAGAATGATCATGTTGAGACTCACGTTGAACAAGATGATCGATGCCTCATCCGGATTTTGCTCGGTTAATTCAAGACCATAAAATCAAAATGGAGGAATGTTATGCATTAAATCAATCCTTAAAAGTAAAAATGCCTTTGTTAACCAAGGATTTTGAATGTTTACAAATGCAACTCAACTTTTCAAAACTCAAGAAAACCGTGAAAAAGGTTTTGAAGCCGCTTTGCAAAATCTCATCAAAACGAAAAATATTTAGAGACGGATCGTGATCTAGGCGCCTCGAAGAATGCTTGTAAGATATAACTTTTCACATACACATCAAACCATAACACAAGGTGGCGAATAAGATGGAATTCTAGAGAGAAAAGTTAGAGGTTTGGGAACTTAGTGAGAGAAAGTGAAAGATATTATTATGAGCTCCAACTCTCTACCTTGGAAGGTAGAGAGTATTTATAGTCTTACATAATTCGCCACACTTGGGTGTGGATCGGGCATACAGTGGGTAAAGACCCGTCCGTCCTCACGGTGTTACTTAACTAAATAACTACTTAACTTAAAGAACTACGACTACGAGCTTTCTAACGATTACATATACTTGAGGTGACCGACTCTTTAATACCGGAATTTCTAATTCCTAACAATCTCCCCAAGGAGGTCACCTCAATAATGCACCAAAATTACATAGAATACAAATAGTAACAATTGATCTTGCATTCTTGATGTAGTCCTTTGCTCCAAGCTCGTAGTCATTGATTCTTCACATTGCATGTTTGGTTACTTCAAGTGGAGGTCTTTCTTGATCCACGTGATGATGAGTTTGAGCCATCTTTGGAGATCATCGGCTATCAAAAATCTCGAGACATCCTTTGTGGTGTTGGTATTTTGTGATGTTGTGACTTTAGGACCGACATGCTCACATTCGGATCATGAAATCATCACATCGAGTAGCGGAAGCTTTTGTTGAATCAAGATATTGGCGGCGTGGCGAAGCATGGAGTGAAAATATCGAGCCATTGATGCACTAATCATGATTTCTTTTGAGATGAATGTTTTAAGTGAGCATGCGGTCGTGGATTGACCGCTTCATTCGATCATTTGCAAGCGTTAGGCGTACACGCATACAGCATTAGCAACAAATCGCACGAAAGTGTCTTTGATCACTTCGATGAATTGAGTACACGCCCACGGTTCCCGTTGATCGATACAAATCTTTGTGATCGGTAGGATTCCTAAGAATCTCCTTGACGGGGTTTCGCGGTTGTTCTAGTGTTCTCAAACGGAACGTCTCAAAGAAGACAACACGGAGTGAGTGAACGGTGAATTTTTAAGTCCACCGATTGATGAAAAGAGATTTGAAAACAATCGTGTATTGCTCAATAGAAATTGTTTTGCAATACAACGAAGGTTTTATTGAAAATCAATTATCAATCATAAAAATACCTTTGGTTTGAAAAATGAGTACACGACGATGTGCTAAAGAAAAGAGTTTATAAGCACAAAGACCGGTTTTCAAAGGTATCCGTCAATCCATAACTTTGAACCGAGGATTGATTCAAGAAATTGAATCGCCCCATTGTTTCATTCGGTTGTCACATGGTTGATCCATATAATAGATCACACATGCCACCTACCGAGAGCTTGTTTGATGTTGGCTCGAAGGCTTTCCATCTTCATTGTGAATGTGTAAACACATCACTCGGATGTTACAGCAATACCACAAGGGTAATCGTGGGACTCATGATATAATCTCTCTTTCCACATTGTGTGAAACAGAGCCTTCATTGAAAGTGTCCTAATGAGATTTATTGATGATCTCGTGGCTCTAGACTCAATTTGTGCATATTTGGATCCTATAGCGGAGACTAGGAGAGGTCTCCTTCTTCAATATCAACCATCTCTAAGAAAAGTCGATAGATAATGTCGGTTCCCGTGAGAATGAAACAAGCCCTTTTAAGAGGAACTTGAGTGGTTTGGAAAGTTGAAGTGCGATGCGTCATTTGGGTCCATGACGTCTTGTCTTCAATACCGATGTTACCATCGATAGCATATGAAGTGAACCCGGTTTACGCCCTAATGTTGAATTAATGGAGGGCTATTTGTTTTCACCCTATTTTCATTCAATTCCTTTTAATTCTTCAACCCCTTGATGCTTACCAAGACTTCATAGCTAGAACCTTGTTGGGTTTATTCGATGCTAGCTCGGTCTTAGTCCGCACTCTTCCCATATCTCATTTTCTCCTTTTATCATCATACCTAAGGACTTCTACACTAACTAGTGGATTGTCCTGGGTAGATCCCTCCGGTTCGGCGGATCATGGGAACACATTCCTAACCTTATCATCCTTATATCACCGTACATGAAGTAAAGTTAGTAGGTCTATTTGGTATTGTTCATACGCCATTGGATCCAATTGAAAACCATTTGAAAATCAATTCGGATACTTGTGATATATTATCAAAGCTTTTTGTACTGAATTGTTTTTGATATTTTAGGCGAGAACTCCCCTCAACATGTGCATCAAGTATTGAAAATGTTTTGCACGGAGGCAAGAGAAAGAATTTACTTCTTTTGATTACCATTTTCTAAAGATATCAACATCACTTCCTCAACGGATCAAGTGGGTATAGCAAATCCGGAAGGATGAGGTTTCCATGAATTTTGCTCCCCTCAATATGTGCCTCGAGGTTTGAAAAGAGTTTTGCACATACTAGAGGAACACGCATTAGGATGAATGATCACGTTTCAAATCAAAGGTTTAAGATAGATGCTCCCCTCAACATGTGCATTGAAAAATTGAAATCGTTTGTCACATGTGAGAAGGACGATAGCATGTACATTCTTTTATAACCATTTACCGATTATCGGTTTAAATCAATTTAAATCACACATTCTCCCCGATCACAATTATCAAATCATTTGAGATTTGTGATCTCGTATAGATTTAAATTGATTTTGAAAGCTTTGAGGAGAATTGTGACTTGATTGTGAAAGTGTTTTAAGCGATGTGGATCGGATTTTAAGACTTTACACTCCATTTATAAAACATGCATGTATATCTTTTGAAAACAATTTAATGCCAAATAACTTTTAATTTAATTGAAATCATTCTCCCCTCAATCAATGACGTAGGTTGTTGATTGAGAGATAAGATTTTGACAAATAAGTCGATGATTATCAAAATAGAGATTGAGTAATTTTTCAAAGCATTTAGTTTTCATGAGATAGGGTTTATAGAATCGAGCATAGGATTTGAAAACATGGTAAAACATGGCTCTGTTCTTTCTTTAAAAGCGGGTTATTGCTGAAAATGACAATAAACCATTTCTCTTTCTCCCAAAAATATTTTTGATTTTTGATTTTTTTTTTTTTTTTTTTTTTTTTTTTTTTTTTAAATTCGAACAACATCTAAAGTCCCGTGTCATTCTTTGAATGACAGCACAAAGACCGTAGATATTATCGAACCGGAAGAAACATGACAAAAATGACAATATTTTTTTGAAGAATTTTCGAATTTTTCAAAATTTTTATGGATTTTGAAAGTTTTATATTTTTCTATTTGATTTTTGAAGGTTTTATAATTTTGTATTTTGTTTTTCAAATATATATGTACATGAGATAGATGAAGAAAGACCTTTACTCCTCGTCTTCCTCCTGGAAGCCGTTGAGAGTTTCTGGTTGAAGGCTTTTCAAACCAAGTCGTGGAAGAATAAACTCAAAACGTTCTCTTGGAAGAGCTTTGGTGAAGATGTACGCTAGCGATATTCGAGACCTCACAAAATATAGTTCCACCACACCTTTTCCACATTCCACGATGAAATGATGTCGAATGTCGATATGCTTTGCTCTTGAGTGTTGAGCGTTGTTGCATGAGAGAGCAATAGCACTTTATTATCACGATGCGAGAGGGATTTTGTTGAATTCAAAGCCATAGTCGGATAATTGAGATCTCATCCATAAGATTTGAGCACAACAAGATGACATGGCTATGTATTCAACCTCTGTAGAGGAAATAGAAGTACTCATTTGCTTCTTTGAAGACCAGCTCACAAGCTTATCACCCAAAAAGCGAGCACCTCTGGCGTGCTTCGCGTGTATCTTGACAACTGCATGATCGGCATACGCATAGGCCGTTAGTGACATACGGTGTCCTTGGTACCATAGTCCCATATTGATGGTTCCTTGGAGATACCGAAAGACCCGTTTAAGCGCTTCAAGGTGCTTTTAGTAGGCTTAGCACGGTATCTAGCACACATGCACAGAGAACAAAATGTCGGTCTACTAGCGATGAGATACATCGGGGATCCAATCATACTCCTATATTTCGTTTGGTCAATCATGATCCACGAGAGGTCCTCATCTAGTTTGGTTCGGTCAATCATGGGGTGTCAATGGTCACTTGAATCAAATCAAATTTCTTTAAAATCTACATTGCATATTTAGATTGATTTATGAAAATGCCTCAGGGACTTTGAGAAATTTGTAATCCCAAGAAAAATGACATTTGGCCCATCATTGACATTTGAAACTTTGAACTCATTTCATTTGAAAACGATCACATTCCATTGGGTCGGTCGAGGCAAAGATAATATCATCAACATAAATTTGAACATGAATCAAATGTTTTCACGACTTCACGGTGAACAATGTAGGATCAATGCTCCTTTGATGAATCCGGTTGATAGAAGAAACTTTGACGATGTATCATACCATGCCCTTGGAGCTTGCTTTAAACCGTAAAGAGCCTTCTTCAGACGATAAGCGTGAGTAGGATGCTCTTGATTCACAAATCCTTCGAGGTTGGTGGCGTGAGCGACTTCTTTAAGATCTCCGTTTAGAAATGCCGTCTTTACATCCATCGATAAACTACCATGTTCTTACTAGCGACGTTAGCGGAAGATTACGATTGCCTCGATTCGAGCAACTGGAGCAAAAGATTCTTCAAAGTCTATACCTCCTCTTGGCGATATCCTTTAGCAACTAATCGAGCCTTGTTCTTCAACACATCACCATGCTCATCAAGTTTTACTTTGAAGATCCATTTTAGAGCTATAATCATAGCACAATCGGAGCGGTACTAACTCCCATACATCAAGACGATCAAACTCATGAATTTCATCTTGCATAGCATTGAACCGGCTATCTTCATTCATAGCGGTTTTAACATCTTTTGGTTCGATCTTAGATAGTACGGAGTTGAAGAAGCACCATAAGGCATCGGTTGCGAGTTGCTTCGGGTTGATCTGGGGACGGGAGGATTACCAATGATGTTGTCTAATGGATGATCGTGAGTCCATTTTACGAGGTGTTCATGTGGCATTTGTTGAGGAACCGAGGTAGGCGAGTCGATGTCTCCAGAAGAAGATGGTTACTGATGATGATTCGGGAGTAGCAAATATGTTTTCAAATGGAGCATCTTGAGAGTTGCAAAGGATTAACTTCATCATTGATGCGAAACATTTCCATGATGTACATTTGAAGAATGATGATTTGTTGATGAGGCGAAGGATCGGTGACGGTGCTTCTTGACTTACGATATTGAAACCGATGGATTGACTTCATTCATTTGGAATCGAGCATCCTCTGTTGTAGGGATCGATGACCTCATTAGTAGTAGACTCATACAGTTCATCAAACATTGGATCAAACA
Organism: Chrysanthemum lavandulifolium; assembly: GCA_022545495.1. Classification (NCBI taxonomy): domain Eukaryota; kingdom Viridiplantae; phylum Streptophyta; class Magnoliopsida; order Asterales; family Asteraceae; genus Chrysanthemum; species Chrysanthemum lavandulifolium. The sequence continues at coordinate 232,161,673 of CM040244.1, read as the reverse complement.
ATTTCTTTACATCATCTTGATGGAGGTACATATGGTGTTTCTTGAGAGGAGTTTGGAACAAGGGATGAACCAATAGGATTTGTTTTGAAGTGCGGGTCTGAGTGGAGTGTCCGAGGAGCCATTTGACCGGTCGACTCATCAAACGTAACGTGAATTGTTTCCATGATATTTCGGGTTCTTTTGTTGTATATTCGGTATCCTTTTGTTTGGTGCATATCCTACAAATACTCCAATGTCGACTTTAGCCCTAAGTTTGCCCAAGTCTTGACCTTCATTAGTTGGATAGCACAAGGCACCAAATACACGAAGGAAAGATAGATTAGGTTTCTGTTGTGGACAAGTTCATATGGAGTTTTCCATGAATGGTGTGAATCGGGGAGCGATTTTGTGTGTAACATGCAATGGCAATTGCTTGACCCGAGAAACATTGGAACCTTTGAGTAAATCGGCATTGTTCTAGCGACTTCAACAAGAGTACGATTTAGTCTTTCAACTACACCGTTCATTGAGGGGTTCGTGGAACACTTCTTTGATGGTTGATTCCAATACTTTCATAGAATTCACTAAGTTGTTTGTTGACAAACTCGGTTCCATTATCTGCTCGATAATTCGGCGGTTTTGTTTAGTCTAACTCGCAATTTGTTTGATGAGTTTGATGATGATATCGAGTTTCATCCTTTGTCCTTAAGAACTTGACCCGGTGAATCTAGAATAATCATCAACCACAACTAACACATATTTCTTCCCAAAGATATTCTCGCACCCTCATTGGTCCACATAAATCCATATGAATCATATGAAGAACTTCGTGACGAGTTAGTAGGTTTGGGTTTATGGGCATACTTCTTGCTTTTTCCCATTGACATCTTGAACAAAGATGATCCTTTTCATACTTTAGTCTAGGTAGACCTACAACTAAGTCCTTTACGGAGAGATCGTTGATGGTGCCAAGTTCAAGTGATTGAGACGGCGATGCCATAACCATGACTTTGTTTTGAAGCCTTTGATAACAAGCAGATTGGTGAAGCTCTCATCATGTCATCGATAGAGATAGTGTAAAGGTTTGAGCCACGAGTTCCTTTCAGCAGTTCCTTTCCATTAAGATCTCTAACAAAGCGGTATGTTTTCGAAGGCTACTTCTAGATCGAGAATCACGAAATTGACCAACGAGAGCAGTTATGACCTAAACCTTCCACATAATACACTGGAGATGACACTATCACCAACAACATAATCTCCATAACCCATAATAGCACCGAAATGATCATTACCAAATCTAATATCCAGATGAATTTGCTCACGAAGTTCATGAGCGTGACCGGTCTCCAATCATATGCTTGGAACGACTGAGTCCGGTACCACATAACGATTTGAACGATCTGCGGTTGAACACGAGACAAGAATGGATAATCGGATATTTGGGATCCCCATGCAAGAATGGGTTCCATTTGGTTAGTAACAATGTTGGACCACCCACATCGAAATAGAAGCATTCATATCGACGGTGAGGTAATGGACTCATTGTGAATAGATGCAATACTAGTGTATCAGATTAGTCCTATTTACAGATGTGACCACTTCTTAAGGAATAGTTCTACCAAGTGGCATCCATTTTCTAGTGGGCATTATCGATTAGTCTTATGACCAACGGTATCCAATAAAACCTATTCTCACCGAATGTTCTTCCCGTGGGTTTCCATTGTTTTCTAACTCTCTTCGCTTTTGCCTTTTAGCCTTTTTAGCATGACTTATAGCATTAACAACATTAATCGGACAATTAACATCATTAGGCGTAACATTAACATCACATTCAAGATTAGAAATGAAATTCAAGCAATCATCGGTACAAGGTTTGCAAGTAGCATCGAATTGAATTAATTACGATGCGCCTATGGCTAATACTAGAATCAACACGATTCGTTTTATTCGATTCAAACTTAAGGTTCCTAGATTGTTCTTCTACTCTCTTCCAAAGGCACATTCTTAGCTTGAGAGGTCCTATCATTCCTTGTATTGTCTTGAGACTTTGACTGCTCCCTTTAATGTCACCGATTACTCTGTAGGGAATGGGAACATTAGTTTGTTTTACTACTCTTGCACCACTGTTTAGATGTCTTTGGGATCGAACTACATGCAGGTACACTAAGGTTCACTTTCTTAACATTAGAGGTCTTGAGATTAGTACTCCTAGAAGGCACATTTGAGTTCACTTTCCTAGTATTGTGGATCTAAAATCGAACTACTCCTGGTGCACTACTCCTCACATTCAAACCATGGGAATCGAGTGCATGTCATGTTTACTCACTGCACTACTCCTCACATTCAAACCATTGGGAATCGAGTGCATGTCATGTTTGGCCTTAGGCATTGAGCATGGAATCAAGGGTTAACTCTCTCACCTAATGTCTTTGGGCATATAGTGATCAAACATTCTAAGATTTCTTGAGATCGTTTGGCATATAAGCATGCATGTCCAATTGCATTATCATGAGGTTTCTCTAGCTTATCCTCTTCAACAATCTCACGCAGCATTCTAAGCAATCCTTAAGGGATGAGAAATATGTTTGAATGGCAAGTTTGTTGTTCCTTAGGTGAGGGGACATATGTCACGATAAAGTAGATTTATTACGAGTGAACCTTAGATACAACATTCTCCGCATTGATCATTGGCATTTTCCCTTTTACATGACTCTTCAGATTCTCAATTTCCTTTTGCAATGAAGTTATTTGTTCGTTGTTTTTGTTACGAGTGACTTTAATTGATTCAAACAACTCATTGAAATGACGTTTAACCTTTTCATTCTCTTCTAGGAAACTTTCGTTTTCCTTTTGTAAAGCATTTACTAGGTTTTGAAGATGAAACGTTTGAGAATTCTGAGAATCTAAAGAAGGAGGCATTTGGGAACTGTCATATTGTTCGTTTGACCCTTTAATTGAGAGATTTGGACTTTCAACTTTACGATCGTGTTACATCGAGCATGAATCTGTTCATCTCGTTTGTTTATTTGAAAAGCGCATCAAACTCGGAACATCGAAGATGTCTTGAAATTTGAAGTTTTGACATTTTCTTTGAGATGTTGATATTTTAGTTGTAGATTAAAATACTCAACTTCTAGTTTAGAAAAATGTTTAACCAAATTGTCATGATCATCCGGTTCAATTTTCTCATTAAGTTTAGAATTAGTTTTTCAAGCTCAATGACACGATCATGGGAGACTTTCGGGGCCACGAGATAGTTTATGAAATTTGGAAGCATTAATAGAGCAATTTGAAGCGATGAAAAAGACATCTTGAGCAACACATTCAAGAATAAGATTCTCATTCAATGTATGCGAGTTCTTCCTCTCGATCTCATTATATTTTAATGCACGCTCATAATCACTAATTTCAACTATTATTGCATCAAATTCCTTTTCCATTCCCTTAATATCCGTTTCTATCCCTTTTAAGACTCTCAAAGTGTTCCTTTAAAAGTTTAAAGAAGGGCATGACCTCGCTTAAATAACATTCTTTCATTTGTTCAAAACCCTTTCTCCTTGATTATGCCGATGGGTGTGATCCTTTTCTTGCAAGTTTTCTCAAAATCAACAAATAGTTGAAAAATAACGTATTGGCTAATTAAGATATTGCTTTTAGTGGCAATTGTTCTAGGAACAAGATGCATTGGTGTGTTAGGAGGATACACGGTAGCTTTAGGCATTTTCCAAAGGGAGGATTTGTTTCTACAATATTTTCGACTTTACGCTTATCTAAATCCATTTTCGAAGACTTGTTCGGAGTCAACAAAGTCTCGAGGCTTAAACTTGTTTAATGCAATCCAGTTTTCCTTCTTATAATCATGAGGAGTGATATTTATGTTCTTCTCTTTGCATTTGGGGTCATCTAGTTTTTTGTTCATCCTTTCCCTAGTGACTTCATCTAATTTCTTATCTTCCTCAGTGCACTCAACGCAACTAGGTTTCTGCCTAGGCTTAAGAATTTCATTACCATCATAAATCACCTTATGAGCATTTCTAGCCTTTTGATTACCTCTGGATTTGGTTCCTCAACAAGGGGAATGCTATGCTTATCGCTTAAGACTCGATGTTTGGTGACCATGTGAGCGATCAGAATGGTGTTTCCTTGTATGTACAACTTGTTTTCAAGTTTGTTTTCAAAGTTTTCGATTAGAAAAATCTCTCAAGAGCTTTGATTCTTTTGCATTAAATTCTTGCTTAAGCATTTTCACGTTTTCTTGAAGTTCTTGTTTTGCTTAGTTTTTTTTAGAAAGTTTTTCTTGCAAAGAATTTAATTCTTGTTTCAATACTTCTTCTCTAAAATTACTTTTTCTAATTCTTGTCGTGCTTGGTCATCCATTTCACGCTCACGAGTGGTCAACTCAAATTTTGCGTTGTTCATAAATGGCAACACGTTCCTTATAGGCATTTAGTTCGAGATAATGGAATCATCGAGCACATGCAGTGAATTCATCAAAGACATAGTCATTGTTGATTGCAGAAGATGCATCACTAGGTACAACTTCACTTTCACTTTGTTTCACGTATTGATCATATGGGACAATATTGATATTACCCATATTTTCAATATTTGATTCAAAAGTTTCGGTTGGTTGTACTTTGTCATGCATCTGCTGCACATCGACATCATCATATAGCTTTAATACCTCGAGATGAGTTTGTCTTTGGATGGGCCACTTGTGATGAAGAAGAGATCTTGGGAGAAGCCATTGGAGAGATGCTAGCCATAAAGATTGTGTGTGCGATGGGTCCATCATCTACATCGTAATCGTATGCATCACGATCGGCGACTTGAAAGGCGTTCGATGATTGTGACCTATCTCTGAATAGTCTGCTCATCCACATCTCGCATCATAGGTCTTGGCATTGCCCTCGAAGAAACAAGAATTCCTCTTCATCCAACGCAACACCATTGTCCCGAGCTTGTGCGGCAACATCTTATCTCTGAAATAATCGGCGATTCTCTGGACGCTTTGGAGATGTGCGCCTTGCAATGTGTCCTTCACCACCACGCTTGTAGCATTTGATCGGCTTAGCTTGACCTTGGTTACCATTTCTTCCTCGATTATGGTTGCCAACATATCCTCTACCAGCTCCACCTCTTCCCCGATCATCTTGTCTTTCTGAATCGGTTGCACCACCATCCTTCCATCTTTAACAAAGGCTTGATTATGTGGGTTAGATGCGCCTCGAGGTTGTTGTTGGTTTGTGGGAGAAATTCATGTTTTGACTAATGAGAAGAGCAAGTTGATTAATGATGTTACCCATGTGTGCATCAAAGATCGACTTGTTTGTACCGAGGATCGTGGATGAGTTTGTGATTACCATTACCCAAGGGTATGACTTGTGATGCTTTGGTTGTGATTCCAATGTTTGAGTAGAAAGTCGTTGAGTCATTAGACGAACTTGTCTCACCAGTTGGTTTTGAACCGATTGAGAATCAACTTTTCAAACATAGCATGTCTCTCATTACGAAGGAGGAAGGCATAGAGTTGCTCATAGTTTGTATGCTTCAATCCTTTAGTGAGTTTCACAGATGTGACAAACTTGTGCCATTCGGGATTCATGTTGTTCACAAACTTTGAGTTCAAGCGAATGTTAGGCATAGTCATCTTGATGTTCCTCATGTCATTCACTAACTTATGAAATCTCACATAGTACTCATAGACACTCTCATCGGTTTCATCTTGAAGTGCTCAAATTCATCATAGAGTTGGGATTCTCTGTCTTCCATAGTTAATTACGAACACGAGAGAAGCATCTTAACGTTATCCCAAACGCCTTTGCATCGGTGTTATGATTGATTAGCTTGTAGATGTCTTTAGGAAGACCTTGAAGAACAATGTTTGAAGCCACGATGTCTCGCATCGAATCTCTTTTCTCCTCATTATCAAGCTCATTGTACATCTTAGGTCCATCCATTCCGTGAGACAGGAGTACCATCTTCATTAGTATCAAGTATGTCTCTAGTCGTTTCAACCCGATATGGTCCTTCATCAATGGATTTGAGAATGTTTACACCATTTTCCTTTCCAAGGCAATACAATCGATTCGTTGAGCCCAAGAATCGTAGTCGATTCTGTCAAGCATGGGTGGGCGAGTATCCGAGCCACCGCTTGAACATCCTCGGCAATGGTGGAGATGACGGTGGGAACATTGGGAATGTTGGTAGACATGTTAACAGATTATACGGGATTTTATAACTCTATGATTAAACCGGAAATAGATTCTTTCACGGTTTTACTAAATCAAGAGAAACCGTAAACAATCACTCAAGTCGCTAGATGATAAAGCTCTAACTCGCTACCAAATAATGCACTAAGTCGCTAGAAATTAGTGCACTAAGTCGCTAACCCTTAACTCGCTACACGTCTAAGTCGCTAGAGTCCCAAGTCGCTAACGAGAAAAGCAAGTCGCTAAGTAGTAACTCGCTACGGACTAATTCGCTAGCCAAATTTGTGCGATTTTGCTACAAAGTCGCTAGATATGCAAGTCGCTAAAGAGCAACTCGCTCTGACTAAGTCGCTACCACAAGTCGCTAACTGGAGATTCCACTACTTGTACTTTAACTCGCTTGCTCTAACTCGCTAGCTTTTATAACGTAAGTCGCTACAAAACTATGAAGTAAGTCGCTACCAAGAAAACAAATCCGAGAGCTAATTCGCTAGCTTGAAAACCAAATAACCTTCACTTTTCAATCCAAAACAACCCAACCAAGATGATTCAAGCTTACCAAATGAAAACCTAAACACTTTTGATGATTCTAAACATAAAAGTACCAACAAAATTCAAACTTTAACACAAGAAATCAACCAAATGATGCAAAAACCACTAAACTTTTTCAAACTCAAAACCACCTAAAACCACTATAAATCCAAAGATGTGCAAGATATGATCTAACCATGGCTCTCGATACCAATTGTAAGATATAACTTTTCACATACACATCAAACCATAACACAAGGTGGCGAATAAGATGGAATTCTAGAGAGAAAGTTAGAGGTTTAGGAACTTAGTGAGAGAAAGTGAAAGATATTATTATGAGCTCAACTCTACCTTGGAAGGTAGAGAGTATTTATAGTCTTACATAATTCGCCACACTTGGGCGTGGATCGGCATACAGTGGGTAAAGACCCGTCCGTCCTCCACGGTGTTACTTAACTAAATAACTACTTAACTTAAAAGAACTACGACTACGAGCTTTCTAACGATTACATATACTTGAGGTGACCGACTCTTTAATCTGATCTCTCACAACCAAAGAACTGAATTTCTAATTCCTAATGTTGATGGCTAATATGCATGAGCCGCTTTGTTGTCCTTGTCTCAATTAGAACAATATCTCCGCGAAACATGAACATAAAAAGCAAATTAACGCTCTAAAGAATGCTCACCTTGGAAAATCAAAAAGCTAAAATCAAAATGGAGGAGTTGTTAAATTGTCAAAAAGCAGTTCTCCAAGGATACAAAAAGCATTCAACGAATCGGGTAGATGACCTTCTTCTAGCGAAATTCTAAAAAGGTTTGCAAAACAAAATCAAAGAGTTTAAAGCATGTTGTTTACAAACATGGTGAATCAATGCATGACTATTGAAAAGTTTACCTTAAAACCTAATCCAAATGGATATGGAAAAATCTAGGCGATTACAAACCAAAGCTTTCACTAAAACATTCAAACCAACTCACGAAGTTTCCAAAGTGCACAATACAAAATTGATAATCTTGTCATGAGTGTTGTTGAATACCATCGTCAAGAGGAATTAGATGCGAAGACGAGAGTCGATCAAAATTAAAAATGTTGTTTACAACAAACCTTTTAATTATAAAACGCGGTCACTTTCGTCACACCAACGGATTCTTCTAACACACCAAAGGTTATCATCAAAACACCCGAGTCTTCTATTGTTAATCCCAAAAGTCTTTGCACAAACTTACGGTCCTTTACCTTCCATTAGCGAAGTAAACTCACAACCCGAAAATCGAAAAATTCTTCGATATTTTGACATTTTCATGGTGACCTCAAAATTTTACAACATGAGATAGAATATCGATCCGAAATCAAAGTTGAACATTTTCAATCGCCTCGGCGAGAACAAAGAGACATTTTCGGAAAATCTTTTACCTAATGTTAAAAACTTGAAAAGTTGTGCAATTGCACAGGAAAAGGATTTTCATAAGGAACTTGGGGTAATGAAAACGTTTTCGAGAAAAATGAAACATCTATTACTAACACAAAACGGAAAAAGAAACTGCGAGAAAAGATGTTGATCGACTCTTGGAAGATGTTATCTGTCTTGATATCCATAATGTTGTGCTATTCTATTCGTTTGCCATATGCATCGATCATATCTCTGCTGATATTGTTGAAACTGTTATTCTTGTTGAAAACACCGATAATGTGCTTCGGATCGAGTCTTTAAAAGTGAAAATAAACGATTACACACGGAAATCTACAATGCAAACGTCGTCTTCATTGGTGTGAAAAGATATTCACAACCATCAACTTAGTTTTCAAAAGAAAATCGCTCAATTGAGTGCAAAGTCTTCGATCCTAAAATTGAGCAACTGGATGATCAAAACGTGTCTTTGAAAAGTCAAATCTCAAAATATGAACAAGAACTTTTAAAAGTTAAACAGAATATGGTGTCATATTTGATTTACTCAAAAGACTCGAGATGAAGCATCTAATGAACTTGATCACTATCTTGCTCACACCGTAGAAGTCATGCATTTTGTTTGGTACTATTCGATTACGAAAATCAAGATCGATTCACACCATCTCTAAGTTACGGAAATGTTAGGAAAGTATGAACAACTCCCACCTCTTCGTGATTAAGAGATTAGCACCAACACACTTAGTAATCGTGAACCTAGAATTCCAACGCCAAATCACAAGTTGCTAATGTGTTTCCCTCTCTTGAAACAGAATAGTTGCATCTTTTCCAAACGTCCGCACTTCACACCTAGGGCACCCAATCGAAGAATAGGAAGTTGCGACCTAAGAAAAGATCAATAAGGAATGCTAAAGTAGAAGAACACCCTAGGACTCGAATAAAACTCATGTTACTTCCACTATAGATGTTGCGTCGGCAAATGTAATAGAAATAGTGATGTAACGAATGCTAAACCGTTAAGTACCTTTGATATTCAATCGATGCACCTTGTGATATTTGTCAAAAGAGTATGAATTCGATTGTCATGACAAATGTGTTGCTAAAGCTATAATCTCTAGATTACGGAATCCTAAGAATCGGAATACCTCTAGGCCAACTAATCATTCTAAGTCCGTGCTTGGTAAACCACCATCTTTAGATTCTAAGGCAACCATTGCTATCACAAGAGTTCCCACTTCACCTCCTAAGAATGTAGTACCACCTAGTGCTTTCACTAAGACTAAAGCAAAGAGTAGTTATAGATGGCGAAATGGATATATAACACACTAGGATTTAAATGGATGCCTAAAATTATAAATGTGTGTATGTCTAACATATTCCTTGGAACCCTCTCACATTTCGGGTTCCACATCTACTTCTATTCCATCTGTGTCGTGTGTAATGCGGTGATCTGAGATCATTCTCTAGATTGTTGATAGCGGATGTTCCCGACACATGACGAGCAACCTTAAACTGTTATCAAACTTTATTGCAAAGTTCATTGGCACCGCCGATTCGAACGATCACTTCGCAGACCATCATGGGCTACGGAGATTATGTTAATGGGAACATCGAAATCGCAGGGTTTACTATGTGGAAGGCCTCGGTCACAACTGCTTTCGATGAGGTCAATTTTGTGATGGAGATTTGGAGGTTGCTTTCGGGGAGAAAACTTGTTTCATTCGTGATCTACAAGGAAACGACCTTATGTCCGGCTCACGTAATTCTAGCCTCTACACTATCTCTATGCAAGACATGGTTGCTTCATCTCCCATCCGCTTACTTTCTAAGGCAACATCAACAAAATCTTGGCTATGGCACCGTCGCCTCACATCTAAACTTTCAAACCATCACCAACCTTGCTCGACACAAACTAGTTGAAGGACTCCCACGATTCCGTATTCAAAAGATCACCTTTGCTCGACCGTGAACAAGGGAAAAGCACTCGTGCTCATTTTCCTTCAAAGGTGGAACACGACTCTCGACATGTGCTTCATCTTCTTCACATGGATTTGTGTGGCCCGATGCGTGTACAAACGATCAACGACAAACGCTACATCTTAGTAATTGTTGATGACTACTCACGATGGACTTGGGTCTATTTTCTTCGTAGCAAAGACCAAGCTCCACAAATGATCATCACCTTTCTCACAAAATACGTGTTCACTCCGCAACACCGTCGTGATTATTCGGAATGCACAAAGGAACCGAATTTGTTAACAAAACCCTTCGTGAATTTTATGAGAAAGTGGAATTCAACATCAAACATCTATTGCACGGACACCGAACAAAACGGAGTTGTTGAAAGACGAAACCGAACGTTAGTGGAAGCTGCAAGAACAATGTTAATCAATGCTAAACTTCCAGATTACTTATGGGCGTAAGTCGTATCATCGCATGCTATACTCAAAACCGTTCTATAATCACAAACGTCACAACAAAACACCTTTTGAGCTTGTCCACAACTACAAACCGAACCTCAAACACTTTCATGTATTTGGATCCCTTTGCTATCCAAATAATGATCGTGATGATTTTGGAAAGCTCAAAGCCAAAGTCGATATTGGAGTCTTTATTGGATCTTGTGACAATTCTAAAGGTTTCCAACTGAATCGTCGAACTAAGGAGGTTATGGAAACGATTCATGCTCATTTCGATGAACTCACGGAAATGGCTTCGAGTATAACAACTTAGAACCCGACACAACCGTTTAAACTTCCTCAACCCCATCATCACCAAGAAAGCCCTCACCTAACTCGTCAACAAATGGAAAGGTTATTTGCTCCTACGCTCGTGACGATATTGATGAACGTGCTCTGGTGTATCCGTTGTTTCACCGCACAACCCGATAATATTCCTATACCGATACACTGCTACAACAACTACCGTTGAAGATGCACCTACACCAATTGACTCCAACACAACAGTTGAACACACCGCTCCAACAATGATGAATCGGTGATGATATTACGAATGAAGTACCCCACCGCAGATTTTGATCCAAATGCGTTCTTCAACCCGTTTGCAAATGAGATCGCCGCACGGATGTCGCGGAATCTTCAACAAACCATTTGAATCCTCGGAATCGCACAATGTATACCAACATCAACCTCTACACATAGATGGACAAAAGACCATCCTCGGCTAACATTATTGGCAACCCGAATCAACCAATCGTTACGAGACAACGTCTTCATTCGATGGTGAACACCGCATTTATGCACTCACCGTCCGCCAATCGAAACTAAAACATTAAAGATGCAAAGACAAAAGACAACCGGATTGAATCCATGCAGAAGAACTCAACCAATTCAAACGTCTTGAAGTATGGGAGCTGGTTGAAAGACCAACAGAGTCTACGTCATTGGTCTAAAATGGATTTGGAAAAACAAATTGGATCTTTGAAGGAATGTCATCCAAACAAGTCACGTCTAGTTGCTAAGGGTTATCGTCGGGAAGAAGGAATAGACTTTGAAGAATCTTTTGCTCCGCTTGCTCGTCTTGAGGTCGTTCGGATATTTCTCGCGTCGCGCTCATATGAACATGACGGTCTATCGATGGATGTCAAACGGCGTTTCTAAATGGACAACTTAAAGAAACGGTCTATGTCACCAACCGGATGGATTCGTTGATCCCGAGTTCCCGAACCATGTCTACAAACCGAACAAAGCTCTTTATGGTCTCAAACAAGCCCCTCGGGCATGGTACGATAAGCTATCATCTTTCCTCATTGCCAATAATTTCACCAAAGGCTCGGTTGACCCAACTCTTTTATACAATATCACGGGCACACATCTTAATTGTTCAAATTTACGTGGATGACATCATTTTGGGTCAACACATAAAAAGTTTTCAATCGCTTTTGCAAAACTCATGAAGAAAAATTTTGAAATGTCCATGATGGGTGAACTTACATTCTTTCTAGGATCGCAAGTTCATCAATCACCCCGTGGTATTTTCTTGAGTCGATCCAAATATGCCCTTGAATTGTTAAACAAATTTGGAATGAATACCGTGATACCTATACCACACCAATGGCTCATACCAAGAAATTAGATCTTGATTTACATGGAAATTAGTTGACCCTACCAAATACCAAGTATTATTGGGTCTCTCATGTATCTAACACTAGCGACCGACATTGTCTTTGCCGCTTTATCTATGCTCCGTTATCGATCATGACCAACTGAAACCCACCTCTCGAGGCTAAAAGAATCCTCCGATACATCAAGGGAACCATTAATTTGGGATCCGTATCCGAATGATTCGGTTTTGAACTAATCGCTTTTGACGACGATCACGCAGGATGCCTAGACTCGAGGAAAAGTACTTGAGCACTACAATTTCTCGGTGATAAACCGGTGTCTTGGCAATCAAAGAAGCAGGATTGTACATCACCGTCATCAATCAAGCGAGAATATGTAGCCATGTCCGCGTGTTGTGCTCAAGTCATTTGGATGAGAACACAACTCAAAGACTATGGTTATGTATTTGATGAATCCGATGTATTGCGACAATCGGAGTGCCATTGCAATCTCGTGCAACTCGCTTCGACACTCGAAATCAAAGCACATCGATCTACGCTATCATTTCATCAAGGATCACGTGAATGTGGTACCGTTGAATTATACTTTGTGGTAATCGAATACCAATTGGTAGATCTGCTCACCAAAGCCTTGCCTCCCGCTAGGTTTAATGAGTTGGTCCACCGAATTGGTATGAGGTGTTTGACTCAAGAGGAATTGATGACCTCTTAAAACAGCCTTAAAACCCACAAACACCAAAACATCTTTTAAATAAATAAAATCTTTCAAAACAAAATACAAAAATATAAAATCCGATAAAACAACAAAATATTCTTCTCATCTATTTTCTTTAACATGGCAAGTACCGTTCTTCCGTCAACACTTCAATTTCTCAAATTTCGTATTTTCTCGATCAAGTGTTGAGGGGAGAAATTTATCTCTAACCGTTTCAAAACATAAGTGTACTTGCATGTTATCACATCTCGGTTGATTCTTTATACAAATGATGGTGGACTTTACGGCTCAATGACACTCCTCGGACTAAAATTTTAAACCTTTCATAACTTTATCAAGCCGAGGGGAGTCGTCATGATTCTTTCTCAAAAATGTTTATTTGGTAACCAAAATTGGAAGTTAAAAGGCTTTGGATGAAAATGGAAAAGGTGGAGGGACCAAAATGTCAAAACTTAAAGTTATTTTAAATAAAACCCTCCACCTAACTTTCACTTCACATTTATTACAAAACACCTATTATCATCCCACGATAATATTCACTCAAGAAATCCGTGTTTCGATCATCATTTTGTAAGTGTTTACGTGTTTACATCATGTTTTGAACAATGGTTTTGAATCTCAAGTAAATCCTACGGCTAAAACATGTTCTACGCTCGCATTTTGTGTTCTACGCTTATGCGTATAAACACACAATCAATACGTGTGTATTTGGGGTGAAATGATTGTGTCTAAACGATCCTAATACATCAATGATACTTTATTAACCTTCAAAATCCACCCGAACACTAATTGAAGATTTTTGAAATTAGGGTTTAAAAGTCGATTTGGGTCCTTTCAAATGTGAAGGTTTTGGTATAAAAGATAGTCATATAAGGTTGTTTTCAAGTTCAATTGAACACATCCATAAACCCGTAAATCACCCGAAACAACTATGATATTTAATTCAAAATTAGGGTTCAAGTTCATATAAATTGGGTATTTTTGATTCAAGGCTTATTTGATGTTAAAACTTGGTCTAAAACTACTTTATGGACTTCTTAGAACTACCGTAATCAATATGATGTTCATCCATGGCTAAATCTCATACGCGTAAGTTTAGGGTTTAGACTACGCGTATGCGGTTCTCACGCGTAACTTTTTACATGGACTAGGATGTTGTTATGTGATAAATTGTTGTTTTGTGTGAACATTGATGAGTTGATAACTTTATTTCGTGCTTTGCTACACGCTTAAACACTCGTAATCAAGGTCATAAGACTCTCTCGCGATAAGGATTACCCTACGGCGTAGTGATGTTATCGTAAGAATAAAACCTACGCATAACTATTACGCGTAAGGTTCTACAATGGACTACGGCGTATCCTGTGAAGGATATGCGTGGCGATGACTCCACGCGCTAAGGTCTACTCTTACGAGTAAGCCTTACGCGTAAGGTTTTATGCCTACGCGTAAGCTCTGCGCATAAGGTCCTCTTTTCCCACGCGTAACATTTCTAGCATAAGAAAGGATCCTCGCGTAAGCTTTACGCCTGCATATATCATATTGTTCACGCGTAACTTTGTCAATCCTACGCTTAAGCCATTTTTGACCTTCATTATGAATTGTTACGTGTACAAAACTTGTTAATAAACTTATCATAACGTCACGAATCCAATAATGTCACTAATAAACCAAAACGTTTGATATGTTGTGAACAATAAGTGATAACATAAACTTTAAAACTTAAAGTTAACTAACTCACGAAACATTTCACGACGTCATTAGACTATTGGACATACAAGTGACTTAGGACTCGTAACAATCATTGACGTTGTACATTAAATAACTAGACAATAAGACCTTACGTTGACTAACATTATGTCTTTCGATATGTTGGTTCTTTTGGCTAATATTATTTCGAGATCTCGACATGGTCGAACAACCAAACATGGATGCACCAAATGTTCTCTCCATTGCGATATCTATCCTCATGGCTATCCAATGAAGATTGGAAAGAATAATCTCGAGTTGACTTTGACACTCTCACTTGCTCGAGTCTTCATGCTTAATCGCTATTGACATTCGAGGTCTCATCCATATCGAACATGCTCACACATTCTGCAGCCATTCACGAGATCTATATCCAACAGCTCGGAACACCATGGAAAGGGTCAAAGGAAGGATCGCGTCGACGGTGACTCGAATCACAAAAGAATCACCATCACACTGCAGACTTAAGGGTCGTTCTCTTAATTCTCAAGTCGAACCGCACAAACTTTATGCCACACCCATTGAGAGCTCACTCTCCAATTCTTAATCGATATCGGTTATGTTGAGGCTACGGAGTAATCACCAAACACTCTCACGTAGAGCTCAAGAGTATTCCTCAACCTTGGAGAACGCTCTACATGATCATCACCAAGTCTATTTACGGTCGTGATAGCGGCTATGAGCATCCTAAGCTCATAGAACGCAAATATTTTGGGCATTTGTCAACATGAAACACATCGCTATTGAAGCTCGATTTGGGATGACATGATGTCATTTCTCAACAAACTTGGCTCAAAGATTCCTACATCGGATATACCAAATTGTTGATCCGAGAGCACTTGGACTACATTCCGATATTCCCAAGAGGCTCAATGACCCCGATAATCACGACATGTTGATCGAACCTATTCTATCCATCGAATGAAGGAATCGCCTACAAAGAAACAGGTCGGTGTTGCAGTTACCGCTGGCGAAGATGTCGAAGCTCGAAGCATAAAGAGGTATCTGGAAGCGATAGACAAGGCAAGGTTGGTCACCTCGATGAAAGATCTTCGGTACACCTACTCGGAGAACTAGAAGAGGAAGTCTTGGAAGTGTTACGAGTTCGTGAGTCACAGGAAGTTTCCCAAACGAAACCTCCGAGAAAACGGTTTGTTCCGTCGAGGAAGCTACTCCCATTCCTAAACCCAACCTCGAAAAACAACGACGAGGACGAAGTTCGAAGATACTGAAATGAGATGAGGAGGTTCTCTTCTGCGAAGCTTGACAAAGGATGTGTCCGACACTCCAAAAGTGACAAAACCTCCAAGTCCTCAAGATGATAAGGGTAAAGGAAAGACTCGGTACTTGTACCTTATGATGAAGCTCGAGAAGTGAAGGAGAACCACGGAGATAAATCATACGAAGAAATTACATCAACTTAGACATGAACACAAAGTGAAAAATTTGCTAATGAGCAAATGGGTGGACCCGAGGAACTAGTGGTCTTTGCTCCTCCGAACCATCTCCGATGCGGTTAATCAACCCGATACGGAGCTAGTACCACCACCCTTTGCAACATGAACGACTGTGAAGACACTCATTGAGTTTGATAATCTTGAAACGAGAAGGAGAAGAAGGATGAGAGTCGACTATGACGATTTTCTTCTAGATAGTCCGACACACACGGATGGAAACGTCTCGAAACGCCTAAAGACCGAGTCTCCTCATGTCTCCTCTTCATCCGATTCTTCTTCACATTCATCTCAACCACCATCAACGAAATCAACAAAATCCTCATCCAAATCCGTGAAGAAACCAAAATCTTGGGTTTCTCAAGCTCATGAACAGATTCAAAAGTCACAAGGAAGTCGAAAGAAAACGCTTTAACAAGAAGTCAATTTCTTTCTTGATCAAATACGACATATATATAGAGAGAACGAAAAGAGGAACAAGGAAAGGAAGTTTGTGCAGAATTCATGAAGAGTCATCGCCGTGAGCAACTAAACGAAATGATTGAAGGTTACACAAACAGTACCTTCGTGACAACGTTCCTAGACTTACGGAACTGGAGATGTTTACGAGACAACTCTATCCAAACCTCGTTGCACTGCACTGCCAAACAGTATGAAGTCAACACCGATGTATGTCATTGATCAATCTGTTGATCCCAAAATCTTCTCGAGACGCTGAATTAGTTGATCGATTGTCGCACAAATGTCAAACGTTCATGATGCTTGCCTCTCATGAAAGCAAAATGTTAGAAGCATTGCGGCATTCCAACTTAATTTCGCATGCGAGAAGAAGTCGAGAGGCCTAAACGTCATAGAGACGATGATGATCGGGATCGGGGATAAGGACGACGAGGCCAAACGTCAAAAGATGTCGGTGAATCCTCATCGATGCCACCTCCTCCAAAACCAATTCCTACACAACAAAAGTCTTCTCACCTCGGTCTTCCACCGATAAACCTCGGGACGATTCCGAGTTACCACCCTGACTCGAAAACGGGTGATCACTTTGAGTATACGGGTGGTGACGATGAAGAGGTCCTGAGCCCCAACAACCCCCTCTCCCAAACAAGTGAAGAAACCCGTATCATCATCTAGGCCTTCTAAAAGCAAGAAAAAGACGACTCGGCCGGATGTCGTATCATGGCTAGATGACGATACAACCGCAGAATTTGAATGGTTCTCCACACTTGTTAATAACACTCCTACCCGAAGAAGGTCAAGAATTGGTGAGACGGTAGTACCTTTGGAGCATGCAAAAATCTTGCAAGAATGATTCCGTGTGAAGAAGATGACGAAATCCGAGTTGAAGCGCATCAAGAATGACGCATTCATCGTTGAAAAATAGCTCGGAAAGTGCAATCGAGGTTGAATATCACCTTGAAAACATTGCTCGAGCCATGTCTAACAACATGGATTGGCTCAACCCGAAGCAAACATCGACTTCACTAAACGGAACAACCCTCCATACTACATCGATGGACCAAACCTCTACCAACAATCGCCAACCGATGAACCAAGGATTCCCTTCGATATTTTTTCAACACGGACACGGAATTTCTTCTCCATGGTGGCGATGGTTCACGAAAATACGCTACATCTTTGACTCTTCCATTCCCGGTACCGGTTACTCAAACGCATAGCTATCGAGGAACGTGCAACTCACTTGTTTTCGACAACGTGCAAGCATATGACCAAGATGCATTGTATGGGATTCATCATTGGCTGAACGCGAAGAATCTACTATGTGTCACCTGGTTCAAGTCTCAACATGAAGTGTATTGCTCAAAGGACATCGTAGCCATCAAACACATTGATCTCAAGTCTAAATGGGACTACACATTCTTGAAGAATATCATAGTCAAATGACAAGATGAACAAGACTATGAATTCTCGGGTGACTTTGAGAACTTGTCACTCAACGACATCGAAGACATGTACCTTGCCAAAGTGCGGTCGTATGAGACAATTCTCGTGAAATTCAACGTGAATTCATCAAGTCGGTTCTCATCTTCATTAGACGCATTGTGATCAAAGAACGTGTCGAAGATATCCGGATGGTCGTTGAATCATATCGAAACGTAAACTTCACTCCACCACGGCTTGATCTTCCGACATTAACCACTCAAACAACTTACGCCATCAAGAAACCTTTCGGCATTGTTTACGCGGTGAACTTCGCAGAAACCGCTTAATGGCGTGTAGTGAGCTCCATAAATTCGGGATCATACCTTGAAGATGGTTAGGGATGGATTGGCGTCAGATTGAAGGATATACGCTTGAAGGTTGGGAATCCTAAGCTACCGGAACTCTCGGGATGAAGGAATGTGAGAAGGATCATCACCATAATTGATGAACGGTTGTTCGAAGGGATCGATTCGACGCCGCAGAGAGCTATGTTGGTGGTAGACCCGGATAAACATCACCGCTTTCAACGCCTGCGCACTCGGGAACATCACCGCACTTCACGGTACCCCTTGATTTGTTTCCTTCATATGATTTTGGATGAATGTTTATATATGTGCATGGCTTGTGCACACATAACATGTACAACCCGTATTCATCAAGAAAGGACCACGTAGTACCTCGATTGCCACAATCCTTATAAAAGGAGCGAAAGCTTCTTATTTTGAGTAAAACCTATCAAACCTTTCATTTTCAAGGTTTTGCTCAAAAGACAAGTACTTCCCATAAGATTTTCAAAACCTCAACCGTTTATATCACTAAGTTGAGGGGAGTATTTGATGAAAACTTTGTTCACAAATTGTTCACAGTGGTCACTCTTCCCGAACACTCAAAATGGTCATATTTATTCTCAAAATGTTTCAAAAATAACATCTTATATGCCATTTTGAGGGGAGAAAATTATGTGATAAGAAATATGTTGTACAAAATGCAAATGAATCATGTACCTCGGACTCAACATAACGAATTGACGGTACTAAACTGCTTGTAACTCGAAAAGACTTGTCCTAGACGGGTAATAATTTCAAGCTAGTTCGCTAGTGATGTAAACGTGTCTCGCAAAGGACTTGTCTGAGTAGAAGGTACCATTCGAGAAGCTCTTGATAGACATGAACTCTGACGGGTTTGGCAACCTTCCAAGGTTTGTCTACACCTTCAAGGTAGTTATTAGAGCTAGTTGTCACCTAAAAGCGACAATGTATCTCTTTAACTATTCAACGTAACCGTGTCTCGCGGAGATTGTCTATCTTTAGTGGATCAATTCAAAAGTGCGCGCTCTTTCCTCACCGTGCATTTAACCATAAAACTATTAAGCACATGTGGAGGGAGTATTTATGCAAAAACTTATCTCTCAATGTGGTTCAAACATGTTTTCATTTACAAACCCTTTGAGAGATATTTTTTACTTACAAGGTTATAATGGCAAACATAGGTTAGTCATGGAGTTATAAGGTGACTAAGGTATAACTGTCCTATGATCCGCTAGAGCGGGAGGGATCTACCCAAGGACACTACCATTAGTTAGTGTTAGAAGTCCTTAGGAATGATTATAAAAAGGAAAATGAGAATCGGAGAAAGAAGGAGTTGAAGAATCAAAAAGAAATGTAAAGTAAAGGGTGAAAAGAAATAGCCCTCCGTTATTCAACTTAGGGGCATAATCGGGTTCAATTCATATACTCTTGGTTGTCACTTAGTGACACCGGTATTGAAGATTAAAAGTCGTCATGGACCCAAAGGCGCATGCACTAAACCTTCTTAGCCACTCAAGTTTCTCTCAACGAAATTTGTTTCATTCTCACAGGGAACCCTACATAAACTATTGGCTTTCTCTTAGAGATCGTGGTATTGAAGAAGGAGACCCTCTCCTAGTCTCCGCCGGAAAACCAAAACGCACTATTGAGTCTAGAGCCACGAGATTCATCAAAAGATCTCTTAGGAACACTTGACATTTAATCACTTGTTGATCAACAATAAGGTCTTCAATGATTCGGTGGTTCATATCGAGTCCTTCACGGATCTTAGCAATGTCGAGAACATTTATGAGAGGTTCACATCTGTGATCCTCGGTGATTGAATGGAAACTCCCGCCGGGTCAACATCAAACAGCCACGACAAAGGTCGCTTGGTAACTCCCGTGGATTACGCGGAGTGTGTCTCAAACGGTCTGATCGTGGTGATGCTTGATGTACCTCAACGACTCATCGAATAGATGTACTTCTGACATCGCGTTATCTCACTTGTGGGACTCAGTTCGAGAACGGCCTTTGTAAGAATTAGAGTTGTGTTTTCACTACTATGTTAACACTCTCGAAGTTCAAACTTGTAAGTGCAGGAAACCGCTTATTTCTAACCGTTTGCAATGTTTTCTTCTTATGGAAGCTCGGAGCGGAATGATCGTCTTGATTCTTCTCATGCTCACGCCAACATCATCACTAATGGAAGTTCTATTCAAAAGCAACACAACCGTCGAAATGATTCTTCGTCTAACCAAAGAGTCTACAAAGTTAAAGACTTAAAGAACTTCATCGATTGATTTCCAACGTCAAAAAGCGTGTGAGCGTGTTGAAGAATGACGTGAGACATTGGAGCAACAAGGCGACTGAAGCGGGCGATGCGCACAACAACATACTATCACTTTCACCACAAAGAACAAATGATCAAAGAACAAAGTTAAAGATGATGTCAAGCTTAACCGTTCAAAGATAACTATCTCTCTACTGGGAGATTGTTCGAATCAAGGCAATTCCTCTCACAAGAAAGAAGAATGCGGAAGGCGTCACGACTACTATTACATCAACGCCTTCACCGTTTACATTCATATATACTTGAGGGGAGATTGTTGGAATCACTCCTAAACAAGATTTCAAGTATTTATATTTCATATGTAATAGGTAGCTTTGTTATGGCCTTTATGTTTGTTTAAGGTCAAGCTTATGTAGAAGGCCCATAAGCAGATCCAAGCCCAATAAGGAATAGGGAAGGAGAGGAGTGTTGCCTAGCTCCTTGCCTATAAATACATTGTAATAACCTTCATTTGAAGGTTGGTTGTTCAAGTTTTCTTTCACTACACTCTACGCATAACCGGTCTAGTATACTTGTGTGTGTGTGTTTGGTTTACTTGTTCAATCGCCTTATCTCTTCTTTTATAAGCTTGTGTTGTAAAACTAGTGACCTTACACAAATAAAGACTACAGGGTAGGCTAAGGTGTATAGGTGTAATGAAACAATATATTGGGTTGACAAGATGAAATGAATGGCTCAGAAGAGTGTATCCAGAGGTATCTTGCACTAAAGGTGAGTGCAACAAAAGGGTTTCACATGGGGGTCGAGAAGTCGAGGAGACTAATCGATAGACACACAATGGTAGGCTGTTTGGGTGATAATCCTATAATATTGCCTTCTAAAACGAAAAGTCCAAATACATCGAGCTAACTCAACATATCTCGCCTATGGTCTCAAATGATGCAAAGGCCAAGTTCTAAAGTTTACAAGCTACCAAAGACACTCATAATTTGGGGATTTGGGGTAAAATATTGAAACGGATAAGGCTAACCTCACCATATAATATCAAGGGTTGTATGTCTTGACTAAGGTGTAATCTAGTTAGGTTAAGAAAAACATGTCAAAATAAAAAATGTCACAATTTTTCAAAATAAACTAGAAAACGAGGGCAAAATAATGTTAAAGAGATAATTCTACTCCGTCCCCCACTTGAATTGTACAAAGTCCTTTTGTACTAAGCATTAAATAAAGGTGAAGAGAAAGTAGAATTAGGCGAGAACTTCCCGAAATTTGCTCCATAAAGAAAGAAGGCCACGAAAATAGACACGCCAGATAAGCATCATGAACAAACTTCAATCCACGAAACCACACTACCGACAAGTATAATTCTAAAAAGAAAAAAAATGAAAATGAAAAATGAAAACAAACCTAACTCACTTTCGTAGGAATCACGGTTGCATTTAGCGAATGCAACAAGTTTTTAAACCACTTGGTGTCCCAAGTGGACGAGTGAAGTCTTGTGAGGGTTTACAGGAACACACCACAAAGTTCATTTAAAATACTAATAAAAGGTTATTGTGTTTTAAAATGAAAGAATTAAAAGCGAGAGAAGGTTACGTCATAACTCTTTTGAGGGAGTTACGCGAATCGCAAACCGGCATAAGTCGCAAAGCGGTGGTTACGGCATAACCGGTGAGATGGTATTATGCCGTAATTGGTATGCGTCAAGAATTCAGTGCTACAAGGTTGGTTACTACGTGTCACATACATGAGTTACGCCGTAACTCGTCGATCGAGAACCGCTAGCATAATTACTTCCTTGTTTCTGCAAAAATGGTTAGAAAACACAAAACCCTACTGAAATGGAAATAAAACAAAGAAGGGATAATTCGGGTTGTCTCCCAAAAAGCACATTTCTTTATTTTCTAGTCTTTAAGTTAGACTCGTGGGCAGCGGGGCTACCGGTGTTTGTTGGTCATTTCATGGATATGGTAATCTCCACGTTGGATCCAACTTACCAAATTCTCATCCGTTTGTAGTCGTCCTCCATTCTAAGCAATTCGGTAGAAACTCTTGATTTTACGGTAAGGGTTTTCAATGCCTTTTTCTTTGTCTTCCTCATCGATATCGAGCACTTATCCTAAAACAAAATGAGGAAAGCATGTCGCCTAAAAGATCTGTTGTTCCTCACATAAATATTTTTTTTCTTCTAAAATTCTTCGAAAAATATTTGTTGTTCAAAAATGGTGGAAAATGAGTTGCTTGAAAATCAATCCGAATCAAGTTTTCATAAATTTGCAAAACCCAATCAATGACTTGACTTATTTAAATCTTTTCATAGAAAGAGTTATTGATTGAGGGGAGAATGTTTTCAAATTTACATCATCTAACGGGCTTTCTTAATTATCCTACGTGCTTATCGAAAAGCGATATTTGCCAATGTTGAAGGACTAGAAATCTAGGATATGAGTGTTAGAATTAGATGACTATAGTTTGATAAACACATTATTCCCATGCTTTACATGATTTGATTGATATGTTGGATTGACTTGTATTAGTCGATTACTGTTTGGGTGTTGTCGACCACCATATATGTCTATCTGTGTTTACTAACATATGTAGATAACATGGTTTAAAAGAATGTTCTCGATCCGGATCCCACATATGAAGATGATTGGATGCCGAAAGGAAAGGGTAACTATTTCTTAGGTCGACAAATGAAGAAACGGAGCTTAATTGGATCTCTATGGAGAGTTAGCATGATAAATGCAACGTCAGAGGTCTCACCGCATCGTGACGGTTTTTCGACCCTCTGACAAACAACAACAAAAGCGACAACCACTTAACGATATTTGTGCAGATAATAGTGATGATACCATTTTTTAAACAATTTTGAATAATATTTTTTGAAAATGGAAAAATCTTGGTTTTGAAAATAAATTGGACTAAATTTTAGTAATCACCGGACTTCATTTTATCAAAACTTAAGTCACTCAATCAACGCCTACGATCATCTATTGAGAGGGAGAGTGATTTAAAATAAAATATTTTCAAACGATATTTCATCTATCAAGTCCGTTTGTGCTAAATAAGTGGTGATCTAAAGATTTAATGTTATGTCATGTTATGATTTTCTTTAAAACTCAAAGATCTTTCAAAATGAATTTTTTTCTATTCTTGTTTGATTGTGAAATTGTTTTATTTTACTTAAAGATCTTTTAAAAACTATCATACCTGACACTAACAATCTTTAATGTCGAAAAATTGGTCCATATCAGTCATTTTTCAAAATTAAATCAAGCCACGTCTGTCCCCAAAATTTTATAAATAATTTAAATCAATTGGGATCACAAATCTCAAAAGGTTTGAAATTTTTGATCAGGGGAGAGATCGTGATTTAAATCTCAGATCGGTTTTAAAGGGTGATTGTTTCAAAAACACTTCTTCCTTCATGTGTAAAACAATTTCAAATACATGATGCACATGATTGAGGAGGAGCATTTAACCTAAAACCCGAAGAGAATTTAAACCAGACATATTTTCTCCCAAGTTTTCGAAAACTATTTAAATCACTTGGGATCCAAAATCTCAAAGGGTTTGATATTTTTAATCGGGGGAGAAAATGTGATTTAAATATGAAATCTGATAAATGATGATTGTTAAGATTCAAAATGCGGTCGCTCTCCCATATGTGCTAAATGCTTTCAATCTCGAAACACATATTGAGGAGGAGCATTTCAAAAAAACAAACTTTCAAGGTACAATGATTTATATGTTTCAACATAAGTACCTTGATTGATTTTCTAATGGTTTCTATTGGAAATCGTGGAAGTACTTCAAAACCTCTTTCCTCTATGTGTTAAATGATTTCAAATAACCAACACACATTTTGAGGGAGAATTTACCAAGAAAATCAAATGGATTTTCCACGGAAATTGTGATCAAGAATATATTTCAAAGAACTCTTGCCTCCATGTGTTAAACAATTATATGCACATGTTGAGGGGAGCATTTCTAAATGATCAAAACAATTAAGGCACAAATGTTTTGATTTTATATCACAAGTACCTTGATTGATTTTCCAAATGATTTTCCAATTGGTTTCAAGAAGGAAAGAACAATACCAAAACACCGACCAATTTACTTTATGCATGGTGTTATAAAGATGGTTAGGTTAGGTATTCGTTCCACGATCCCTTGAGCAGGAGGGATCTACCGAGGCAATCCACTAGATAGTGTATAAGTCCTTAGGTATGATGAAAAAAGGAGAAAATGAGAATATGGAAAGAGTGCGGATGAGGCAGAGCTAATCTTGGAATAAACCCAACAAGGTTCTAGTTATGAAGTCTCGGTAAGCAATCAAGGTTGAAGAATGAAAAAGAATTGAATGTGAAAATGGTGAAAGAAATAGCCCTCCATTAATTCAAACTTAGGGCGTAAACCGGTTCAATACATATGCTCTTGGTGTCTACTAAGATAACATCGGTATTGAAGACAAGGCGTCATGGACCCAATGACCTTGCACCTAACTTCCCAAGCTACTCAAGTTCCTCTTAAAAGGTCTTGTTTCATTCTCACGGGGAACCTACATAGCCTATCAACTCTTTCTTATAGATTGTTGATATTGAAGAAGGAGACCCTCTCCCTAATCTCCGGCATAGGAAACCAAATGTGCACTATTGAGTCTAGAGCCAAGAGATCATCCACAATATCTCATTAGGACACTAAATTAATGAAGACTTGTTGTTTCACACAATGTGGAAAGAAAGTATATATTGAGAGTCCTACGCACTATCCTTGTGGTATTGTCAGAACATCCGAGTGATATGTAAAATTATTCACGATGAAGATGGAAATCCTTCTAGAGCCAACATCAAACAAGCTCTTGGTGGGTGACATGTGAGATCTTTTCTAAAGATCAAACTTGTGACATCTGGATAGAAACGATGGGGCGATTCATTCTTGAATCAAGCTTGGTCCAGGAAATGAATTGACGTATTCTTTTGGAAAAACCGTTCGATGTGCAAATCTTCTTTTCTCTAGCACATCGAATGTGTATTCATTTTCAGACTCAAAAAGTATTTCTGATTGAAAATTGATCTTTCTTATAAAACCTTCGTTGTATTGCAAAACTCTTTTTTCTAAGCAATACGCGATTGTTTTTCAAATCATTTTTCATCAATCAGTGAATCTCAATTTACTGGTTCACTCACTCCGTGCTGTCTTCTTTGAGACATTCCGATTTGAGAACATCTTGATTAGTCTGAAACCTGTCAAGGAGATTCTTCAAATTCTACGATCACAGGCGGTATTTGTACCGATCAGCGGGAACCGTGGGTCGTGCACTCGATTCAACGAAGTGATCAAAGACACTTCGTGCGCTTTATTGCTAATCATTGTCTGCGGAACACTCGGCGGTTGCGGTGATCGTAATTAAGGAGTCAATCTATAACCGCATGCTCACATATCACATTCACTTCTAAAAGAAATCATGATAAGTGCATATCTTCATCAACTGGCTCGATATTTTCAATCCATGCTTCATTACTGACTGCGCAAATATCATGAATCAACAAAGCTTCCGCTACTCGATGAGAAGATATCATAATCCAAAATGTGAGCATGTCGGTTCAAAAGTCACAACTTCACATAATGGCGATACAACAAAGGATGAGTCGAGATTTCTTTGTGGTTGATGATCTCAATGAAAGCTCGAAGATCATCAAGGCGTGGATCGGTCAAAGACCTCCATCGAAAGTACAAAGCGATCGGACTTTGAAGTATCATCGCTAAAGCACAAAGATTGCGGAATTGAAGAATTGTAGTCTACGAGCTCGAGCATGAAGATAATGATAGAATGCTAGGATACATAATGTATTTCATGGGGTGACCTCCCTTAGGGGGAGATTGTTAGAATTTAGAAAATCCATGTTGAAGAGTCGGTCACCCCAACTCTAGTCTAGCATATGTTAGCTCATAGACATTACGTTATTTTCTAGTTATTTAGTTAGTTATTTAGTTTAGAGCAACACCGTGGAGGACGGACGGGTCTTTACCCACTGTATGCATGATCCACAGTCTGAAGGAGGACTTGTAGTATGTAACTATAAATACTCTCTACCTCCCAAGGTAGAGGGTTGGACATTTCATTTAATCTAACCTTTCTTTCTTTTGTTTACTTTCTCTCTCTAGAAAGGCTCTCATTTCACTTTCTCTCTCTAAACTCTTGCATAATTCGACCCATATATTGAATGTATTATGTGTTTATGAAAGCCAATATGTTACGGTAGTTATGTACATTTAAAAATAAATAAAATTTGCTGCTATGAGTAATTAAGAAATACGTTTACATATGTGGAGCTCTTTTGCTGGTAATTTTCTTCCATAATTTGTAGCTACAAAAATATCAGAAAAATGAAATTAAGACATTTATTCATTATACGTATAACATTGTAGCTATAAAACTGAAATTAAGACCGTTATTTATTATACGGATATCGTTTATGCACCGTTGTTTAATATGACTAGCGGTACCAAGACGATGCGGCGACGGTACCACTGAAATAAAACTTTCAATGAACCATGCTTTATAATCAAACGTTTTATGTGACGATAAATTCATGGATGCCAAAAGTTTCATGTCACATATTTCAACTCTTTAAAATATTATAGTAGGGTACCCGTGCGCTATGACGGCGGTGTCGAGTAATAAAATTTTCGACAAAAATGTTTTCAATTTTATGTTTTCTCTTACAATAACTTTACCAATAGCGAAAACATAATGAGTTTGACTAACTTAAAAAAAAAGTGATGGATAATATCAAACAAATTCATATAAAAACAATTGAAAGTGACGTGATTTTGCGTTGCGGTAGTCAATAATGTTATGAGGTTATGGTCAAATTAGTTAATAGTGGTCCGTAGTCACAAGTAAGTAGAAACATTTTTTTATGAAATATATATGTAATAATCAACACCTCGTAATAAGTAAATTAAATATATTTTTGAACATGTTTATATCATTAGTATTGTTTATTACACTTGTCCCATATAGATAAAATATATAAATAAAATAGTGCTTATAATGTATACATCTTGTAAAGTATATATTTATGAAAATGTTTGAATCATAAATATTGTTTATAACACTTGTCCACATAGATAGAAGATATAAATAAAAGCATGCTTATAATGTAAAGAAAACTTACATGTTTAAGCAATCATTTGTAGTTATCCATGAAAAGTATAATAATTAATATACTAATATATTAATCATTGAATTAGCACTTAGCACTTTGCACATTTGCATCATTTGTCTTAAAAAAAATTGTCCCGACTTTTACAAAAATTCGTTTTTTCCTTTTGTGGTTAATTTTATTTAAAATAATTCAAAATCTATTTAGATTAGTTTCTCGAAACACTCTTACGATATAATAATAGTTTTGAAACTTTGTAGTTTTGCATTCATTTTAAAATCATATTCATTTTTATGTGCATTTTTGCATTAAAACTAAACTAATTCAAAAAGAAATAATAAATGAAGCATTAAAATGTTGTGGAATATAAATTAGTAAAAACTATGTATTGTATACATTGAATTAGCACTTTGCACATTTGCATCTGTTAGCCTCGTTTTTTTATAAAAATAACGTCACGTACGTGAATTGGACTAGATGCGTAGTATACTTTGCCCATAGGGACTAATATTGTTTAAGTGGCAAAGTAAGGGTTTGTTGAGCCTATAAATACTCTCATGACTCTCCATGAGGGGTGAGGTTAAGCATTTAGTTAGTGTGTTCTTTGTTTCATTAATAAAAGTGTCATTTGTTTCTCCTCCCTCTCTCTACTTTCTCTCTCTAGAAGATGAATCTCTTCATCTTCTTCCACCAACCTAGACCTCCCAAACCACATAAATCAAAAGTTTTACGGTCCTACAATTGGCATCAGAGCTAGGTTGTGTTATCTTTATCGATTTGTGTAGTTTTGTATCATGTCGAAGCTGTTTTTGCACCATTTTTTTTAGATCGAATTTTTTTTCCTATTATCATGTGAAACAGTTTCTTACATGTTTGAGTATCCTTTATTGGTAAGAAAAAGGTCATATTATCCATTCTTGTTACAAATTAGGTCTTGTGTCACTTCTGTCCAAAACTGATATTTGTACTATCATCTTTATATGACTTTATTTGTACAAATCTATGAAATTGTCGTGGTCAATCGGTGAGTTTTCATGGTCGACACGGTCAAAGAAGCATTTTTATGCTTTTTCCGGGTTTCTATGAAAGTCGTCAGAAATGGTCAAAATCTCGCCGAAAAAAGATCAAAGGGTTAAAACCCTAGTTTTCTACGCCTATGGATATTCTTACGCGTATGGAATACGCGTAAGAGCTTACGAGTACGAAAGTTCTTACGCCTAAGCAAAAGCTAGGCATAAGGCAATTTACGCGTATGTTTTTTCTACGCATAAGACTATGCTTACGCGTATGCCTGTTCTACGCATAAGAAACAAAGTTTACGCTTAAGGGTGATAGAAGTTACGCGTAAGAATTTTTTATAAGCGAAGGCCCTTATGCGTAACTGAAAAATAGACTCGACCACGAATACCATATACCAATTACCATTGACTCATCATGAACCTCAGTTTTAAATGTGCATCATCAGTCCAAGAAAAAAAAAGGGGGAAATCAAATGAAAAAATAACAACGAGCAACAACATCTCGTATGTTAAAAACCCAAAATCTAAACCTACATCTAGACTCACCAAAGGACCCTCACAGTCACTCCCCAACTCTCATTCATTTCCAAGACTTAACATGAAAACAAAAACATTTGATCTCGAAGTTCAACTTTTCAATCTTTTAAAGATTTTTTTGAGTTGGACAACATCATCATAAATCTGTTAGGAATTAGAAATTCCGGTATTAAAGAGTCGGTCACCTCAAGTATATGTAATCGTAAGAAAGCTCGTAGTCGTAGTTATTTCAAGCTAAGTAGTATTTAGTTAAGTAACACCTTGGAGGACTGACGGTCTTTACCACCAGATGCCCGATCCACACCCGTTGTGTGGCGTTTATGTAAGACTATAAATACTCTCTACCTCCCAAGGTAGAGAGTTGGAGCTCATAATAAGATCTTTTCTTTCTCTCACTAAGTTCCCTAAACCTCTAACTTTCTCTCTCTAGAACTCACCTTTATACGCCCATTTTGTGTTATGGTTTGATGTGTATGTGAAATCCAATATCCAACAATTGGTATCAAGAGCCATGGTTTGATCATCTCTTACATATCTTTGGATTTCTAGTGGTTTTTAGGTGGTGTTAGAGTTTAAAAAAGTTTAGTGGTTTTTGCATCATTTGGGTGATTTCTAGTGTTAAAGTTTGGATTTTGATAGTACTTTTGTGTTCATAACCAAACAACATCTCTGCTTATCCCACAAAAAATCATAAGACCTAACACACAATTGTCTATCATTGTGTCGATCCATCAGTCATCTTAACACATTCCATTGGTCATTGCTTAACGGTTTGGTCTTGATTTTAGTAAAATCCATGAAAGATTTTATTTCTGGTTTAAATCATAGACTAGTAAAATCCGTGCATTCTACCACATCATGTCTTACTCTACGACCCGTGATTTCGTGGTGCTTAAATTGTATGATCTTGTGGATAATAATGATAATGGATGCTACACTAAGCGATTAAAGATGTTTGAATTAAACAATGAGGATGTGAGATCTTCATGGTGCGAGTACAATGAGAATGAATTGCACCTTTCTGAATGCCATGCAAATGGAATGCAACATTGAGCCTATCGACTACTTTATCCGCACCTCATACGGTTGTTATCCATAGTCGGGATCGAACATGTAGTGCTCTTTTCCGCCAGACTTACCTACATTGACAAGAAGCTTCTTTGTTAAACTTAGAACATTTAAAGCGCAACTTACCAATGAAGAGGTTCAAAAGGATGGTTCCAGTCAGTTCTTCAAGTAATCTACAAACAATTTCACCATTCATCAATGGGGAATATTCAAAGCAGATTACGATCAACACTTGACCGGAATTTCCTTCAAAAACATACTAGAATGGAAATTCAGAATTCATTGAGACATTTATCCAACTCATGGATAATGTGAAAAGTACATTAAAGAATCTACACAAAAGAATGAAAACGTGAATGAGTGTCGTGCGCTTGAAAGATTGTTGTGATAAGGTGGGTAATGTATCATTGAAGAATCGGTGTTCTTGAATGCGAATGTCGGTGACAACAAATATTGATGAGTCGGATAATGCAAAATGAAATCTTCGTGCTCAAATTCACAAGAGAGAGTGCACCAGACACAACATGTGCAAGTTAATGCAAAGGAACGCTCCATGGAAGCTTCGGATGTACCCAAGATAGAGATGCACTAGTCACGACTGCATGTCAATCTTGAGGTAAGTTGCATGGAAGTTTCTGCACCTAGTTGTGCATCTTCTACTCAAAATGATGATTATGAACCGCATGAGTACATGCATTTGTGCTGATGATTCCTTACCACCGAGCTTAACATATATAAGGATCAAGTTGCTATTTATGAACAGTGCTAAGTTTGAGTTGACCACCCGTGAGCGAGGAAATGGATGTCCAAATCGTACAATCATTAGAAAAAGTAATTTTAGAGAAGAAGTATTAAAACAAGAGTTAAACTCCTTACAAGAAAAGCTTTCTAAAGCGCTAAGCAAAACAAGAACTTCAAGAAAATGTGAAAATGCTTAAGCAAGAATTCAATGCTAAGGAATCAAAACTTTTGAATGATTTTTCTAATCGAAAACTTTGAAAACAAGCTTGAAAATAAGTTGTACATACAAGGAATACCATTCGATCGCTCACTTGATCACTAAGCATAGAGTCTTAGCGATAAGCATAGCATTCCCATTGTTGAGGAACCTAATCCCAAAGTTGTTAAAAGGCTAGAGCGCTCATAAGGTACTTTATGATGGTAATGAAATCCTTAAGCCTAGGCAAAAACCTAGTGCGTTGAGTGCGAGGAAGATAAGAAATCGATGAAGTCACTAGGAGAAAATGAATAAGAAGTTAGAAGATCCCGAGTGTAAAAAGAATAACATAACGATCAAACCCCATAATTACACTAAAGAAAATTGGATCTCCTTGAACAAGTTTAAGCCTCGGACTCTATTAACCCCGAACAAGTGTTACGGAAAAGGATATGGAAATGCAAAAGTCGAAAATCTTGTTGAAAAGAATCCCCTTGTAGAAACGCCTAAAGCAACCGTGTATCCTCCTAATACACCAATGCACTTAGTTCTAGATCTATTGCCACTAAAAGTAAGACCTTAATCAGTCAATATGTTATCTTTCAACTATTTGTTGATTTTGAGAAAACTTGTAAGAAAAGGATCACACCCACTGGTATAATCAAGGGAAAGGGTTTTGAGCAAACTAAAGAATGCTATTTAATCGAGGTCATGCCTTTCTTTAAACAACTAAAAGATCAATTTGAGAGTCTTAAAAAGGGATGCATTCGGATGCATTATGATATTAAAGAAATGGAAAAGGAATTTGATGCAATGATTGTTGAGGTTAGTGACTATGAGAGAATTAAAATATAAAGAGATTGAGAGGAAGAACTTGCATACACCTGAATGAGAATCGATTTACAATGTATTGCTCAAAATGTGTTTTTCATCGCTACAAATTGTTCCATTAATGCTTCTCAATTTCATGAATTATCATTGCTATGAAAGTCTCCCATGATCGTGTCATTGAGCTTGAAACAACAAATTCAAAATTGCATGAGAAAATAGAACAGGATGATCATGATAACTTGGTCAAACATTATTCTAAATTAGAAGTTGAACATCTTGCTTTGCAATTAAAACATCAACATCTCAAAGAAAATGTTAAAACCTCAAATATCAAGACATCCTCGATGCTCCCGAGTTTGATGCGACTTTTGAAATTAGCAAACGTGATGAACAAATTCGAGCTCATTATAACACGATCAAAAATTGAAAGCCCAAATTTCACAACGAAAGGTGAAAAGAAGGATGTGATTGGTTCTATATGCCTCCACCTTTAGATTCTCGAATTTCCAACTTCAAAACATAATTGATAACTTGCAAAAGGAAAATGATTGTTTTAAAGTCGAAATTTCAAGGTTAATGATCAAAACAAAGAGTTATGTGATTCATTTAAAGTTAATCATGATAAACAAATTGAAAAGATAACTTCTTTACTTAACGATATTGAGAATCAAGCGTGAGGTGAAAGGAAAGTTGCCAATCCGCAATTGCAAATACTACTGTTCAAAGGTTTACGCTTGTGATAAATATGCTATCGATATGTTATATATTCCCCACCCATTAGGAATAATGAACTTGCACATAAAGCATATCTCTCACACCTTAAGGGCGGTTTGAAGGGTCTCCTGAGATTGTTGAAGATGAAAGATTAGAAAAACCTTTTGATAGTACTATAGCCTATGCCGCATGGATGCCAAACGATCTCGGGAACTCTTAGAGTATGTAATTGTCACAAGTCCGAAATCTAGCAATAGGCGAGATAGAATAGTTGTGCCTTGTTCTATGCCTAAAGCCAAGCATGTGACCCTTGATATGCCTTGTTCCATGTCAAAATTCAAGAAAGCAACCTTTGATGTGCCTCCTAGAATTTCGGATCCCAAGACTTCTAGACCGAAATGCGAAAGCAAGTGAAACCATGTAATGTTCCCATCGTTACTTCTACATATGTTAAGATTGACACTAAAGTTAGCGGGTCAAAACCTAGAAGCAATGCAAAGAAGGATAGGATTACGCAAACTAAAAGTGTTAATGATAAGGAAGTGAAAGAACACCATAGGGACAAGAAGTTTGATTTGAACAAAAGAATCGTGTTAGTTCTAGTATTAGCTCTAAGCTTATCAAATTAATTCGAGGCCTCATGTCGTCTCGCAAAACATGTAAAAATGTTTATTTTCGGTAATCATGATAAATGTGATGTGTTATTTCGAGGTCTAAGATTCATAACCCGCTTAAGAAAGTTTGGAGAGCAAAGCAGTTAAGCAATCACGAAACCTACGGGGAATGTGTTTACTAATGTAGGATTTCGGTGGAAGCCCATGGTCGAATATTTACGAATGGCAAACCTTACCCTCGACTAGATCCACTATGCCTAGAATAGTGCTGTTAAGGTTTGGAAGCCAAGCTGTAGAATAATCCCATTAAGCACAAAATGTCATTTGACTAAGTCCGATGCTTCTACTAGTTCGACTCCTAGGAATAATACCATTGCATCTAGGGTTTCGCTGATTCAAAGATTGTTTGTGCTAACCAAAGGAACCCATCAACACGTAGGGATCCAATGTTTCCAATTCTCATCTTAAATCATTGTCCAAAGCGGTCGTACAAATCATCCCTTGGTATTTTGATTCAAGCGACTCTAAACATATATTGGGCTCTTAACAATGACGTCTGCTCAAATCGATTCGGGACTCGTACTTCATCATTATGGCGTCTTAAGATAACACTTGAGCCCGTTCCTCATAGAAAAGAAAAGTGTACGCTCTTACGTAAGCTTTATCTTCGACTAATAAGAAATTCTATCGAAATGGCCATACTCATCTACATTCTTCATCAACATGCTTCATGTTTTCCACGCTCATTCGGTCATCAAGTGGATCTCGCTCATTGGTGTATACTCTTATTCACTTGTTAAATCAAAATGGCAACTTGGATGCAATTTTGAGGGGAGAAAGTGAATATACTACATGATGATGGATGTTTGAATAATGGTTATACGACTTAATTTTTGATGATGATGAGTGTATATTTTTTGATGAAGAGTGAATATACTAAGGATAAGCGGGATTTGTTTTGATTTTGATGACTCTCCTCCAACGCCTAATGCTTCACTTACTAAGGATAAATGGGAAGAAATACATTCTAGTAGTTGTTGATGACTACACTCGATTTACTTGGGTAAAGTTTTTGAGGACAAAGGATGAAACTCCGATGTCATCATCAAACTAATCAAACAACTTGAGTTCGACTCAACAATACAATGTAATTGTTCGAGCAGACAATGGCACAAAGTTTGTCAACAAAGACTTAATTCGGTTTTATGAAAGTGTTGGAATTAGTCATCAAAGAAGTGTTCCACGAACTCCTCAACGAGCGGTGTAGTTGAAAGACTAAATCGAACTCTTGTAGAAGCCGCAAGAACAATGCTTATTTATTCGAAGGTTCCAATGTTTCTATGGGTCAAGCCATTGCCACCGCATGCTTCACCCAAAATCGTTCCATATACATACCTCTCATGGAAAACTCCATATGAACTTGTTCATAAACGAAAACTTGATCTCTCCACTTCGTGTGTTTGGAGCTTTGTGCTATCCAACAAATGACAACAAGATTTAGGTAAATTAAGAGCAAAGGCAGATATTGGAGTTTTTGTTGGTTATGCACCAAACAAGAAGGGTTACCGAATCTACAACAAGAGAACCCTTAATATCATAGAAACAATTTACGTTACGTTCGATGAACTGACCGGTCAAATGGCTCCTGGACAATCCAGTTCAGGACCCGCACTTCAAAACAGTCCCATTGGTTCATCCATTGTTCCAAACTCCTCTCAAGAAACTCCATATGTACCTCCATCGAAGATGATTTAAAGAAATTGTTTGATCCTATGTTTGATGAACTTTATGATCCAAGTACTAATGAGGTGTCGATTCCACAACAGAGAGCTTTCATATTCACGTGAATGAAGTCAATCCTCGGTCTCAATATCTTTAAGTCAAGAAGCGCCCTCTGGCGATCCTTGATCTCATCAACAAATCATCATTCTTCAAATGTACATCATGGAACTGCTTACGGCATCAATGATGAAGTTAATCCCTTTGCTACTCCTCAAGATGTTCCATTTGAAAACATATTTGCTCTGAATCATCATCGAGAACCATCTTCTTTAGGAGACATCGACTCTGCTACCTCGATCCCTCAACAAGCGCCACATGAACACCTTAGAAAATGGACTCACGATCATCTACTAGACAACATCATTGGAAATCCCTCTCGTCTGTATCAACACGAAACAACTTGCAACCGATGCCTTATGGTGCTTCTTCAACTCCGTACTATCTAAGATCGAACCAAAAGATGTTAAAAGCGCCATGAATGAAGATATGTTGAAACAGATGGACCTTGATAGATCTTGAGCTCGTGGATCGTTATTTATGCCTATGTAATCACAAGCACAATAAAAGACAATCTCTACTACTTATATTTATCGTGAATATAAACACAAGTAACATAACTAAGAACTCGTGATCCTCTATGGATCGTTATATTAACTAAAACTTTGTTTTTCCAATCGGTACATAACTCATACTATTGTGTTCCTTTTATAGACAAGGAACCCTAAACAAAACCCTAAACCGTTTCCCAAGAAACGTATAAACATAAAACTAAATAAGATATACACAATCACTTCCTAATAAAGCTCATGTATATCCAAACTAAATATACTAAACACGGCATAATCACTTCATGAAACAAACTAATAACTATTAAACTTGAAACAGATTATGTCTTGGTAGAATCCACACTACTTTAGTAGAATCTCTTTAGCGATAATTTCAAGATAATCCAAACTTCACATAATTCCCAACAATCCTCCCTAAACCGGAATTTGACTTGGTTAAGTTCCAGCTTCTTGATAGATCTTTAACTAAACAACACCAGAGGATTGTACACAAACAACAACGACAAAGAATCCAAATAAGAACATCTCTTTGATGAAGAAACTCGAAACTCCATATCTTTGCGAAACAAATGACAACAGGTACATCAAAACATATTAGTTTCATACTATTCTCATCACATCCGGTGTGTAAACTCACGTGAGAGGTGAATCATTGAAAATAATGGATTTGATGTCTCTTTACCAATAGCCATCACTACTAGGAGTAGCCATATGTTTAAGTTCGTAAACTATGGTACATCGATAACCATCGATTTATTAGCAAACCGAAACCATATAAACGGATTTGAGATGTCTTTACACGTAGCGTTTGCTCGGGACTAGTCAATTCTTAGAATTGGTGAATTGATTACCAAATATGGTATTCCAACGCCTTTACCACAAGCCATATACATGTGGACTAGTCAATTCTTGGATTCCAAATAGGAATAAATCATGGTGAATTGAAAACCATACAACACTCGACAATTAAGCATGGGTGGTTGCATTCCTATGATTTTGAGCAAACCATTACAGCTATCAACAGATTTGATGTGTCTTTACCAAAGCTGTACCCCTTGGACTAGCTAACTCTTTGACATACACAAGGTATATCTGGTGAGTCAATAACCATCAAAAGTATACAACAAACCTGCAATAAAAGTTAGACAAACCCAATTTTTTTTTAACTAAGAAAGAAAGAGAACAAAAATTACAAAATAAACAAAATATTACAATCAAGATGAACCTTTATGTTGCAGAAGCTGAGTTTTAATCAAACCAACACATTGAGAAGCATGAAGCTCATCATTGCCAACTGGATTAGGAGATACTCCCAACTTCGAATCGTTCCATAAAAGTAACCATAAAGGATACCGACAATCCGATAACATACACAAAATCATACCACAGGTGGTCTGAACCACATGAACACAAGGCATAGGATAAAATCTCCAATTCTCAATCTCCCACTGATGTGAATTCTTCCAAATAGAATACCCTTTACCTTTTGGAGAATTAGAATCAAACAAGACTTGAAGATCACCCAATAAATATAAACCAGAACCCGTTGGTGAATGAATATTATAATACTGAGTGACATGTTCATACAGCATCTTCAAATCATGTCTATTCACCAAATGAAAGATGTCCTTCAAGAAGTTGAACTGAATAGCAGTATTATCCATTCGATAAACAGTGTTAAGCTTCCCAGCTTTCCAATTGATCAATACCGCATGTGTTCCTTCAGGAAAAACCTCAACAGGTCCAACTTTAATAAAAGTTGACTCATCAGCCTTGAGATCTAAAGAAATATTCTTTGAAAGATGTTTCCTAGCCAATCTGACAGAACTCCTTAAGGAATTAAGTTTCCTTTTAACCATACTTTTCTGCCTCCTACCAGCTATTTTATCTGTATCAATCTGTAGATCATCTTTCTTACTCAATGGATCACCCAAATCTACACTTGACACTGCTTCAAAAGAAACAAAGAAGACTCGTGAAACAACCTTATCGATGAAGGATTAGCTTCGAGGTTGTTTCGAAGTAACAACCGAGAGATCACCAGAGGCAAAACATCATCAAAATTATCCACTATATCAACTGTTTTATGTCTCTTTGCTTTAGGAACATCTGACATAGTAGCAATCCTTTCCAATTTAGAAGAAGAAGTAGAACCAGAAGAAGAAAGCTTCATAATCATATTATACTGTCTGATCAAAGCATCATCAGACAAAGCAGAGATTTGCTTCATTGACATGCCAGAATTATAAATAGTAGAACTATGATTCTTCACAACTCTCCTCATATGATTCCTCTTCTGAACTATAGTCATTGGTTTTTCTCTTTTTGCTTTATGTCTTTGAGCAATAAGAGCTCTCCTCTTCTGTACCGCTTCTTGCTTCTTTTGATTACCAAGAGCCACCATTTGATCCACAAAATTCTCATTATCAAAAGATGCTCCTAATATAAGTTTTGCAAGATTTGGATCGAGATGCACCTTGAGTAGTATAGGCATCCCATTGATCATCGGTGATCTTAGGAAGTAATGCATCAAGCTCTAATTTTCTTTCGGTAGACAAATTAGAATCGATCGAGCTTGAAGAAATTCAAAGAACAACTACGACTCTTCCGCATATTTTCATAATCGAGAAACATCCTAGCTTGAGCTTGATTTTCTTCTTGATTACGGACTGAACCAATAGTATCATCAATCACGACTTCCTTTCCTTTGGCGAAAGATTCCTCGACAAAAAACCAATTTGAGCTTGAAGGAACAAATGACTCACTTCAAGACTTTGAATTCGGTGAAACAAGCTTTAAAGCTTTCTTGACCATATCCCAATCGAACAACCAATGCAAAACTTTGCAAACAAACAGAGACACACAAACCAACAAAAGAAACAAACTAAGATTACATTAGTGGTTAGAGTTAGATAAAAGCAAACAAATATACAAAATTACATAGAAAATGCAAAGTGTACACAAATCCTCCCACGAGGCATATGCCTCCCCGAGGTTTATGCCTCCCTTAAACTTTGCGCTTAAGGGTTAAGCATACCAATATGGACCACAAGGTGTTGAAACCTTGGTCCATCAAAAGCCTTGTTAACAAATCGCCACATTATTATCGGTATGAATTTTGACCACTTTTATCAAATGTTTATCATATGCATCTCTTATAAAGTGGTGCCGATTTCAATATGTTTTGTTCTCTTGTGAAAACTAGATTTTTAACAATGCATATGGTACTTTGATTATCAATAAAAATTGTTGTGTTCATGAAATTGTACCCATAATCCGACAATTGATTTTGAATCCAAAGAACACGTCATGACAATTAATCGCAACAACAACTACGCTCAAGAGATGAGGTAGCCACAATAGTTTGTTTCTTGCATTGCCAAGAAATCAATCTCTTTCAAGGAATTGGCAACCTCCGGTGGTGGATCTCCTATCCAGATTTGCACCAAGATAGTCACTATCACTATAAGCTTCCAACTTAAAAGGAGACTCTTTTGAGTACCAAAGACCTAGATGAGGTTGGCCTTTGAGGTACTTAAAGATCTTCTTAACAACATTGAGATGGGAAGTCGGTGGAGTAACTTGATGTCGTGAACAAACACTCACAACAAAAGTAATATCGGGCCTTGAAGTCATTAAATACATCAAAGAGCCAATCATAGACTGTAGATAAATGAACATTCACGGTGGATCCGCTTCATTGTTGGTCTTTGTCTTTGGAGCTTCATAAGGTGTAGTGGCGATCCTTACACCCTCCATACCAAACTTTTTCAAGATGTCCTCACATATTTGTCCCGACCGATAAAGATACCATCGGGTTTCTGTGAACTTGGAGACCCAAAAGAAAGTCATCTCTCCTGGCACTCATAAAACTCCCTTCATAAGCTCCTCAAACTCCCTGCAAGCTTCCTTTGTGGATCCAAAATAATGTCATCCACATACACTTGCACAAGAATAATGTCTGTGAAATTCTTCTTAAGGAATAGAGTCTTATCAATTGCACCTCTTCTATAACCATGCTTCAGAAGAAATGTAGAGAGCCTAGCATACCGGGCTCGGGTGCTGATGTAGTCCATAGAGAGCTTTGACTACCTTATAAACATGATTAGGATGATCGGATCTTCAAATCCTTTAGGTTGAGTGACATAAACCTCCTCTTCAATTTCACCATACAAGAAGGCTCCTTTAACATCCATCGATAGACCATAAAACCCATATAGGATGCATAAGCTAAGAAAATCCAGTATGGCCTCAAATCTTGCCACAGGTGCAAACACTTCATCATAATCTATCCTCCTCTTGTCTATACCCCCATGCAACTAATCGCTTTGTTTTTAATGACAACACCTCGTGCATCTCTTATTCTTCATAATCCATTTAGTCCCAATAGCATACTTACCATCGGTAGTGGTACCAATATCCAAACCTGCTGATTTTGAAATTGTTGCATCTCATCTGCATTGCCTCAAGCCAACTTAAGTCTTCAAGAGCACGAGTAACACCGGTTGGTTCCACTTGTGAGAGAAAACAAGCAAACAAACAATGTTCATAGTCCGTGTGATTGTCTCTCTGCGATTTGAGACATAAGAGATAAAAGCCACGACCATATTTAGAACGTGCTACAGTACCCGTGTTCTAACGGTGCATTAGGATCACCAATAATATTAGTCGTGGATGAGCATTGTTGATCCTTGTAGTAGTAGTGGTGTTGACATCAATGGAGGAATCAAGATTAGTCACGATGGGTTCAAAGTCGGTGTCATAGGAAGGTGTGTTGAATATTCCCGCTTTGGTTTGATGATGACCAAGATCCAAGGTTTTGGAAACCGTGTATAAGGTTCTCCAAGGTCAGTTGACACTCTAGTAGAGATAGGAGTAGAGTTAACATGCCTTTCACCGAATGGGAGAGGTGAGGAGAAACATAATCACTTTCGGTGAGAATTGATGTTTCCACCGATTGCTTCACCGGCACTCTCCTCAACATTCCTCTCGGCTTCTAAATTGGCTACATACTCTTGTTTCTTGATCGGCAAGGTCCTCAACATAATGGAATTCATCTTCACTCACATCAAGATAATCTTTAGAAGTGTCACCTACAAAATTGTTAGGGAGAAAGAAGGCACTACAATGGGTTGTTCATCATCTTGGACCCACTGTCGAATGAGCATTCATAGTCCCCGCTTTGGTAGTTGGAGATGCTTGAGAATCGCATGTTGGTTAGCCATATGTCTAGAATAACCCAAGTAATCGGTCAAGTAATCAAGGTCAAATGACCAAACATGACCACGTCCTTGAACATTAGGCTTGTCTTCTAGATACCTCAGATTCAATGTCTCCTCAATCTTCTTAGCGGATACATTGTAAACCTTATGCGCCTTACTATGAGCGAATATCCCACAATGTAACCATCATCGACTTTCTCATCAAATTTGCCCAACGGATCACTTGTATTCAAAATTGTCACTTGACACCAAACGGTTTAAGGTAATGAATAACAAGAACTTTCCCAAAAGAAGTTCATATGGTGTTTTAAGATGTGGTCTAGTAATGGACACTCTATTTAGTACATAACAAGTCGTACCAACGACTTGATCAAAACATGGTTGGAAGTTTAGAGTCTGCTAGCATTGATCTTGCACCTCTATTAAGGTCCTATTTTTCTTTACGCCACCCCATTTTGTTGAGGGTTCTTGGAGTGCTATAGTCCCTTTTGATTCCTTTTGACCTCTGAGTTCTATAAGTATAGCATTCTTGAACTCTATCCCATTATCACACCTAATTCCTTTAACCTTTTGTTCACTTGATTTTCAATAAGGGTAATGAAGTCTTTCAACACTACGATGTTTCATCTTTGGTCCTTAGAAAGAATACCCAACAAAATTTGCTATAACCATCGGTGATAACCGGACAAAAATATTTATGATCAATGCTTCTCACTTGATTTGGACCAAACAGATCCATATGAAGCGGTGAAGAGGTTCGAAATAATGCTTATAGCGATGTGAGAACACCTTTGTATGAGGCTCTGTCTTTGCTTTCCTTTGTTGCATGCAACACGCTTATGATCATTGGTGAAAACTTTGGAAGGAAGACCTTGAACAAGGCCCGCTTTAGAGAGTCGGTTTATGGTCTTGAAGTTGACATGGGCCATCCTTTCATGCCATTTGGTGGACTCATCCACGGATGCTTTAGCCACCAAACACGTTAAGTTACCTATTTGGTTTAACATCGCTTAAGTTGAATGTATAAAGATTGTGACTACGAGGAACTTTCGGAGAATTGAAGTTTCTTACGGGAGTTTGAAGTCTTTAGATAGCACAAGACATTCATCCTCTGTGAAGAGTACTTTGTTCTTGGTGTCACATATTTGTGAGGCGAAAACAAATTGAAGTGTTGAAGTTCCTTGACATAATATACATTCTCAAAGTCCAAATGAGGTGTTTTGATGGTCCCTTTCCATGATTCGCCATCACTTCCTCCAAAGGTTACATTTCCTCCTCCTTCAATGGGTACAAAGTTATGCATCATATCCTGTTTCACGACATACTTCTAGAACAACCACTATCAACAATGCCAACATCTTTATGCTTAAGGGATGATCCTACAACAACAACAAAAATATATGAAAAATTAGTACACTATGGAGGCTCAAGTCATTTCGACTTGAACACGCCTTGTGGATCATATGAGTTATGCCATGCGAATTATAAGATCCACTATTGTTCTTGGGTTTCCATTGAAACTTAGGTCCTTTTTATTCCAAGAACAACTGCCGAGGTCTTGACAATGATCCCCCAGACCCTTTCCCATCAGTCATAGGGTTAACATATCTAGGCCAAAAACCATTTTTAAAATATTCACTGGTTGGTTGAACATATGGTTTTACAACTGGTCTCCTCCAAGGAAAAGGAGTATTAGTATTAGTAGCTTGTGGAACATAAGGTGGTATATCATTAACATTGGTCTACATTGGTCTATATTTCCTAGAATCACCACACCTACTCATCCTTTGCTCATGATAATCACAATCCTTAATTAAATGAAATTTACTTCCACACACAAAACATGTCTTGCTTTAGAAGATTTATTCAAACCAAAAGATGTGTTATTACAAGCATAAGTATTCAAACCAAAACCATGAAAAGAATTGTTTTAACGGACTATTATGCAAAGAATTAAAAAGCAAGTCTTGAGAGGCAACTGTCTTGGAAGTGGATTCCTTGGCAAAGAACTCGACATGCTTATTGGTAGTCTTGGGTGCGAGGGGGGGTGAAGACTTGGGAAGGTCGACTTGTCATTTGAATCACACTCTTTAGACCCTTGCTTGGAGGACTTGTCATTTGTTAACACAAGAGACAAAGTCATTAGAAGAAGTATCGGTCCGCAAGTCCTTTGACTTTTGCCATAGAGATGGTGTGATCCATCAAAGTCAACAGTAATGGAAAGGTCAATGGGCATGTGCTCACCTCTAATAGGTCCACGAATAGCATGTAGGTCACCTTCTTTCACAAAATTAGCTAGGCCTGCTGATGTAGATTTGCGAGTGTCATCTCTAGCTTCTAATCCTACATACTTCTTAAAGCCTAAACCTATAGTAGTATTAGGAGTTTGACTAGCATAGATGTGACTTGCTAACTTGTTTCCATTTAACATCCATTCTTTATGACTAGCAATTTCCTCATTAAGTTTCTCTTTAAGCTCTAAATTTTCTGACACTACATCTGCTCTTAACTTCTCAGACCACTTTAACTCATTTTTAGCACATTCGAGATCCCTTTCTAATACACCTATCATCTCATCATAAGCTATTTGATTCTTACGAAACCAAACCTTTTGTCTTTCTAGTGTTTTTAAAGCACATTTATAAGCTTCAACTTCCACATAGCATTCATTATATTTAGGTTCCAAAATATCATAAGCTTCTTTGAGTATATTATAACGCTCACTACAACCAAACAAGCAGTTTTGTACACGAGAGATGCCCATCAAGGCAATCGATCATGCCTATCCTCCTCAAGTACGACTTGCAATCAAACCAACGTTATCATTACCGGGACCATCATTATCTTCCCGCTCATGTTGCTTCCAGTCCACATTGCTATCTAGAGTGACCAAAGCGGTGATCCCTTTGAAGTTCCCGCCTCCTTACGATATTCGCGATAAGAAGAGTATCTTGTCTCATCACCGCTTTCTGTCTTTGCATTCTCTGAAAGTGACCCATCTGTTGACATGTGAAGCATTTAACCTTCCTCTTGTCAAACCTCGATGGATCTCGTCCTTTGAATCCAAACCTTACGCTTGACTTTTCGCTCAAAATTCTTGATATCCATGGAAAGCATGGCCACCTTCCACCTCGACTTCATCTCTTCCATCTCAAGCGGGTCCACCGATCAAAATCCTCATAGGCGGATCTTCTTTGAGGATCATAGTCGACAAAGAAATATCCAAGAACATCTTCCATAATCCCACTCGATTTAGAATGAGAGCTTGATGAAGGAGTAGCATAAGATGATGATGAATATGGGCTTGGACCATAACTTGTCTTTGGAGTAGAGGCTCCAACGAATGCGATGTGACTAGCGTAAGAAGATGATCTAAAGGACTTCTTACATCATGTTCAAGAGCTTTAAGTTTGTGATACTGACTCATCAAAGGTAATCATGTACAAACCACCTTTAGCTTTTAAAGCAATGCTTACGTG
Organism: Chrysanthemum lavandulifolium; assembly: GCA_022545495.1. Taxonomy (NCBI): domain Eukaryota; kingdom Viridiplantae; phylum Streptophyta; class Magnoliopsida; order Asterales; family Asteraceae; genus Chrysanthemum; species Chrysanthemum lavandulifolium. Next base: position 232,117,072 of record CM040244.1, on the reverse strand, counting down.
TAGCCGGATGGAGGTAAAGACCTCGAAACTTAGAATTACAATCATCATTATCGGCTTTGCTGCGGTGATTCAACCGACTTAAAATCTTGTGAAACTTGTCATAGCCCTTGTGAATTCCTTCCTCTTGAGAGATTTGAAAATCCTGAAACTGTTGTCTCGACATGGACTTTTTGATCTCCTAGACTCCTCATTCCCACCGAACTTTGCCTTAATTGCTAACCATATGTCCTTAGCATCTTGCATGAAGTGAAAATCACTCAAGTGATCCTCGGGAATAGCTTGAAGAAGAATGGTTCTAACCTTGGTTTCTCTCTCGAACCGCCAAGAATTCTTCATGATTTGGGAGGAACATTAGTCATCTTACCCGACATCCGTGGTAGTTCTCTTCAAATTGTTTCCTTCAAGACTATCTCCCATAGATTCCAATCAATGTTGGAGATCCGCCTTCGCATCTTCATCGCCCAAAGATCATACTCCTCCTTTTTAGGTAAGGAAACTTAGCATTGCTATTAGAGACTTAGTTGTTGCGAGATGGGTGGAGTTTTGGTTGTTGGTGATTTCACCATCAACATCCGATCCGTGCATGATAATTTTGTTATGGTTGTATGGGTGTTCGAAAAACTTGTCCTTAGTATCGTAGAGACTCTCACGAGGCTCGATACCACTTGTTGAAACAGATGCACCTTGATAGATATTGAGCTCGTGGATCGTTATTTATGCCTATGTAATCACAAGCACAATAAAAGACAATCTCTACTACTTATATTTATCGGTGGAATATAAACACAAGTAAATAACTAAGAACTACGTGATCCTCTATGGATCGTTATATTAACTAAAACTTTGTTTTCCAATCGGTACATAACTCATACTATTGTGTTCCTTTTATAGACAAGGAACCCTAAACAAAACCCTAAACCGTTTCCCAAGAAACGATAAACATAAAACTAAATAAGATATACACAATCACTTCCTAATAAAGCTCATGTATATCCAAACTAAATATACTAAACACGGAATAATCACTTCCAAACTAATAACTATTAAACTATTATGTCTATTATACTTACTTCGATAGAATCTCTTGTCTAATTTCAAGATAATCCAAACTTCACATAATTCCCAACAAGATAGTCTCTTCAATGCCATGCAAGATGAAATTCATGAGTTTTATCGACTTGATGTATGGGAGTTAGTACTTCAGATCGTGCTATGATTATTGCTCTTAAATGGATCTTCAAAGTGAAACTTGATGAGCATGGTGATGTGTTGAAGAACAAGGCTCGATTAGTTGCTAAAGGATACCGTCAAGAGGAGGGTATTGACTTTGAAGAATCTTTGCTCCAGATTGCTCGAATCGAGGCAATCGTAATCTTTTGGCTAATGCTACTAGTAAGAACATGGTAGTCTATCGGATGGATGTGAAGACGGCATTTACGACGGAGACCTTAAAGAAGTCGTCTCACGCCACCAACCCTGGGATTTGTAAATCAAGAGCATCCTACTCACGTTTATCGTTTGAAGAAGGCTCTTTACGGTTTAAAGCAAGCTCGAGGGCATGGTATGATACCTTGTCAAAGTTTCTTCTATCTACCGGATCTAGCAAAGGAGCGATTGATCAAACATTGTTCACCAGAAGTCGAGCAAACATTTAATTCATGTTCAAATTTATGTTGATGATATTATTTTTGCCTCGGCATGACCCAATGGAATGTGATCGTTTTCAAATGAAATGAGTTCAAAATTTCAAATGTCAATGATGGGACAAATGACATTTTCTTGGGATTACAAATTTCGAAGTCCCGGAGGCATTTTCATAAATCAATCTAAATATGCAACCGAGATCTTAAAGAAATTTGGATTTGATTCAAGTGACCTGACACTCCCATGATTGATCGAACCAAACTAGATGAGGACCACTCACGGATCATGATTGACCAAACAAAATATCGTAGTATGATTGGATCCACGATGTACCTCACGGCTAGTAGACCGAGACATCTTGTTCATTTGTTTGCATGTGTGCTAGATACCGTGCTAAGCCTACTAAAAGGCACCTTGAAGCGGTTAAGCGGGTCTTCGGTATCTCAAGGAACCATCAATATGGGTCTTTGGTACCAAGGACACCAGTATGTCACTAACGACCTATCACAGATCTTGATCATGCGGTGTCACGATACTCGTCAAGTACATCCGAGGTGCTTAGTTTTGGGTGATAAGCTTGTGAGTCGGTCTTCAAAGAATCAAATGAGTACTTCTATTTCCTCTACGGAGGTCGAATACATAGCCATGTCATCTTGGTGTGCTCAAATCTTATGGATGAGATCTCAATTATCGACTATGGCTTTGAATTCAATATAATCCCTACTCTTCGTGATAATAAAGTGCTATTGCTCTCATGCAACAACGTTCAACACTCAAGAGCAAAGCATATCGACATTCGACATCATTTCATCGGGGAAAAGTGGAAAAGGTGTGGTGGAACTCTATTTTGTGAGTGCGAATATCGCTTAGCGACATCTTCACCAAAGCTCTTCCAAGAGAACGTTTTGAGTTTATTCTTCCACGACTAGGCTTGAAAAGCCTTCAACTGAAAACACTCAAACGTCTTTAGGAGGAAGGCGCGGAGTAAAGGTCAATGCTCATCTATCTCTTGTATATATCTATTCGAAAATCAAAATACAAAATTATAAAACCTTCAAAATCCATAAAAATCTGAAAAATTCGAAAAATCTTCAAAAAAAAATAAAAAATAAATAAAAATAAAATTTATTGTCAATTTGTTATGCTTTTTCTCGGTTCGACAATATCTACGGTCTTTGTGCTGTCATTCAAAGAATGACACGGGACTCTAGATGTTGTTCGAATTTAAAAAAAAAATAAATAAATAAAATAAAAATTATTTTTGGGAGAAAGAGAAACAATGGTTTATTGTCATTTCGAGGCGATAACCCGTTTTCAAAGAAAGAACGAGCCATACTTTATCATGTTTTCAATATTCCGTGCTCGATTCTATAAACATTTATCTGTTGAAAACTAATTGCTTTGGAAAATAACCCGATCTATTTTTGATAATCATCGGACTTATTTGTCAATACATCAATCTCTCAATCAACAACCTATGTCATTGATTGAGGGAGAATGATTTCTATTAAATTAAAAAGTTATTTGGCATTAAATTGTTTTCAAAAGATATTCATGCATGTTTTATCAATGGAGTTTAAAGTCTTAAAATCGATCCTTATCGCTTAAAACGCTTTTATAATCAAGTCACAATTCTCCTTAAAAGCTTTCAAAATCAATTTAAATCTATAACGGATCACAAATCTCAAATGATTTGATAATTGTGATCGGGGAGAATGTGTGATTTAAATTGGATTTAAACGATAATTGATAAATGGTTTTATAAAGATGTACATGCTATCCTTCCTACATGTGACAAACGATTTCAAATTTTCTATGCACATGTTGAGGGGAGCATCTATCTTAAACCTATGAATTGAAACGTGATCACTTATCTCAATGCGAGGTTCCTCTAGTATGTGCAAAACTCTTTTCAAATCTCGGCACATATTGAGGGGAGCAAAATTATGAAAATCTCATCCTTCCCAAAATGCTTTATCTACTTGTCTTGATTAGGGAAGTGATGTTGATATCGTTTAGAAAATGGTATTCAAAGAAGTTAATTCTTTCTCTTGCCTCCATGTGCAAAACGATTTCAAATATTTGATGCACATGTTGAGGGGGAGTTCTCGTTCTAAAAATATCAAAAACAATTCAGGTACAAAATGTTTTGATAATATATCACAAGTATCTGGATTGATTTTCAAATGGTTTTCAATTGGTTCAAATGGCAGATGAACAATACCAAATAGACCGACCAACTTTACTTTATATACGGTGATATAAGGATGATAAGGTTAGGTATGTGTTCCATGATCCGCGAATCGGAAGGATCTACCTAGGGACTATCCACTAGTTAGTGTGAGTTCTTAGGTATGATGAAAAAGGAGAAAATGAGAAATGGGAAGAGTGCGGACGATCTGAGCTAGTCTTGGAATAAACCCAACAAGGTTCTAGTTATGAAGTCTCGTAAGCAATGCGACGGGTTGAAGAATGAAAAGAACCGAATGTGAAAAAGGGTGAAAAGAAATAGTCCTCCATCAATTCAACCTTAGGGCGAAACCGGTTCAATACATATACTCTTGGTTGTTACTAAGGTAACACCGAATTGAAGACAAGGCGTCATGGACCCGATGTGACGACCGCACTAAACTTCCCAAGCTACTCAAGTTCCTCTTAAAAGGGCTTGTTTCATTCTCACGGGAACCGACATAATCTATCGACTTTCTCTTAGAGATGGTTGATATTGAAGTAGAGACCTCTCCTAGTCTCCCAAGACGAGGAACCAAATATGCACAAATTGAGTCTAGAGCCACGAGATCATCAATAAATCTTATTAGGACACTTTCAATGAAGACTCTGCTTCACACAATGTGGAAGAGATTATATCTTGAGTCCTCGCATTATCCTTGTGGTATTGCGAACATCTAAATGATGTGTATACATATTCACAATGAAGATGGAAAGCCTTGAAGCCAACATCAAACAAGCTCTGGTAGGTGGCATGTGAGATCTATTATATAGATCAACCATGTGACAACCGAATGAAACAATGGGCGATTCAATCTCTTGAATCAATCTCGGTTCGAGTTATGGATTGACGGATACCTTTGAAAACAGTCTTTGTGCTTAATAACTCTTGTCTTTAGCACATCGATCGTGTACTAATTTTTCAAATCAAAAGGTGTTTTATGATTGATAATTGATTTTCAATAAAACCTTCGTTGTATTGCAAAAACAATTTCTATTGAGCAATACTCGATTGATTTTCAAATCTCTTTTCATCAATCGGTGGACTTAAATTCCTTTGGTTCACTCACTCGTGTTGTCTTCTTTGAGACGTTCGGTTTGAGAACGACTAGAGTAGCTGCGAAACCTGTCAAGGAAATTCTTGAATTATACCGATCGCGGGTAGTACATGTCTTGATCAACGGGAACCGTGGGCCATGTACCTCAATTCAACTAAAGTGGTCAAAGACACTTTTATGCGCTTTATTGCTAGTCGTTGTATGCGGTGCGCCCGACGTTTCTAGGCGATCGAATGAAGCGGTCAATCCATAGCCGCATGCTCACTTAACACATTCATCTCAAAAGAAATCATGATTAGTGCATCAATGACTCGATATTTTCACTCCATGCTTCGCTATCGCCGCCAATATCATGAATCAACGAAAGCTTACATCGATGAGAAGATTTCATGATCCGGTTAGCGAGCATGTCGGTCCGAAAGTCACAACATCACATAATACCAACACCACAATGGATGTCTCGGAGATTTTTGATAGCTAATGATCTCAAAAGTGGCTCAAAATTATTATCACGTGGATCGGGAAAAGACCTCCACCGGGTAACCAAACATGCAATGTGAAGAATCAATGACTACGAGCTTAGGAGCAAAGTACTACATCAAGAATGCAAGAACAATTGTTAATGTAATATCTATTTGTATTCAATGTAATTTTAGTACATGATTGAGGTGACCTCCTTAGGGAGATTGTTAGGAATTAGAAATTCCGGTATTAAAGAGTCGGTCACCTCAAGTATATGTAATCGTAAGAAAGCTCGTAGTCGTAGTTATTTCAAGCTAAGTAGTATTTAGTTAAGTAACACCGTGGAGGACTGGACGGGTCTTTACCCATTGTATGCCCGATCCATGCCCCGTTGTGTGGCGTTTTATATAAGTATAAATACTCTACCTCCCAAGGTAGAGTTGGAGCTCATAATAAGATCTTTCTTTCTCTCACTAAGTTCCCTAAACCTCTAACTTTCTCTCTAGAACTCACCTTTATACGCCCACTTGTGTTATGGTTTGACGTGTATGTGAAATCCAATATCCAACAAAATCTAATATGAAGCTTTGCTTCTTAATTAATGTTCGAATTATAGAGATTGACCAAAACCAATAGGTTTCAATCAACTCTTTGTTTCGATTGACACAAAAAACAGAAACGTAAACATTAAGTAACCTTTCCCGAGACCCGTGAGAGGATCTTGAAGTGCAAATAATATGTGTTCATCACATAAATCAAAAGAGAAAAGGATGGTTGCTTCTTTGTTTGTTTTTATAGATGGTTATCCGATTGTGATAAGATGACGTGAGATCTAAGATGATAGAGATGTGATGAAAGTCTTTATATTTTTTATTAGATCTGTTTTGGAGAAAGTGTTTAAGGAGGAGGCGTACAAATGTATTTTAGGGTTAAGAATTGTTTTAGGTTAAATGTTGTGTGAAACGTTTTTATCCTTAAACCGGATAGTAATATGGATGGGACTTGGGCTTTGAATTTCATTCGTTGGTGGGCTGGTACTAGATGAGGTTTGGAGTTTCTAATGGGCTGCAATGGTGAGACTGATGATTCTTGGGTCGAGTTTCATGGATGCCTAAATTCTTAACGTTAATATGGATTAGGAATAAAAATTGTGATTCAATTTTTTTTACAAAAATTTTGGATACAATTTTTTATTATTAGGTATTCATGAGTGGTAATTTTTGGTATTGATAATTTCATGAGGGATACAAATTCACGGCTTAAGCTAAAATTTGAGAAACAATGATCACGGGGTTTTTGTACGGTATTGCTTACGAGAAATTGAAGTAACATTTCACGGGTGATCTTCTTTATCTTTGAGACGTTGGTTGGTTGGTTGCATGTCTCAAGATAACTTGTCTGGGCATTACTGTCACTTTAAGTGATTATGAATTGACAATCTGGTTATAACTAATGTAAGGAGTTACGTTGTAGTGCTCACAGTGTATAACCATCACTTTAAGGAGTTACGTTGTTGTACTCAGTGTCACACGCAGTTGTGGATTGATCAAGAATATAAAACAAGCAGTAACTCACAAAGTTGGGATGTTTACATCCTTTTCAAGTTAGTCATATCGGGTTTTCTCCATATGTGGTCATTACTATTAGCCGGTGAATTGAAAGGAGTTTCGATTTCAGGTTGGTTTGAGAGACGTAGTATTGAGAGTATTTTTGCGACATATTCTCACAGAATTTTGATCAAGCTAAGGCTTTAATATTGTATCAAGAAAAATGTAATACGGCATGTACGCAACATTATGATGATTCCGATAGCTCACAACCATCGTGAGGGAGAAATTGGTGTTTCATCTTACGTAATTGGATTGACGAAGGAATTGTGCTTAAGACCAAAGAAGGAGAAGTAGTGTGTACATCGGGCTTTTACCAACTTGGATGCAATCTTGAGTGAGTTATGTTGTTATGATGTTCCTAGAACGACAACCATTGTGCTACAATCAAGAGTCTATTTTCTCATTGCGTGTTGGAAGAGTGTTGTCGGTTCGGGAGGGAGCAAAAGAAAGAAAAAGGCTCACTAGTTAGGAGGGAGTAATAACCTAACTAGATCGTTCTGATTGAAGTTCGAGCTACAAGGATTTGTCTTGGTCGGTAGCCAAAGATCAAATGCCGAGATCGCTCGGAAGGAGAACTTCAAGTTTGCCTCGATATCTAGACTACAGAGACTCGGGCTTCAACAAAGTCAACATTGGTCATTACTATTGTAATTTACTTTGTTTTGTATTTATAGGTCTCATTGTAACCATTCACGTGTGACGTATCTTGGAGGGAGATTGTTAGCCTCGCTTTTTTATAAAGATAATGTCACTTACGTGAATTGGACTAGGTGCGTAGTATACTTTGCCCATAGGGACTAGTATTGTTTAAGTTGCAAAGTAAGGGTTTGTTGAGCCTATAAATACCCCTCATGACTCTCCATGAGGGGTGAGGTTAAGCATTTGGTTAGTGTGTTCTTTGTTTCATTAATAAAAGTATCATTTGTTTCTCCTCCCTCTCTCTACTTTCTCTCTCTAGAAGATAAATCTCTTCATCTTCTTCCACCAACCTGAACCTCCCAAACCACATAAATCATAAGTTTTACGGTCCTACAGCATCATTTGTCTTTAAAAAATTGTCCCGACTTTTACAAAATACCGTTTTTTACTTTTGTGGTTAATTTTATAAAAATAATTCAAAATTTATTTAGATTGATTCTCGAAACACTCTTACGATATAATAATAGTTTTGGAACTTTGTAGTTTTGCATGCATTTTAAAATCATATTCATTTATATGTGCATTTTTGCATTAAACTAAACTAATTCAAAAAAAAATAATAAATAAAGCATTAAAATGTTGTGAAAGATAAATTAGTAAAAGCTATGTATTGTGTATATTGAATTAGCACTTAGCACTTTGCACATTTGCATCATTTGTCTTAAAAAAATAGTTCCGACTTTTACAAAAAACCGTTTTTTTACTTTTGTGGTTAATTTTATTTAAAATAATTCAAAATTTATTTAGATTGGTTCTCGAAACATGCTTAAGATATAATAATAGTTTTGGAACTTCGTAGTTTTGCATGCATTTTAAATCATATTCATTTATATGTGCATTTTTCCATTAAAACTAAACTAATTCAAAAAGAAATAATAAATGAAGCATTAAAATGTTGTAGAAGATAAATTAGTAAAAGCTATGTATTGTGTACATTATGCATTAAAAATTGTAATGTTTAAAAAACACATTAATGACATTTTAAAAAAAATTTAGGATAGAGGGTGCTAAATGCTTTATAAGTAGTATAGATATGTGTAATATGTATAAAATCAAATAAATTATTACTTTTGAATTTACATCTTTGCATCATTTGTCTTAAAAAAATTGTCCTGACTTTTACAAAAACCGTTTTTTACTTTTGTGGTTAATTTTATATAAAATAATTCAAAATTTATTTAGATGGTTTCTCGAAACACTCTTACGATATAATAATAATTTTAGAACTTTATAGTTTTGCATGCATTTTAAAATCATATTCATTTATATGTGCATTTTTGCATTAAAACTAAACTAATTCAAAAAGAAATATTAAATGAAACACTAAAATATTGTAGAAGATAAATTAGTAAAAGCTATGTATTGTGTATATTATGCATTACAAATTGTAATGCTTAAAAAATACATTAATGACATCTTGAAAAAATTTAAGAGAGAGGGTGCTAAATGCTTTATAAGTAGTATAGATATGATATTGTATTATTTTTACATATAAAATACTTTCATGCTATTAGACTTATTTTAGTTAAAGCTTTGCAATTTTTCCTTTTAATGAAAACTTAATTTTAAATTAAAGATGGTATAAATTTTAAAGGTGCATGTAAAGTTATTAAATACATAAAATTAAAATGTTAAATACATGATATAAATACATTATGTAAGTTGAGGGTTAAAAATGTACAATCTTTAGAATAGTATGAGACCAAAATGTGAAACTAGCCTCATTTTACAAAGCAAATTATAACTAATCCATGTTTGCAAAGCAAAATCAACACCACTCATTTGTACAAAAATACTAATAATAATAATAATAATAATAATAATAATAATAATAATAAAAGGCCTTTACCTTCCTCCTTTCAAAGAACACTACTCTCTGCACCATCTTGACAAGGTACTCAGGTTTTCATAATATCTACCCCATTTTTGCAACAAGGTGTACCTGCTTCTTTATAAAGCAGTCTGTGTTTGTCTTTCCTTTAAGTTATTTAGCCTCCAACTATCTTTGAGCCACTACAACACCATAGTTATCCTGAATAACCTCAGCTTCATGATTTTCCTGAGCTCCATGCAGTACCACCACAAACCAAAAATGATTTTGAACATGTACTCCATGATTTCCTATTGTAACACCACGACCAAGTTGCTTGAACCCAAATTATATAAAACCTCCATGATTTTGCACACCAAACCCATCAGGATTTTCGATGCTAAACCTAGTAGTCGTACTATTCATTCTTCTTCAAACCTTGATTTAACCTTTTAGAAACCCTAAAGACTCAACATTTTCAACAAGCCTCACAAGTCGTGTGCTAAACCCGTTTATTTGAAATCTTGATCTACTTGCCTTTAGAAAAACCTTTAAAGATTCGATCTTTTAACCTCAAATCTACAAAACTTATACTCCAAGCAATTACTTTTCGTGAATCTTCAAGAAGCAGCTAAACCTTGCTTTTCTTCCAAGTTATCACTAAAACTTTATCTTCAAGAAACCTGTGAAAACCTTCAAAACTCAATTTATCAAGCCCAAAAAAAACCCAAAAACCTTTAAAGCTTCTTAACCTTCATGATTGATATTGACCACTAAATTGTTAACCTTTTGAAACCTTTAAACCCTTTTGTCAAAAACCTTTGTAATTGAAATCTTGATCTCCATGTAAACCCTTTGCATTGACTTTCTTATACCTCAAGAAACCCTTGAGAAAACCGAAACTTGCACCTCAAGTTTCCTTTTGATCGACCTAACCTTCAGACACCTTATATTAACACAACGATAGCTAAACAATAACCAAAAAACAACACGAACACCAGATCTATCCAACCAACGTCGACAGGCTATATCTCCCTACTGGATGCTCCGATGCAATATCCCTCAAGTGAGCACCTAGGTCTATGTGTCTTAAACCTAGAGTTCTAATTTCGTTATATCCAATGGTTAATGAACCCGCAATGTCAATTCTACCACATCTACACAGAAACCGGCGAATCAAACACGGTTTATTATTTTTTCTCTCTTGTTTTGGCTCTCCCTTCCTTGTGTGATTCCTTCTTCTCGAACAAGGTTCTAATACCAATTTTTGGGTAAAACATCCAACTAACCTAGAGCTTAGTAAGGAATTGATCAAAGAACTCACAAGATAAGTCTTAAGACTAAACATTTGAACTAAAGACTAAATTGTTAGTCTAATGTGTGTATTTTTTGTGTGTATTTTGACCCTTTAAAAGAATGTGAAAATGAAGTTACAAGGTTTCCATGCACAAAATACAAACATGTAGTTATGAGGAGAGACTTAGAGAGATCTAGATGGGTCATTGGTTGCCTATAGTTAAATAATGGACCATTCACATTTAGGCGTGAGCCCACATCTTTAATAGCCTATCAAGGTAACCTTGTATCTAAGGCAAACTTGGTTGATTACAGTAAGCTACTTGCATCGACAAATCTTTGTTTTATATTAAAATTGTTCTTTAGATAAAAAAAAATAGTTAAAATATGTTTAACAAGAGATAACAACAATTTGTTCTAAAAAAAGAAAGTGACAGAAACTATGAGACTCTAGCTTTATGAGAGTTTGAATTGCCAAATCATGTTTTTTGTTAACCATATAACAGCAAAATCAAGTTCAAAACTTTTCTTGATTGACTTATCTAATATTTTATCAACTGATCTTCATTTTAAAAATTAAGTAAATGATTAGAAACAAATTTTTTGTTGTCTTGCTACATTATCTTTGAGTGTGTACTTGAGGTTGTTTGTTCACTTGTTTGAGAAAACATAAGTCATCATTGTTGCTATTGAGATTTAATATTGAATATGCAGTTTCTTGCCCATTGAGTTTAAACAAGATCATCATTACTTAATGAATAAGATCTCATTCTCATTATATCAGTTAAGATCTCATTCTCATTATATCAGTTATTAAGTTCAAATTTTCACTTATACTTTTGACTTACACCAAAACCGATTTTTGATACTTAAATTTATATAACTAACATAATTTAATACCGCCCAACGGCTAGGAAAATATAAACCTTGTTAAACTCAAAACTCGCAAATAAACAGTAAATATCTTTATTAAGTCGGGACAATAGTAATACTTCACAGAGTGTACTTCAGGCAGGAAATGCTAGACTTCATTTAGCATTATTATCTAGTCACATAGGCTTCATAATAAATTTTTGGCATATCGTTCATGATAGATAATTTGGATTTGATGGTCCAAAACCAACCCACTATGTACCCCCTTGTGGAACAATAAATGGTCCAAACAGGGTATTATTTACTTCGTTGCATCAAGTCATTCCTCCAAAATTTTCAGTTGATCCCTACAATAGATAGGTTTGAAAACATATATGTTTGTTTGAACTGATATAGATCTGAATCATGAGTATAGGTATTTATTTCAAATAGAGATGGATCTTGTACGTGTAGTTATGTTAATGTGCACATTTCATTTAATATACTAGTCTGAGAGGAGACAATTGCATTTCATATATGTATACACAAGTCAATCAAATTTGTAATAATCTCTTAATAGCATAGGGTTTTTTTTTGTCTTAGATGGGCTATTTTTTCACACTTCTATACCACGTATCCATAAATGTCCCTAACGAGACTTGAACCAAAAACTTTTAGTTGGTGGGTCATTCACATATCACGGGCCAAAGGCCTTGGGTCTAAATAGCACAGGTTTAATGATGAGTTATAGAAAACTCTTAACAATTTTTTTTTTGCACAATATAAATCTATTTATAACTTCATAAATCATGTTATTAAACAATGGACAATCATTTTGAATAAAAAGAAGTTTTCATCTTCTAAGAACGTACAAATGCACAAATGTGTTGCTAGTGAATTTACCTTGAACCCCAACCATTAGTTAGAATTGTTATAAGTTCAACTGACATGTTGTCCTACTTACCTATTTTTTGAGTTAACATGTATATACAAATATGAGACTTGTCACATCTTTAAACACAACGAAAGTTCTCGATTTACAGTTTGTCGGCAAATTAACACTTATACTAACAAGACGCACGGATGAGATATGATCTACAGGGACAATGAATGCTAAGGTCCAGGGTGACACCAAAGTCTTGATCACAAGGTTTGTACACATTGGACAAGATGTGACAGCACTGAACATCATTGGTTGGCACTGTTCCATTAAACTACAAATTTTGTTGAGCAAATTGGACGGCTATAGATAGGCATGGACCTGCCTACGTTTCAATGTGTTTGCTTCAACAGTTACGTGCTCTATAATCATACAAGTGAGTGACTGATACATGCAGATGGCGTACTAGGGGTGTTCAATATTTGGTTTGGACATGAGAAGACCAAAAATTGAATTTGAAACCGAGCTTTTTAACTTTGTTTTTAGTTCGGGTTATGAAATATCTAAAATTGTACCAATGGACATCGTAGAGTTAGTAGGGGCGGGGCCAAAAAATAATTCTTGTCGATGAAATTTGATGTTTAAAGAAATTTGCACCATCAATTTCTTTTTTTTGCTAAGGAGCAGATGTCTACCATGGCCTCGGCTCATGTTGTCCACACCTTGCCTAGAGCACAACTTTAAGAATCTTAGATTCAGAACTGAGTAATTTACGATTAAGCTTTCTTAATGTACAATTAATCTAATTTACTTGCACTAAAAAAGTTTTATATATTGGATTATTTTCAAAATGCAATAATTCTTTGGCTTCTTGCAATGTAAAGTTTTCAACTTTCATTATTGACTTAAGGTCCTCCAACTTACACAGTTGTCAAACTTTGTTAATTAATAGAATTCTTTGAAACCAAACATATCTTTTATAATTTATACATTAAATCAGCATAAGAAGCAATATTTTTTAGATGAAACTCCAAGTGATCTCATCTCGTTTGCTCTTTCTTTTATCTTCTTCTCATCTTTCTTTTTCTTCCCTTCTGCTTGGGATCGAGCTCCTCCAGCTACATGATCGATCCTCCCCAACTTGTTCTGGTAATGTTGCCAACTGATTGATCGTCTCTGATCCAATACTTTCTGTTTCGAATCACAAAAACTTAATACTTATATTGATTTTCATATAATAACACGAGTCATCAACACTTGTGTCGAAAAGTCCTTAACTAATTAAAGAAAGTCGGAAAAAGTAAGTAACAAACGAATACGATCAAACCTTTTTCTCTTCCATTCGACGTTTAGCTCTTGTTTTCTTCTCATTCTCCCATTCGAGAATTGTAAGGTTATTCTTCTCGTATCTAGGAACATTTTTCAATTTCTAGAAACATTAATTGAAGGTACGTACAGATTCAAGCAAACATGCTTAGAATAACTGATGTTATACCGTTTTTGAATCTTTAGCAATTCGTTTCTCTCCCAAGTATCAACGTTGGTGTTTCCACTTCCACGTATGCTTAAATTCCTATTGACATACGGATCTCTATGCCTACTTGGTCTTGCAAGCGATAGAGCTCTATCAATCTGACTCGTTCTGGTTCTCACGGAATCTTCAAGTAATAAAATTAAACCAGTATACAAGTTAGGCCTCGATTGGAATATATTAAAGTTTTGTGTTGTCAGTAATCCAATTTTCCTATGGATTTCTGCTTGAAGATTAAATGTTTAATTACTAAACATGGTTATGCAATATCTTTAATATTGAATAAATCCACAAAATATGTATTTTGTACCAAAACAAGGTTGTGATTTCAACATCAGTAAAAATCATATTCCATGTGTATTTTCTGTACTAATTAATCAAAGCATGGCTGTGATTTCTGTTCGATGACAACATCTCAATGTGTGTTTATCTAGTTTGATCAACATTTTGATTTATGTTTGACATGAAATTAATCAGTAAACATGTTACTGTCTTTTGTGTGTGTGTGTGGAAGTTGCTACAGATGTCTTATGCTATTTTGTGTTTGTGAATTTCGAAATCTATTAGTGTCAAAATTCGACGGTCAATATTTGTTACGAGTATATGATTAGGGGTATCGTTTCTATTTTGATCTTGAAAGCGTAACAAATGTTGTCTATAGTCTAACAGTATGATTATTTCTCCATGCTGATACTCAAATCAGATAGGTGAGAAGCTACGTTTCTGATCTTACAACTGTAAAAATTATAACTGAAAACATATTTTGTAACGTATGGCCATACCTTCTTCTCTAGTTTTTTCTATTCTTTGATGCTGAGAACTCGATTTTTCTTCTAAGGAATGTACGACAAATGTGGCTGCTGCTATAGCGGCCATATATTCACTGTTGATGGAATCATAATCTTGACTATTACCCTCATGAAACCACTTATCTGCAAATAAAAGCCAATATCTATCAGAAGGGTTGTATGTTGTTCCTTTACCTTTTTCAACCCCAAATTCTAGTATTATCTCGCTAGAACTTTTTTTCTTTTCTTTTTTTTTAATACTTTGGAACCTAACTAGGTTTCATGGTAAAAGCAAGATGAAAACCAGAATATTGGTCAAAAATCAAGAAAAATCAAACCTTTGAAGGACTCTTTTTTGACGTGGTGTCCATGCTCCGATAATGATACCCTAAACAAAGAACATCGGTTTTTTTAATTAAACTGTAATAAAGGCTATAAATGAAGATCATATCAAATTAAATAACCATGATCATAGATCAATTAACTACCTTCTTTGATTGATCATATTCGCCATTCTTGGCTCTCCAAAAAGCTCTTATCCACACAAAACCTAATGATTACAAACTAAGACAGGCATGGGGTTTTGTATATTGAAGAAACCCTAACAGGGAAGTCACTGTAGGTGTTTATGGAGAATGGATGAAGGCAAGTAAGTGTCACATGCATGGTGCATAACAAACCAAGTTTTTGTATGTTTTGATTAAATTTAAATTGTGTTTTGGAGGGAAGCAAAGTATCTCACTTTTGAATGTCTAAACCACAAAGTCATTTACCTAACCTTTTTTCAAAGTCTGTCTCGCCTATTCACGTGTATAAATCATTATTTTTACTAACTAGTTGATTTCTATTATACATTTTTACTTTTTTACTTTCAGTTTAGGTACTTTACTCTAGAAAAATGAAAAGGTGACTGGTTGATTGTATTATAGGGAGTATAATTTTGTTCTACAAACAATTTTCAGAGATCAATTAGCTCGGTGCATTATAAAAGTTAGAATATACTAGACGATAATCCGTATCTAGCAGCGACGGTGTATTAAAGCATCAATTTATGTATGCAATTCTTTTTTATGTGTTCCTCTTTTTAACCTCTTATTTTCTTTTTACAATTCTTCTGAAAACTTTCATTTCTTTTGATTAAAACTTCACAGCTCAATTGCTTAATTTCACAATTAATTTTATTGCAAATATGCCATTTCTATAGTTGAAGTTAGTACAAAATTTTAAAATTATAGTAAAAACGAGTGTGGAAACCCGCGCGATGCAGCGGGATTGCTTTTGTAGACGTGAATTTGGATAGGGACTATTTTTGCCAAATTGCTATAAAAGACTTACTTTGCAGCGACACTTAAATCTTAGGGACTATTTTTGCCAACTTGGACTTACTTTGCAACGACACTTAAACCTTAGGGACTATTTTTGCCAACTTGCGAAAGTTGGCAATTAATGCTTGACACGTGTCGTGTGAAAAGCGCATGTCTTGGCTAATAGTATATATAGTAATCACTGTGAAATTTCATAAATAAATGAAAGTTCTTAAAAAAGATCTCGGGGATTTTCTTAAAAAAAAAGAACCTCGTGTAAATATAGAGCATGACAAGATAAAGATAGAGCTATAAGAGAGAAGGGTATGCTAACGAGAAGAGCTCGCCAATCCCACGTGGATTCCTCGCCATTTCTCGCCGGCGTTCGCCACCACACCAAGGTGGCTCGCCGGTTGAGTTTTCGCCACCCCAACGATACGAATAGGACAAAGGAAAATTACAGAGAAGACCGTTTGACAACGGTTGTATTTTTTTTTAAAAACATTTTTTTTTAAATTAAAACTTTACCCTCTTATAAATAATACCCCATTTTTATAAAATCGTTCACACACTTCTCTTTCAAACCTCTACATCTTAAGCAATAAAACATGAGTGATTCAAATTCGATTCGATATTGATGATTTACAAGATATCGAGATGATTACGAAAGTTGCAGATTATGGGCAATCGTTGCAAGAACAAGAAGTCGAAAGTTCACGCACCGTAATTACATCCACCGCGAGCGTGACTTTCTTTCAAGAACGATCGATGTCCGACTATTTTGGTGATTATCCAAAATATCCGGATTACTATTTTAGACGCCGATTTCAGTATGAGCCGTAAACTATTCTTAGAAATAGTACAAGGTATTGAAAATCATATTCAAACCGTTGATCCACTTCCACCGCATTTTGATTTCTTTAGAGTCCCACCCGATGCTACGGTGTAATGAGTATGAGTGTTATTATGAAATGCACATCCGCCATACGCTAATTGGCATACTGACACTACACCGATGCATTTGATGAATATTTGCAAATGGGGTCACACACGCGACGCGATTGTCTAGATTTTTTACGATGTGTGTAATTGAATTGTTTATGCCCGAGTTTTAAGAAAGCCTAATTTGAATGACATTCAAAATTTATATAACGCACATGACACGGTCCACGGGTTTCCGGGAATGCTTGGAAGCATTGATTGTATGCACTAGGAATGGAGAAACTGTCCCGTTGAGTGGCATGAGCAATTTCATAGAGGTGATAAAAAAATATCCAACTATTATGCTTGAATTCGTTGCGTCATACGATTTATGGATTTGACATGCATTTTTTGGGGTAGCGGGTGCGAATAATGATATAACTGTTTTGAATAATTCACCGTTATTCGACGACCTTCTTGATGACATCGCCCCCAAGGTTCCGTTTCAAGTAAACGGAGTAACATTTGAAAACGGGTATTACCTAGCTGACGGGATTTACCCAACTTGTTCAGCTTTTGTCAAATCATTCTCAATTGCATATTCGGAGAAAAATGCCTTGTTTAAACAAAAACAAGAAAGTGCTCGCAAAGACATTGAAAGAGCTTTCGGGGTCCTCCAAGGACGTTGGCATATTATAAGCCAACCGGCGCGTGCTTGGACTATCAACAAGCTACGAAGAGTCATGTACACGTGCATCATATTGCATAACATGATTTTGAAAGATCAAAAGTATGCGATATCCGAAATGAACGATATTTATGTTTGTCCGCGATCAAATATATTACGGACATGGGTTGAGCGATGCGATTTACAACGGAAGAATGCCAAAGAACTCCGTGATAAACCAACACACGCAAGACTTCAACGAAATATTATTGAGCATGTTTGGCAACTACATCAGCAACAAAAAGATTAGTTTAAATTTCGTATGTTTTTTATTTCGCAATGTATTTTAAATTTCGCATGTTTTTTTATTTTTACTTTTGCATTTTGTATTTTTATTTAAATGAAATGAATTTTATTGTGTTTGAAAAATATTGAAAAAAGAAATAAAATGAGGGTGGGTGGGCCCAAATGAAGAGGTTTGAGTTAGTTGTGATTAGGGGTATTGTTAAATGAGTGTGTTGAAGTGATGTGACACATGTAGGGCTCAAATAAAGAGGTTTGAGTTAGCCACGATACCCTTCCCTCTAAGAAGCCAATTCACTAAAATATATGTATTTTAATAAAATGATGTTCTGTACCACCCTTTGAAGCACCCGATGCAATCAATGATCTGACGTATTTGGAAGGAGAGAGCATCGATATTTTTTTAAAGTACAATCCCACTTGAGCTTGAGAAAAAATTTCTTCTATACTCTTTCTCTACATTGATGTCATTCAAATCCATATGCTACAATCAATCAATTAATTGTTCAAACAAATCATCTTCAAAAATATATATACGATTTGTTATTGAAATCCCATGTTTGACTTCCTCTTTATTTGTTCAAACAAATCATCTCCAAGAATATACACCTCGCCATCTTTATTTGTTTCAATCATAACTATATGCTAAACCCTAACATCTCGCTATCTTTTGAATTTTTGTTGTTGGCCATGCTTTGAAATTGGTAATGATCTTGATAGATATTCTATTTTGGGTTTATATCTGCAGATACCAAATCCTTAAAATTTGTAAGTATTATTTATTTATTTATTTATTTTATGAAACTTGACGAGTACCCGTGCAACGGGATTTTATAATGACAGATCGTTTGTGTTAAAAAAGTTTATGAGTTATAAACAAAAAATAATAAAGTTTGAAAATTTGGGGATTAAACATAATATTTTGAAACCCGGTTCGACCCGGGTTGTTCAACCGGTTGAACCGTTCCGATCGAAAACGGTTCGATTTAAACCGAGTCAACCCGACGGGTTGGGTCAAATATGGGTCAAATTAAACCGGGTCAACCCACCGGGTTCGAAACGTCCCGGGTCAACCCGGTTTTCGATATGTATTAATAGTTTCCTTTTGAAATATATGTTTTCAATATTTCCTTTTTTAGTTTCAACTTTTTACTTTTTACTTTTTGGTTTTTCTTTTATATATAGTATAGCAAGTTACTCGCGCGTTGTGGCGGCGGGTACCCTGTGACGATTAACCGGAGAAATAGATCTCGATAAGACCTGATTCACCAGTTTGTATCGGTTTCAACGGGTCCTTTATGGTTCGTTTTTAGATGGATTTTATTGGTTTGCCGAACCGGTGGCAACACCGGTTCCAGGTTGAACCCGTTGGTCTGGTCCGATTTTCAAAATTATATGTACCATCAAATTGTTAGCTTGCATGAAGCTTTGTGTATTTTATTAATTTGTATAATGTGTATAATAACATGTATTTTTTATTTTAGAGTGTTTTAAAAATAACATTAATTAGTGTGTTTAATTATTTTATATTTTGGATTATGTTGTAGCTTGTTTAAATTGTATATTGTGAAAATTTTATTTTAATTTTTAGTAAGAGGTGTTTTAATTGGTTGTTTTTAATTTGGTAGATATGCTTTTAATTTGTTGTACAATGTGAATAAATTATTGTACTTTTAAGTAATGAAGTGTTTTAATAAGAATATTAATTACATTATACATTTATCTCACCTTTGACTTTTAACATTTCACTTTTAAAGGTTTGACCGTTTTTCTTTTATATGTAGTATAGATTAATTTTGTGAAGTTTTAATACGTTTTAAACTTTATTTTGTTTAATTAAAAGTTTTTTTTATCTATAGTATCAATTAGTAATTTTAAATTATATGATTATATGATCAAAAACCTAAAAAAATTATTTGGGGAAAACTTTTTTTAGATGATTATAACATATTTCAATTAATTACACATTTATATATACTAGAAAGGTACTCGCATAATGCAGCGGCAGGTACTCGGTGACTATTTTTGTGATGAGGAATTGTTTTTCATTTTAATCATTCCTTGTTTAGCATGTCCCAAATACTTTATAACATAGTAGATATATATTTTTCAAAAGTAGAAGGTCTAAATTATTAATACTGTAATTAGTTAGCACTTTTATTTTTTAAATTTTAACATTAAATATATTAATGGGGTTTTTATATTTAGTGAGTTTTTCTTATAAAATTATATTAAAATATATTATTATTGGAGGGGATTACTATATGGTTTAAATGATACTTAAATTTTCAAATTTTACATTAATTTTCAAATTTTCCTTTTATAGGAATATTTTTTGTCTTAAAATTTTAAGACTTCCTTTTATAGAAAGTCCTAAATACTTTATAATGTAGTGTAGATGATAAATAAACTATGATTATATTTTTTATATTCAGTTAATTTTTAGAGATAATTTTCTATTTGACTTTCAAAGATTTTTTAGGGAGGAAGAATATTAGAGCATCCACAACGGTTAAGCTTTATATAGGTCAATAGTCATTAATTTATAAACCTTTTGATATTATAAACTTATATTCGCTATGCATAAACCTTTTACAACTCTTCAAATGATTCATAATAACACATGCATTAGTTTATGAATAGGTTTAAGAATTTGAACCTCTTCATGTCACATGTACATGAAACAAATGATCACTATGGTTAAAATGAAATATAAATCTTTATATAAAATTTAGACCTTTTGCTGAAACTATCATATTGGATGCCCTTAGTATTTTTAATCATGTAAGCCAATCAAATTATTAAAAATATTCTAATATATTTTTGCACTAATTTTAGGAAGTTTTATACTATAAAATGAAGAAGGCATATGTGTAGTACTAAATGTACACATCAAAATTCCTCAATTCACTACTCAATATCAAATAAAACAATGGCTACCTTCGTCTCTGGATATATCAATGATTTTTCCGCGGTTAAGGACAACATCAAATTACCAGTCCAAATTCTTCGTAGTTGGATGCAAACTGTTTTAGCAAGCCACGTATCTACGACATGGAGTTGATTGTTATGGATGAACACGAAAGTAATCATTTTATGTTTGATTCTTTATAATGTTAATATTGTATTATGTCGTACATGGTTCTTTATAATGTTACTATTGTAATGTGTCGTACATAATATCAATACATTTTGTATGCCAGAATACAAGGATGTAGGCAACAAGAAAGATGGCTTTGGTGAATGGGTTCAAACATCAATTAGAAGAGCGCAATGTTGTAACACTTCAAAGGTATAGTCTTGGGGAGATACAACCCAAGTACCGTATCGTTAAAAAAGGTATGAGCCTTAGCTTCTTATCAAATACTATAGTGGAAAAGTGTCATGATTTTAATGGACCATACCATGGGTTTGACTTTCGACCGTTTAAAACGATTACTGAGCTAAAAACAGAGAAAGATGGCCAGTTTGGTATGTAGCATCATTTTCTTTTACAAATTGTTTGTTATACATTATGTTATGTCAGGCAGTTACAAAGTTATATAAACCAAGTGACAAGTATTTTTGTACGTATGCAGATGTGATAGGCCAAGTCGTTGCTTGTGAAGTGATGCAGGTTTTACTTACCAGGTTTTAATATTTATAACTGTCTCGTTTATCTATGGTCTACCTTATGCACTAACGGGCAGTGTACCCGATCGTGTGTAGTGTAGTAATCGGTAAAACCGAGGTCGTCCCAAGAGCTATGTGAGCGGATTCTAATTAAGTCTAGGTGTCACTGATTTTAATTGGTTTTAAGATGGAAATGATTAATAAACTAATAAAACAAGAAATAAAGAAAGCGAATAAAGGCAAGGGTTGTGATCAATAGAGGAGAAGTGTGCTAACCTAGTTACTCATCCTATCAAGTTATGTTCACGTCTAATTACTTCCAATTGCTTCAAGTGGGGGTTTAGGTCGCTAGGACAACATTTGGTCAGTTCGTCCTAACCTATCAGCAAAGGTTTTCACCGGAGATCAAGCTACTACCCTAGAAAGTCCGGTTGTTTTTAGTCCCATAAGCTAAGTCATTAAGTTTCGCTACATGCAAGATTTATAACAATGAGTGTTCGGGCGCTAGCATCTTAGACACCCATCCTTAACTTCTTAAGTTCATCCAAACGGCAGTGATCATTTGGTCGATTCACAAGCGAAGAATGGTCGTCATTTGGTCAATTCTTACCCTTCCCACTCAGTCTACCTACTTAGGGTCAGTTGGTCAATTCTCCTAAGCAACTAGACACTACCGCCATTCAAAACTACCAAAATAAGGGTAGCTACCAGCGAACTATGCATGCATACACTAGAAACAATTATACGGAAGCAATGTAAACATAAACATAACAATTAAGGAATCATAACTACGCTAGCACCAGAGGTGCTTAGCCGATCATATTAAATGAAACAATCAATTCAACGTTTGACATAATGAAATACATGAATTGAAAGTAAAAGAAATGATAAAACGCTAATGCTTATCGTTAGGGAGTGATTTCTCCCTTGGAGATGGCTCCGTAAGCTCCACAAGACCTGCCTTTGGTCCCCTACTCACATTCTCTGCTTTATGTGTGGAGTGAATGATGTGAAATGCATAATTTAGGGCTGGTATTTATAGGCCAGATCTAGTTACGGCGTAACTTAAGTTAAGAGTTACGCCGTAACCTATATAAATCCGTAATAATGCTCTAGTTATAGCTGGTTACGGCGTAACACATGGAATGAGTTACGCCGTATCTTCAATATAGGTTACAAAATCATGATTACGCCGTAATCGTTGGAAGGAGTTACGACGTAGCTTGCAGCGGCGTGGAACATCATTTGACCTAATTAGTTACGGCGTAATCCTAAGATGGAGTTACGCCGTAATATGCTGTTGAGTTGGTCTTCTGAGTCACGCTCTTGTTACAACGTAATGTGAGAGAGGAGTTACGCCGTAATTACTTCACAGTGGGCATACTATCATATATCTTCAATAAACTCTCCAAATCCGCATCTCTTTAGCTCCAATGCTCGTAAATTACCTGAAAGTGAAATATAGAGGAAAACAAGCGTAAATCCATATAAATGATATAAAATACGAGCATTATCGGGAAATTGACACTTAATATTCGGGACTATTTGATGTTATCAAATATCCCCACTGAACTCTACTTGCCCTCAAGTAGACCTTATTAGATAAATTTCTAAAAGATATCTCCCATTACCGAAACTATAAGTTTAAAAATCCCTTATGCTAGAATAAAACAAAGCCGAACACCTCACGAAATGGGAACAAAACACTCAAATCTCTCAACTATTCTAAGTGTCAATTTCGAGGTGATCATTCAATGCACAGTCATAGCATGTATTCTATCATAAGCTTGGCGGTTACACAAATAACCACCACTAGAGTTAAGGACTAAACAATTCTTGAAAGCAATATGGGAAGACACGACAAAGGTTAAGGGTGAGTCGTCATTACTAACATGTTACGGCGAAGTGGAAAAAATCAATGATACATGACCAAATCCATGGCCAAGACACCAAAGATTGCTCGCTTCATCACCTAGACATGCTTCATGACTAAAGGGTAGGATAAGACATGAGATATAATTGGTGTAAAGTAAAAATAATAAGAAAATAGTCTAAATCTATAACCAAGTCATCACCGCTTACCGTTCAACCAAAGTTCAAGTTTCAAGGCTAAGAAACCGGATCATGATAATCAAGTAGATGTGCCATTAGAGGATGTCATGATGGGCACATTACCTCTTCTTCAACTGTTGGCGCAATTACCAACTTCATTCTTCAAATGTGACCGAGGTGGCCTCCTCGATAGTAAATCTGTGATGAGCCCATAAACATAGTGCTTATAACTTCGCACTTTACAATCAACAAATAACTATAACTTTTTTTTCGAATCTTTTTTTTTTATAACAACTAAACATAGCATCCCCCACTTGAGATGAACAATATGAGAATTTGGGGGGTCTTCAATGATCTTCAAAAATATGTCTTTGACGAAATCGTGATTCCATAACCTTTCCATTTGAACCTTGAACTTAGGCAAACAATGACTACCCGATCACAAATAAAGACTACACGATAGGCTAAGGTGTATGGGTGTATCGAAACAATATAATGGATGAACAAAATGAAAGGAATGACTCAGATGAGTGTATCTAGGGGTATCTTGCACTAAAGGTGAGTGCAACAAGAGGGTTTAACATGGGGGTCGAGAAGTCGAGATGACTAATCGATAGACACACAAGGATAGGCTTTTTGGGTGATAATCCTATAATATTTCCTTCTTAAACAGAATAATCCAATATACATTAAGCTAACTCAACATACCTCGTCTATGGTCTCGAAATGATGCAAAGGCCAAGTTATAAAGTTTACAAGCTACCGGCACACTTATAATTTGGTGGATTTGGGGTAAATATTTGGAAACGGATAAGGCTAATCTCACCATATAATATCAAGGGTTATAATGTGCTTGGCTAAGGTCTAATCTAGTTAGGTTAAGAAAAACATGTCAAAATTTTAAAATGGCATAATTTTTCAAAATAAACTAGAAAAACGAGGGCGAAGTTCAAGAGATAATTATACTCCCGTCCCCCCACTTGAAATGTACAAAGTCCCTTTTGTACTAAACGTTAAATAAAGGTGAAGAGAAAGTATAATTAGAGCAAGAACTTCCCTGAAATTTGCTCCTAAAAAGAAAGAAGGCCCACGAAAAGAATCATGTCTTCGCTTAAACATCCACGAGCAAACTTCATTCCCTGAAATCACACTACCAACAAGCATAATTCTAAAAAAGAAAAAGAAAAATGAAAATAAAAAGAAATCTAACTCACTTTCGTAGGAATCACGTTTGCATTTAGCGCATGCAACAAGCCTTTTAAACCACTTGGTGTCCCAAGTGGACGAGTGTAGTCTCGTGAGGGCTTACAGGGAACATACCTTCAAAGTTCATTTAAAAACTAATCCAAGGTTATTGTGTTTAAAGAGAAAGAATTAATACTGAGGATAGTTACGTCGTAACTCCTAGCAGGAGTTACGCCGTAATTATGGCAAAACCTGGCAGACGCTACTAGAATGTAGCTACGACGTAACCATTGCATGGGATTACGCCGTAGCTCATAATGCTCTTGAAAGATAGCTACTGGAGGTGTGTTACTGCTTAACCATTGGATTGAGTTACTGCAATCGTGATGATCGATCCCCGCTCAGTCCGCTTGAGCAAACATCTCTGATTTCCTGCAAAAATGGTTAAAAACACAAAACCCAACAGAAATAGAAATAAAAGGGATAATTCGGGATGTCTCTCGAAAGAGCATTTTTCTTTATTTACGGGTCTTTAACTTAGACTCAAAGTCATGGGGCTTTACGGTGGCCTTCAAACTTGGCCAACTTCATCCATATCCTTCATAAAGTTATGCCTGACCCAAGCAACATTCGTAGCAGTGCGGAGATATTCCTTAGTCTCGATCTTTTGAATTTTACAAAACTTTTCATCCGGCCCCAAGTGATATCTTGTAAACTCATACTTTTCAGCTACAATTGGTGGCGGCCTCTTATACGGAATGTCAAGAAGTTTGCACCTTCGTTGCTCATATGCTTCATCATCGGGGTCAATGAACCCATCTTCACCTTGTAGTTCAAGGTAGTCTAATATTCTTTCGATGTCATCATCATCGGACTCAGTACCCTTAAACAACTTATCATTGACTAATTCATCAATATGCCCATGTTTACATTCTTCTCTTGTGTCTTTGTTATCTTCTTTTGTTAAGTCACTAGTATTTTGAGGAGTCTCTTCACATTGGCTATCTTCATTCATGAATCGCATCATCACCAGAGGTTTCACGGCTAACACTTCGGCTAAGATTAGTCCAAATTCTTCTTTTAGCGTCATTGTCAATTTCCCCATAAACGATCCGCACCCATGCTTCGAATGTAATGCTTCCATCATTAGTTGAGGACCACATGTACTTATTGTTTTTTACCCTTTCCTTGTCATTGCCACCGTCACAGATGTCCTCATAGGGGTTACATGAAGCCCAAAGATCATACCATCTGTCATTGTCAACAGGAATAGCTTTGCACCAATGGTATTTCAATTTAGTTAAGTACTTACAATCAACGTTCTGAATTTTGGGCCAATCGCCTTTAGACTCAAACTTTAGTATTGGATCATTGTTACGCCGTATTCTTGAGAAATGGTTGCGGCGTGATCTGCCATTGTTGCATCTTTCAACTCCCTTTTCTTGCATATTGCGACTACTAGAAGTACAGTTCTTGTGTGTGACGGTGGTGGGAACAACTTCATTTTTTCCTTTTTTGAAAACACAAACAGTTTCGATAGGGTGACATTTTCCTACATCATCCATATTTAGGGTAAGTTTTTTATCGTTGATTTTTAATGTTATGATTTTTTTGAAAACATTAATTTTTGCCCGCGCGGTGGCCAAAAGAGGTCTACCCAAAATTAGAGGAATGTCGAGATCCTCTTCCATGTCTAAAATGACAAAGTCGACATGAAGAGTAAAATGATTAATCTTAATGAGAACATTCTCAACTACCCCTAGGTATGCTAACCGTTCTATCTGCCATTTCAATGGTCATGCAAAGGGGTTTGACAGGACCAAGATTTAGTCTTTTGCACATGGAGAATGGCATGATACTTATGCTAGCTCCTAAGTCAGTTAAGGCATTAATATTATGCAGATTATTAATAGATCAAGGGAGAATGATACTTCCTGGGTATTTTTCTTTTAGAGGGATCTGATTTAGGACAACTGCTGAACATCTGGCATTTAACTTCACTTCATTTTCCACTACAGCTTCACGTTCAGTCTCATTATGTTGCTCTTATTTTCAAAAGTTCGTATTGTCATCTTTTCTTAATGCTTGTTCGGAGAAACCCGCAACTTCCTCTTTATTGTACCTGAAAGGGGTGTAAAGAGGTTTTCCGTTATTGAAAAATATTGCTTTACAGACACTATCGTCATAATTGAGCTTATCCTAAATTTCCTTTCGGTGTTTTCTAAAGCCTCGTGACGAGCAAGGAGAGTGGCTTTTGTTTCTTGAAAATTGTGGAACAACGTGTCCCTGTTGGCCTGTCTTGGCATCTTCCTCCAAATATTTATTTATAGATTCTTCAAGTGAATGTTTTCATTCCTTGTAGGGAGTCCGGTCTTTCTCGTAGCAGAATTCATTATAACTTTGATGGAAGGGTCTCCCTTTTCCGTACTTAACCTTTTCGATTTTGGGATTTATGTTCTCCATAGGGCAGTCTCTGGCTAAATGTCCTCCTCCACATGTGTCGCATCCTACTCGAATAGCATGCACATTCTCCTGAAGCTTTTTCATGTCTCTGCCAAGGTTTTCTAGCTTGTTTGCGATGGCGGTAATACCTTCAAAATTTCTGTCAAGGCTTCTTTGGCTTCCTCCATCATGCCATTTTTGAAAGTGATCAGCCAATTTTTGAATGGCTTCAATGGCAAGAGTAGGTGTCATCCCTGGAATTGGTCCTTGATAATCCAGCATTTGTCTGGTAACAATGTTGATCCCTTTATAGAAAATATTGACCTTTTGCTGGCTGTTTAGGTCATGAGTGGGGCACTTGTAAAATAGATCATTGTATCTATCCCAAGCTTGATACAATGTCTCATCATCATCTTGCTTAAAATTATGGATTTCTGTGAGTTGCCTTGATACTTTTAAAGGTGGACAATATCTTTGAATGAAGTATCTTTTAAGGAGGGCCCACGAATCAATTGCCCCAGCAGGCAATCTATTAACCCATCTCTTTGCGGCTCCCGTAAGTGTAATGGAAAAAACTCTGAGCATAACCGCGTCTTTCGAGACTCCTGGTGTATTAAACAGGCTAGTAATATATTCCACATTTTCAATGTGCTCGTGAGCATCCTCTGTAATATTTCCAGAAAAATGATTTGCTCTTAATTCCCTCATGAATTGCGGTCTTATCTCAAAATCAATATATTCCCCACTAATCGGCCTAACGAGCCACAGACCTTGTTCTTCCCCTGTCAACGCCAAATATTCCTCAAGAGTGAGGTCATCAATGTTAACAATTTCTATACCTGAAACTTGAAAAGAAATCGTGAGAAAATTCAAACCAAAACAAAAATGAAAGACTTAACGAAAATCCTAATATAACTCCCGTGCGCGCCAAAAACTTGATGCGAGTTTTACTTGACTGTGTTTTAATATTTATAAGTGTCTCGTTTACCTATGGTCTACCTTATGCACTAGCAGGCGGTGTACCGATTGTGTGTAGTGTAGTAATCAGTGGCGAGGTCGATCTAAGAGCTATATGAGCGGATTCTAATTAAGTCTAGGTATCACTGATTTTAATTGCTTTTAAGATGGAAATGATTAATAAACTAATAAAACAAGAAATAAAGAAAGTGAATAAAGGCAAGGGTTGTGATCAATAGAGGATAAGTGTGCTAACCTAGTTACTCATCCTATCAAGTTATGTTCACGTCTAATTACATCCAATTGCTTCAAGTGGGGGTTTAGGTCGTTAGGGCAACATTTAGTCGATTAGTCCTAACCTATCGGCAAAGGTTTCCACCGGAGATCAAGCTACTACCCTTGAAAGTCCAGTTGTTTTAGTCCCTAAGTCAAGTCATTAAGTTTCGCTACATGCAAGATTCATAACAATGAGTGCCCGGAGCTAGCATCTTAGAAACTCATCCATAACTTCTTAAGTTCATCCAAACGGCAGTGATCATTTGGTCGGCGCACAAGCGAAGAAGGGTCGTCGCTTGGTCAATTCTTACCCTTCTCACTCAGTCTACCTACTTAGGGTCAGTTGGTCAATTCTCCTAAGCAACTAGACACTACCGCCATACAAAACTACTGAAACAAGGGTAGCTACCAACAAACTATGCATGCATACACTAGAAACAAATATACGAAAGCAATGTAAACATAAACATAATAATTAAGGAATCATAACTAGGATAGCACCAGAGGTGCTTAGCCGATCATATTAAATAAAAAAATCAATTCAACGTTTGACATAATAAAATACATGAATTGAAAGTAAAAGAAATGATAAATCGCTAATGATTATCGTTAGGGAGTGATTTCTCCCTTGGAGATGGCTCCGTATGCTCCTCTAGATCTACCTTCAATCCCCTACTCACATTCTCTGCTTTTGTGTGTGGAGTGAATGATGTGAAATGCAAAATTTAGGGCTGGTATTTATAGGCCAGATTTAGTTACGGCGTAACTTAAGTTGAGAGTTATGTCGTAACCTATATAAATCCGTAATAATGCTCTAGTTATAGCTGGTTATGGTGTAACACATGGAATGAGTTACGCCATATCTTCAATATAGGTTACAAAATCATGATTACGCCGTAATTGTTGGAAGGAGTTACGACGTAGCTTGCAGCGGAATGGAACATCATTTGACCTAATTAGTTACGGCGTAATCCTAAGATGGAGTTACGCCGTAATATGCTGTTGAGTTGGTCTTCTAAGTCACGCTCTTGTTACGGCATAATTTTAGAGAGAAGTTACGCCGTAATTACTTCACAGTGGGCATACTATCATATATCTTCAATAAACTCTCCAAACCCGCGTTTCTTTAGCTCCAATGCTCAGAATTACCGAAGTGAAATATAGAGGAAAACAAGCGTAAATCCATATAAATGATATAAAATACGAGCATTATCGGGGGAAATTGACACTTAATATTCAGGATTATTTGATGTTAGAAGATATTGATAATTATGACAAGAATGGAAGGGTTGGGAAGAAGAAACCAATTACACTCATTGATGCTGAGTAAGCCATTATAATATCATTTATTTTGTTTCTTATCAAATTTAACTCAAGCTAGATGAATCTTTTAAATTACTATCATAATAATTACAGGGGCAATGAGTTGAGTTGTATGTTGTGGGGATCTTTCACTCAACAATTTTTTGACTTTTTGAACACATGCGTTGATCATGGTAAGATTATTGTAGTTCTGCAACTGGCGATGATGAAAATTTCAGATGGTAAGTTTAACTACATTGTTAATTAGAAATTTTTTTGGTTTCTGAAATTATGTATACACGTAATCCTAATAATGTACTACTTTTAATATTTCCTTTTTCATGCACAGTAAAAATGTGTGTACAAAATGGATGTAATGGAACAAAGTTGTTCCTTTTTAATGGCAAAGATAGTATCTCCAATGATGAATTTCAAGATATCGATGCTTTTAGGCAAAGGTATCTAAAAGAAACCTTTTTTCATGATTCTCATTAGTGAATCTTATTTGATTAGTCTTATGTTTTAATATCAAAACTTTTTTTTTGATCCATTCAAGTTTGTCTGTATTATAAAAATTTAACAAGTATATGTTAAACCATTTGTAGTTTGGTTGATGGTCAAGGAAATGAGAAGTCAGAAAATACTGTATCACATATCTCCACTGCTTCAAAAAACTCGACAAAAGATGATTTTGTCACTAAATTTCGGATGAGAAACATTGTTGATTGAGAAATATGGAAAGGTAAACTCATTATCAACCATTTAAAGTTTTTATGTGTCTATACTGAGTTATAAAATCTTTTGTTATTATGTTATGTAGTCTGATGGTTTTTTCCCACCTGAGATTACGGAGATGGTTGATAAGAATTTTGTCTTTAAGGTGGCAACTGATGATCACGTTTGTCTTCAATGTCTTGACTACATTTCCCACACACAAACACCCTACTTGTGTTCATGAGCACCTACTCACGACTCCACAGAGGCTCTTGTAAGCAGGCATCATCAAGAGTAGATTAAAAACTCCAGTTCCATTAAGCACCCACACTATGAGCTACATTTCCACCAATTATAGACATAGTAGTATACATCCTCACTATGCTATATACAAATTAACATTCCTGATGGCATCACTCAGTAGATAAGGAAATATTAAGGATACCTCCCACATTGATTACATTTCCTAGTCAACTGCTTTATCAAATCCTATTTTGCAGCTTCATCCTCACAAGTAGGATAGACAAAACAGCTAACCAGGCATCATCATGTTGGCACTCCACCATGTTCCTTCTCAAAAGGAAACAAACAATCAAATCTTAAAACTGTGCTTGTACCAAACACCCTTTTAAGATATATTCACCATACAAAGCATAAAACTACCTTATGACCCTTACTAGTCTAGTCCAAACCACAAGTTCCAAATACAATGCAGCTTCCTCAAATGATATATTAGAAAATTGCTTTATTGAAGGGATTTTTCAGGATCAAGATACTAGCCATATGCTTTCAACCACATAACACCAATTCATGCATTGCTACTCTTCTTCCACAGACTATCATCATGACACACATCATTATGTAAATGCACTGTTTTTAATCTTAACCAGTTAACAACATTTCCAATCACTTAAACATTCCTCATTATTGTTCACTTTATTCATCTTCACTTGCTAGCATTTCTCAACCAGTCTTACGTTGCTTGTATCCTTTGTTATTATACCAGTAAGTTTAAGTCTTACTAACTTTATAATGATCCCAAATAAAGTTTGCCATTCTCTCTTTTCACCTGCAAAGAGCCTTTTATTTCTTTCTTGCCATTAAAAGTACTCAGTAGCAGCTAGCCCCAACCTTCTAACCAAACCCTTTATTGACTTTTTACAAGGAAGACTGTTCATTTTTTTTAATAACTTCCTCCTATTCATCATTTAAATTGTCTTACCACATAAGTCTCTTTATTTCCTTCCATATCATTCCAACATATCCACATTTGAAAAATAGATGAGTATGGAAATTTGGACACTTATCAGATAAAGCACATTGATCAACTCTTCCTGAATACCATTTTGCTAGTCTATCTTGGGTAGAGAGCCTTCCCAAGATAGCTAACCATAGTATAAATAGGATATAATTTCCAGGAGGTTTTCGCAACCAACGAAGAGAAGACTAAGAGATGTTTTTTGGACATTCAAAGTTTCTAAACAGCAGATTGGACTATTTGGTTTTTATGATGTATTCTTGTTTGTAAACTAAATGTTGTACGTTTCGGTAAATAAATGGAACGTTTGATGGTATATTGTTTCCAGTGTTATTTTTACTGTAGTTTTTTTTGTATCTCGTGTCTTTCGTGTTCAATTAATTGTTGTTGGTGCTAGATACAAATTTGTGATCTAGGTGGTGATAAGGTTTTAAAAGGTACCTTTTGAGGGTCGTTGGTAAGCCCTTATTTGATCACTTTGTATCCGTTATTGCTTAATATCGCCTTTTCACTTTTAGGTCTCTTGAAGGCAAATTGTCGGAATGGCACTTATTTGGACGAAAAGGCGCGAATATACGAAGAAAATGGCCAAAGTCGAATCGAGACACTCAAAGTCATTGAAAACATAAGGTGACGGCGTCATCGCTTAACTATGACGCCGTCGGAGGATTTTGTGACGGACGTAAGCCCAAAACTCCTATTTTCAAGTGACGACGCAAGTTATAAAAGAGTAGGCCGTCGCTACTCGCACGGCCTAGATGCAATCCGAGACGGCGCCGGTCAAGAGGACGGCACACAAGCATAAGGTGACGCCGCGCAAGTCTAACGTGGCCAAGACGAAACCCTAATGACGGCGACACGACGCGCCACAAAACATAAGGTGACGCCGCATGTGTAATCTTATATATAGAATCCGAATTTTTCAAGATTTGTGTGTAGTCTTTTGGAGTAAAACCTAAACCGAACCAAGGTCGTTTGTACAAGATTTTAGGGTTCCAAACCCTATCTTACACCAAGATAAGTGTTTTACTTCATTAATACAATTATGTCTTTGATTATTTGTGTGTATGCTTGCATGTTCTCCATGTCCGCTAATTTACTTGTGTGTTTGCTTAGGAAATATGAAACTTAATTATTGAATATTGATTGGTTGTCTCTTATCTTAGTTGATTAATGATCTAGTAATGCGATAGGTCATTCGTTGTGTACTTAATGCTTGATTAAATCTTTGTGAACCTTAGAATATGACTCCTTGAGTAGTTGTAAGCTAAACCATCCAAAGAGTGCCTTAGAGTAAGAGTTTATTATCCCTAGTGGGTTTTGTAGACGAGACCCTTTGGTAAGTTCAAAGAGTTAGGAGAAACGATACCCTACAACCTTAGACACACAACGCAACTAAGAATAAGGACGTGACAATTCAACCACCAATAGGAGATAATTAAGGAGTAGTAAAACCTAAGTAAACACATCTTTAAACTATCATACGAGCACACAATAATTAGACATAGACTACATACACCTTAGATTAGATAATTAGATAAGTAGAGTAATCGGTAGCAATACCAACCCCCAAATTCAAACCCCGAGATTCGTACTTTCCTTTCCTTAAAAATATAAAAGATAAAAATAATCTTCCTCAACCCCAACCTTAGCGTAGTAACTTCTCACTAGCATTCCTATTCCCTAGAGAACGATATCAATACCCGTGGCTTACCCTAATACTACACTACAACGATTAGGTTCACTTGCCTAGGGTGTTGAAAAACTTGCTCGATTAAAAGGAAGTTCCTTTGACCCCGAACGACGCGTGTAGCGTTATCAAGTTTTTGGCGCCGCTGCCGGGGAATAGAATAGCTAGTTAGTAGTCCACCTCGTTTAGGTTTCTTTACTTGATTCCTATCAAGTAAATTTTTCTCATTTTTAGCTTTCTCTTAGTCTATCCCCCTTCTTCGTGACCTTTGTTCGTAAAAACCATCACTCACCATGATACGTATCTTCCGCCGAAGATTCTTCACTCTACCCGTTCCCAATCCCGAAATTGAGAACGCAATCCCACAAAACCCTTCACCCACTCACCATTTTGGAAATCACCTAGGGCATAATGAGATAAATTGGCAACAACAAAGTCCTTTCTATGACTCGATTCGATGAGGAACTTGATTATGGTGAAGCACTTGATAGCGGGAGGTCATTAATGGAGTTAGTTTTGAAATCGAGAAGACCCTCCCAATGTTTTGACCCTAGGTGTAGGATTGAGAAAGATGGCCCTTTAACATGCAATTCCCTTGCAAAATAGGACTAGAAGGGTTCGATGCTTATTTGAATTCATTCTTACCTTTGAACTTAATCTCAAGGACCTATACAATAAAATCAAGATCAATGAGTTAACTTATCAAGGAACAATGTTGTTGAAGCAATCACCATTTGCACGTGTTTGTTGGAAGTTTTGCTTATTTGGTAGAGTTCATGGTCTTAGAAGACTTAGGAGAATTTATTGATAAGGACCTCACTCAAGTAATTTTTGGAAAACCTTTCAAAAAATTGACTAGGTAGAAGAACGGATGATTGATGGTCTAATTACATTCTCTGATGAAGTTGAAGATTTTATCTACCAAATGCCACGCGCCCATCCTAGGTTTAAACATAAGGACATTGAGGCTTGTAATAGAATGACCCCTATTCCATTGCTTAGTGAAAGGGATAAGCAAAGTGGGCTTAGGTACCCATATGAGAAAACTAAGCGGTATTACAAAAAATGCCTTGAATTAGGAGATGATTACAAAAAGAATGAAAGAGCGTTGGAATGGCTTAAGTATGAGCACGTGAGCGTGCGCGAGGCAACGTAGGAGCACGACTACGAGTCTAGCTACAAGACTCTTAAATAAAGAAAAGCGCTTCGGGAGGCAACCCATGCTTAATTGTTTGATTGTTAGTGTCATATATCTTTTATTAATTGTTTATTCTCATGTTTAAATTTGTAAAATGCTTTATTTTGTCTTTAACCTCGCCTTAATTGCATATAAAGGTATTTTACATAAGGGATAAGTGTAGGAGGATTACACACGCTTTCAAAAGAAACGTAAACATGAGAATAACAATTCATTAAAAGATATATTTGTGTGTTTGTTCGAGTCAAATGCTTGTATCGAGTCATAATGGATGTTTTGCGTAAATTTTTCCGATTCTAAAGATGTAAATTTTCCGTAATTTTTCCGTAAAATCGCAGCCGCTTTTGTCGATAACCCGACGGCGTCAGATCGCAACTCGACGCGCGGCGAAGGAGTAAAACAATGTATTACTTTTTCTCGTTTTCGAGCTACTTAAAAAATTTTGGAATTTTCCGTGTCTTAATTTTCCGTAAATTCAGAAACATCCATTCCACAAGCATTATATCCTAGTTTAAATCGAGTCTTATATATATTATTATTACCACCGATTTTACGCGAAGGTTTCGTTTGTTTTCTTCAAGTGTGCGTGTTTAATTTATCAAGAAGAAGTTACATAAGATTGGAAGGAGCTTTTCACGCATAAATTCTTCTTGGAAAGGATTTAACCACTACTTCACACACGGATCCTACCGAGCTAATCGTGGAGTACTAGTTTCTTTCGCTTTTAATTACCTTCCATTATCATAACTTTGATACTTTCGGGAACATTGGGGACAATGTTCAGCTTTAAGTGTAGGAGGAAAATAAAACGGAACTTTGAAACTATGCTTATCCTTGAATATTTGCTTTGTCCAATTGTATTTGTGTAATAAACCATGAGAAAATGTCGGTTAGGGTAATTTTGGCACCAAATTTAAAATTTTTCATGACATATAGGAGTGGGCCATTAGTTTTAACAAAAGCTTCTCACGGATAGGAAGTTGCATGACTAGCACAAAACCCTTTACCACCTAAATTCCACCCAAAATGCGAGGATCGCCTTAGATTAGTAGGAATTAAAGCATTCATCTTTAATGCTTAGAGTGTGAACCGTAGTATATTAGATTCTAGAACTTGTTTTGTGATGCATCCCGAGATCGCTAGTAAGACTACACTTGTGTAGTTAGGAATAACTAAATGATAAGAGGCATTAGGATAACCCTTGTTTGATACCCGTAATATAATTACTTCTTCCACATCGGTTGAGTAATTCCCCACACCCTTTGCGTTGTACTCATCTTTAGTACACGATACCCCTAGTTAACCCTCGAGCCTATCCTTTTCGCGGTTCTCGTGATGTTTCGTTTTTCCGAATATCAATGAAGAGCATTGTTTACACCCCACCCCAAATATACACCCAAATCGCCTTTAGCCTACCTTGTATGCACTCACTTTTAGTGCATTATTGTTATCACCCTAAACCCTTAGTTCAATTATCCGTTGCTTGCATGAGTTGCTAAGTCGAGTCATATCCTTTGTACACGCTTTGGGACGATTGGGATTCATGGAAAAGTTAAAGTTTATGAAATGACGGAAGGGAACGTTAAATTCAAATTCCCTTTGTTTGCATAATAATGTACCCCAAGTGTTTTGATCTTTTCAATTCGGTCAAATTAGTGTTAGAGTAATAAAACTCAAGTGTAGGGATGTGCCTATAAATCCCTATCATTTTGATGTTACCGTAGAGGATGGTAGAGTAAAAGTGTATGAGAAAAAAAAGAAAAAAAAAAAAAAAAGAAAAAAAAAAAAAAAAAAAAAAAAAAAAAAAAAACGGCTACCATCCTACATCTATCCTTTAAATTTATGTTTGTTTATTTCGCTTAGCTAGAGTCTAGAGTGTCGAGTCTTGGCTTAGCAACGCCATTCTTCGTATGCATTTAACATAGAGATTTTTGACTTGCCACCACTAAATAGCCTATCCCACCAAACCCTTTGTTTCCTACCGTAAGCCTAACATTACAACCCTTTAAAGACCTCTTTGATAGTCTTTCCTAGGTGCTTACGCCAAAGCGATGGAGGTTTGATCTATTCTCAATCCTATGGTAATCTATGTACTAGGACCGGTTAATGAGTGTTTATCTTCCATTTCCAATTTGTTATATTTCATATACACCGAGAGAGATGCGAGTATCCAAACACCCCATGTGAGGTGCTAGTATGTAATTTCCGTGCTTGTTATGACTTTTATGGGCTTATATGTGTTGTGGACCGCTTTTAAACCAATGCTTCATGACCCCTAACTTATAAATTAATTGGCTAAAGCACATTTGCTGAGGACAAGCAAATACCAAGTGTAGGGATATTTGATAAGGTTTTAAAAGGTACCTTTTTGAGGGTCGTTTAAGCCCTTATTTGATCACTTTTGTATCCGTTATTGCTTAATATCGCTCATTTTCACTTTTAGGTCTCTTGAAGGCAAAATGTCAGAATGGCACTTATTTGGACGAAAAGGCGCGAATATACGAAGAAAATGGCCAAAGTTAGAATCGAGACACTCAAAGTCATTGAAAACATAAGGCGACGGCGCATCATTAATTCATGACGCCGCCGGAGGATTTTGTGACGGACGTAAGCCAAAACTCCTATTTTCAAGTGACGACGCAAGTTATAAAAGAGTAGGCCGTCGCAACTCGACGGCCTAGATGCAATCCGCACGGCGCCGGTCAAGAGACGGCGCCACAAGCATAAGGTGACGCCGCCGCAAGTCTAACGCGCCAAGACGAAACCCTAATGATGGCGACACGACGGCATCACAAAACATAAGGTGACGCCGTCGCATATGTAATCTTATATATAGAATCCGAATTTTTCAAGATTTGTGTGTAGTCTTTGGAGTAAAACCTAAACCGAACCAAGGTCGTCTTGTACAAGATTTTAGGGTTCCAAACCCTATCTTACACCAAGATAAGTGTTTTACTTCATTAATACAATTATGTCTTTGATTATTTGTGTGTATGCTTGCATGTTCTCCATGTCCCGCTAATTTACTTGTGTGTTTGCTTAGGAATATGAAACTTAATTATTGAATATTGATTGGTTGTCTCTTATCTTAGTTGATTAATGATCTAGTAATGCGATAGGTCATTCGTTGTGTACTTAATGCTTGATTAAATCTTTGTGAACCTTAGAATATGACTCCTTGAGTAGTTGTAAGCTAAACCATCCAAAGAGTGCCTTAGAGTAAGAGTTTATTATCCCTAGTGGGTTTTGTAGACGAGACCCTTTGGTAAGTTCAAAGAGTTGGGAGAAACGATACCCTACAACCTTAGACACACAACGCAACTAAGAATAAGGACGTGACAATTCAACCACCAATAGGAGATAATTAAGGAGTAGTAAAACCTAAGTAAACACATCTTTAAACTATCATACGAGCACACAATAATTAGACATAGACTACATACACCTTAGATTAGATAATTAGATAAGTAGAGTAATCGGTAGCAATACCAACCCCCAAATTCAAACCCCGAGATTCGACTTTCCTTTCCTTAAAAATATAAAAGATAAAAAATAATCTTCCTCAACCCCAACCTTAGCGTAGTAACTTCTCACTAGCATTCCTATTCCCCAGAGAACGATATCAATACCCATGACTTACCCTAATACTACACTACAACGATTAGGTTCATCGCCTTGGGTGTTGAAAACTTGCTCGAAGCGTTAAAGGAAGTTCCTTTGACCCTATACAAACGGACGCATGTAATTACTAACGAAATTATCTTTTGCATCAAGTATTCTAAAATAAAAATAAAAAAAATAAAAAAATAAAAGATAGTTAAGATTAAAGTCTCATATCCCGATAAGTACATTAATCGCGACAGACGCCATCGCCTCGGGCGGGTCTTTGAGGTCCGGTTGGCATCATTCGATGCGTGGGGCCGGGTGATCCCACCGATCTTCACCGAGAAGATTAAAGTTTGTTAGCTTATAAAATGTTGGTCATTCTAAGTCTAAAAGCTTGTAACTTGTGATTAGAGGTGCACAAAACCGCTTTTACGGTTTTTTTCAAAACCGTTTTTAAAACCGGTTTTGCCAATCGGTTTTTTCGAATCGGTTTTTTTCGGTTTTAAATGTTCGGAATCGGTTTTTTTCGGTTTCAAATGTTCGGAATCGGTTTTTTATCGGTTTTTTACCGGTTCGGTTTTTTCGGTTTTAAATGTTCGGATCCGTTTTTTATCGGTATTTTACCGGTTCGGTTTTTTTCGGAATTTAAAACATTTAATACATTTCGAATACAATCATAACTTTTATTTAAACAATACAATCATACAACTAAAACTATAAAATACTAATACATTTCGAATACAATCATAACTTTTATTTAAACAATACAATTATAGAACTAAAATAAATAAATACTAATACATTTCGAGCTTCTGCATGGCCATCACCCAAAACATATTAGTATACTCAAGTATATCGAGCTTCGCATTGCCATCACCCGTGTATACTCAAGAAATTAAATCATCCAAAATTCTTCTACATCTAACTCTTCAACATCAAATGGTTCAAATTCACCTTCATCTAATTCGGTGGCGGAGGTGATATCCCCATGTCTTCTTCTTCTTGTGCTATAGTTTCTTCAACTTCTTCAATCGAACCTTCCAACGATGTTTGATGTTGTACCCTATCTACTCCGTCCATACAATCTTTCAAACATACACATACTTCCACGGATTCGGGCTAAGTTTTGTCCTTCTATCCGATATAATTCGACCACTATGAGAAAAGGCCGATTCGAAGCTACCGTCAAGCTTGGACCGCTAATAAGTCATGAGCCATAGCGGCTAAAATTGAAATTGATTTTTTCTTTCCACCAAGCCAAAATGTCAAAGTTTGCAAACTCATCGGACTTAAAGTTGTTAAAAGTTTGTAGCCATATATTGTCCCAACTCGCTTGTTTGGGGCCGATGATCGTTGACGCTTTGTAGCGCCTTCACGTAAAGTATTATAAAGGTTTATGTTAATGTCCCTTGTCATTCGGGACGAACCGCCCGCATTGGGTCGAGAATTGGGTTTGGTTGTTGACCATATTTTGTTGCATAAATTTCAAACAATTTTTAAAATAATCATTAAATTTAAAACTTGAGATTCTATATAGTTGAGATCTTCACCGTCCAACCCAAAAGATAATTCTAAATTTTCCATTATTCTTCTTATTAAAATTCTACGCCCAACATTTAAACATGGATTAAGTGCGGCTGAACAAGTATAAACCAAAGGTAAACTAGCAAAATATTTTATAAATCTCTTTTTATAACTTTAACCATTTTTCTAAACATTTGAGTAGGTGAGTCTTTTAATTGCCTAATTTTTCCGTCATAGCATAAACTTGATTTAAAACTAATGGGCTAGTTGGGTAATAAACACCCGATACTATAGTTGTTGCCTCTTTAAAAACTTGTAAAAATTAGTTAAATCATTTAGTCGATCCCAATCTTGCTCATCTATCAAGTAGAACGGTTTTTATCAACAAGTAATTCATTAAAAGCATCTAAAGTAGAACGTTGTCGTAATATATTTTCAAACATAACGCAAGTAGAATTCCACCTAGTAGGTGTATCTAATTTCGGTCCTAGCCATGGTTCACCACATTGTTTACGAAAACGCTTATAGTTAATTTGTCGCTCATTACACGAGCGATATATATTTGTTAATATACCCCTAAATACCAAACGTAATCTCTCACATATTTTTAATGCCGCTTGAACGGATAAATTTATAACATGAGCAACACAACGGAATGAAAAAGCACCATCTAAAATGGGTTTTATACGTAATTTTAACAATTCCATAGCTTTAGTATTATTAGATGCATTATCTAGTGAAATCGTAAAAACTTTATCATCTAAATTATATTCAATTAAAGTGTCATGTAAAATTTTTCTTAAATTAGATCCCGTATGTGGATAACCAAATAGTTTAAAAGCAATTGTCCGTTTCATTAATAACCAAGATTCGGATTAAACCAATGAGTCAGAATTCAGAGATAAGAATTTGCCGAACCATGTGGTGCGGTCCAAACATCCGTAGTTATAGAAACACCATATTTATAATCATGAAAACCATTAATAATATCATTTTAGCCGCTTCCCATAATTTAAAAGCATCACTTCTAAGTTTAGTACGACTTACTTGTTTATACCGCCTGTAGCCTCTTTTTGATGATGGCCGTAAGCTTGGCGTTGTCGAAGAGGTTGAATGGATAAGTATATTGAATGACCCACCCATGCAAAATCTCTTTGAAGCGCATCATTATCATATACACAAATTTGACCATCCTCACCAATAGTACCGCTTTCGGATTTTGAGGTACCATGAACATTTGGCTATATGAGCCTTTAGTGTAGTGTTAGCCCTAAGCATAAAAGCTCAAACATTTTTTGCAACGCGCTTTTCCGTCCCATCCTTCATAACACACAACCATATGATTAAAAACCTGGATTTCGTGCGGTTGGTTTAACATGATGAACATCATCTTGTGTGTAATGTTTTCGTGACCGGAAGACTCAACGGAGGAGGATTAGTGGAAGCTTGTTGTGATTGTGTGTTTTCCATTATAAAGAAATTAGAGATAATAGAGATTAAAGAGATTTGATGTGTTTTAAGCCTCAACCCAAAACACATATTTATACTACAAGTTCTAGCTTCAAAGTATTCAAAAATCAAAAAAGACAAGAAAAACGGTCAAAAAAATATCACAAGGCTACCGTACACAAGACCATTTTTGAGCCGACGGTTTTAAAATCGTGAAACCGGTCAAAACCGGTTAAACCGGTTTTAAAACCGGTTTTGACCGGTTTTGACCGGTTTCGCCGGTTTCGCAGATTCAAATCCAACGGATACTTTGACTTTACGTTGACCGGTTTTAAACCGGTTTAACCGGTTTAAACCGGTTTTAGCCAGATTCAAATCCAACGGCTAGTTTGACTTTACGTTGATCGGTTTTAAAACCGGTTTAACCGGTTTAAACCGGTTTTAGCGGTTTTCGAAAAAAAAAAAAAAAAAAATCGGTTTTAACCGGTTTTTCAAAACCGGTTTACCCAGCTTTTAGAACCCAGAAACCGTCCATTGAAAACTTAAACCGGTACAACCGGTTCGGTTGTCTAAAACCGTTTCGGTTTTAAAAACGGTTTTGTTGAAACCGGTTCGGTTTGTCGTCCGGTTTTTTTGAAAACCGGTTTTTAGTTGCACCTCTACTTGTGATAGATTATGTAACAAATAGTTATGGGCTTTGAACTAGAATAAAACACAAGCATTAAAGGCTAATCCTTTAAGCAAAGCCGAATAAGGCCCAAACTGATCCACTAGCTAACTGAAATCGCTATTTATGTAACACTACACTCATTTGGAGTGAGTATGAGACCATTTCATAAGTTATACATTACCTAGTTCTCTCATCATATCTCTCTCTAAGTCTTCTCTCCTTTTTCTAGTTCGTCACTTTTGATCATCTATATGTGAAATGATATAGCTTATTAGAGACCTAACAAAATCGAAAAAGAAAAACTTCAAAAGTGAAAAGATAACAATTATTTTGGAAAGAAAGGAATAAGAATTATGAAAATACACAGAATGTGGATAATAGGACACCTAAGTTGAGTTGCCTTGGTAGTAGAGTTACAATGTTTTTTTTAAACCATTGGTCATGGGTTCGAGTCCCTTTAATTGCTTTTTCTATTTTAAATTTCTAGCTATACTATTATGATATCACACCCCATGACCGAAAGTTTTTGAAAAATGACAATTCAACCTCTAAACTTATTGTATAAGTGATTTTTGTGACAATATAACTTGATAAATATAACTTGATGACATCCTAATTCAAATCTAATCTTAAACAAAAAAGTTTCGGGAAAAAAGTGCTTACAATAGTTGAAAAAAAAAATCTTGCTATAGATCTAATAAACCAATCATAATCATCTATTTTCATAAGAAAAAAAAAAAAAAAAAAAACAAAACAAAACAAAACAAAACTATCTATTTTCCACTTTATTTAAAACAAACATATCTTTACAAACCAGTAAATCTTGTTCACGAAAAAACCATCGCGACGAAAATTAAATTATCTTTCTATAGATATGCGCTTTTATATATTTTCGATGATTTGTTTTTTCAAATTTCCGACGAGAAAAATCACATGCGATTTCGAAAAATCACATGTGATTTCGAAAAATCACATGTGATTTCGAAAAATCACATATGATTCATTTTAAAAATCGCATGTGATTTTTCCGAATCAGATGTGATTATTTTAGGCAGAAATTTTGAAAAAATAAATTAGTCGAAAGTATTTAGAAGTGCATATCTACAGAAAGATAAATTAATTCTCGTCACGATGATATGATTTTTTTTTCGTGTAACGATTAACGGTTTGCAAGATATGTAACTTTAAAAAATGGGCGAAAGTTTTTTTTTTTTTTTTTCTCCAAAACTGAATGAACATGACTGGTTTATTGGATATATATGACAAATATGTGATATGATTTTTTTCTCGTGCTTACATAAAGTTACTCTACGCGTTGATCAAGTTAGGAAAAATTAATATTTAAATAAGCATTATCAGATTTATTGAACCATGGATTTTTAAGTTTTGTACCAAATAAAATAAGAGAAATTCAAAGACGACTTTTTTTCAATGGTCTGTTTTAAGACTTTTTTTTAGTTTTCAAAAAAGAATATGGCTCAACCCATACCGCCAACCCAAGACCTCTTTCAACTCGCTATAGTACAAAAAGAATGACACGTGCAAAATTTGGGTGGAATCGAAGCGGTGAAATAAATCGAGCGGTTGAGCAGTCAAGTCGAAAGTGAAGAACAAAGTCGAGCGGTTGAAAGCGGTCAATCGGCGGTTAAAGATCGAAAATGAATGACACGTGTCGAAAAATGTATGGAAAGAATGGTTGAAGCGGTTGGCGTGGCTTTTTTGAAAAAGATGTAAAAAATCTTAAAAGCACCACACCTGGAAAAAGTCCTCTTTTGGTAATTTTCTCATAAAATAATTCAGTACCTATATAAATTAATTAAAAAAAACGAGGAAGACGCCCCTCCCCGTTGCGGCGGTATCCATTTTTATTGTTTTGTGTAATGTTGCTGACTCGTTGAGAAGGTGTATATTTTATTGCCGCAATTAATGTTGCAGAATTTTATATTATTTTGTTTAAGAACTATTTTTTTTATGTAATTATGTTATCTATCTTGTGAGTTTATGTTGGCATATGTTTTTTAGAATGCTTAACGCATTTAGTTTTTTTTCCACATAAGAATGTCATTTTTTTGTACTAATGTTAGGTTTTTTATGTAAAAGGTAAAGTATGAGGGTTTTTCTGTTATATTTGTATACATGATTTTCAAATATTGACCTGATAATTTTGCATAAGAAGGTGAAATGGCTAATTCAGATAACGTTTTAGTTAGGGTAAAAGCCATAAATGCTTAACATACTTTCTAAAAAAAACTCATTCTACATATTCTATTTTTTTAATTGTTACTATTCTTACTTAAGTTTGTAATTTTTTT
Source organism: Chrysanthemum lavandulifolium (assembly GCA_022545495.1). Taxonomy (NCBI): domain Eukaryota; kingdom Viridiplantae; phylum Streptophyta; class Magnoliopsida; order Asterales; family Asteraceae; genus Chrysanthemum; species Chrysanthemum lavandulifolium. The sequence goes on along the minus strand of CM040244.1, from coordinate 232,072,771 downwards.
CATAATACATAATTTGATGTTTCTCTCTCATTTAAAATGACTTAAATGCGCTACTTCTCCTGCTTCTGAAACAAAAACCCAGATCTTTCAAAAATTTGACTGATTGTTTCTTTTTTTCTTGATCTCGATTTTATTGTTTAACAAATATCTTAATCTTTTTTGTTCTTTCAAGCACCACAAACAAGATTCTTACTAAAACTCAACCACTAAATCTTTCTTGATGATAAGGTTTAATTTCTTGTCTTGAAAACTTTCTTTGCTTCTCGTAACCGAACTCAAACACATTCTTGATATTAGGCTTTTGTTGCGATTTGGGTTTCAATCCGAGTAAGTTTTTGTATATATATATATATATATATATATATATTTTATTAACCTTTAGTTACTTAAAAACGGATTACAATAAGATGGCGAGCGAAAGGCAACAATGTCAGCTTAACCCCTTTTGATAGCGAAACCAATTTACTAAAATGAAATTTTGTGACTTAGGGTCGAAAATTACTTTGCACAACCCGTTGAACCCTAGTCAAAACTCCACAACCGCCGGGTTAGGAACCCAAATGTATCAAAAGCAAAAGGGGTAAATCGTGTTGATTCTCTAAACAAGCTTTCTCGTGTTTAGCAACTTTGCTCGATTCCGCTTTCAACGCCGCTTGTCCCGAACAAACCCATTGTCCCTTAGCCCAACAAGAGGGACACTCCAGAAGATCCACACAAGCATGTTTCCCGCCCATCCAAACACAAGTATATCACCGGCCGTAGTAGACCTCCTTCAAGCGGATCCGCTGAAAGTTCACAGGGCCTCTTTTTAGAAGAAATTCGCCGCTTAAGAACATCATACGTAACATCCCTAACCAAATCATGCCTCAGATTTGAAACCCAGAACTCCTTGCAATGGACCGCATGCTCGCCAAAGGAATCTAAACAAACCTTGCGGCAGTGGGCAAGGCTCATCACCGAAACAGAGGGATCATTAGCCGGTACTTAAGGATAGTCCGGTACTCAAAGGTCTGACATATGTTGGCCTAACCCTTCAATGGGAATAACCGTCAAGAAATCTTGAGCATGAGGAGCTCGGAGACATTCAAACACCGCTTTTGCCGAGGGATAAATTGAACTTCTCTCCAAACTTGGACGATTCCACTAAAAGGGCACACGCCAAAACATTTTGGGCTATAGGTGGGCGGTGTCCTTGTTAGAGAAACCGCTAAGATCGAAATCGTGAAGGGACATGCGCAAGCGATCCATTGCATACCCATAATCGTAGTCAACCCCATCAATACCACATCCTCAAGAATGTGATCCTCGCGAACTCCAAGATTGCGCCTCGAGGCCACAAAAGCATAAGTAGATACTTCCTCACCGAACATAAACCCAACCCACCAAACCGAGTCGGAAGGGATGCGAGCCTCCATTGAAAATCCCCAAAAAGGGCCCCACAAACCACAATGGCCTCTATTGCCTCAAGGCCATTGTCAAAAATGTAAAATGTCTTCTATATACATAGGTTGGCACGCTCGAGACCGAACATCGCCTGCGATGCCCATACATGAGCGAAGCAAAAGGAGCTCGATTGAGGGTCGCAGACTTGTGAGACAACTCATTAGTTCCACAAGACGAGATGCCCTTTTCACATCCAAACTGCTAATAAACCTCGCATCCCGGCTATGAGCGCCTCAAGGAGTTTCACACCCAATGTCGGCCTCCCAATCCCGTGGGAAACAAACCATCCTGCACCTTCACCCCATTGCATGAGGGCCAAAAACTTATGTTTTTTAATGTTGAGTTCAAGGCCGGTGGGGTCCTCACCATGATAATATCTAAGGCTTTAGCTACCTCTTTAGTGTCACCGATAATCGTATTCATCATCCAAATACCAAGCATGGATAAGAAGTCTCAACAATCCCTAATCCGATGGGCAAGTGGGTGCAAAACTAAGGCAAAAAGAAGAGGCCCTAAAGGGTCCCCTCGCTGAACTCAGGTGGACCAAATATGGTCGTCACCCACATATAACCTCGCCGATCGACCATATAAAAATCTACCCATAAGGAAATAGACGGGCATCGATTTGAACCTCATTTAAAAGGGTAGTCCGATCCACCAAGTTGAAGGCATTTGAGAAGTCAACAAGAAGCATAGCCAACGACCCATCCGAATGAAACTCATGTAAGAATCTGCTCGCGCATGGAGCACGGCCTCGCCCACTAGGGACTCCCACCCAAACCGAAAATCACCAAGGTAATTGGACATCTCCTTCTGACACCCCTCATAGCCACCTGGATACCAGCCTCCTCCAAATCGTGCCCACTATAATAGGCCTAATCCCATTGTCCGGTTTGAGCAATGGTGCGAGGGCGCAGATGCAACAAACTCCGCAAAACCTTAGGGCACCTCCCCCAAACATAAATTAACCACCACAGATAGCCTTGAGTAACCCAACAATGATAGCCGACCCTCTCCGCAAAAGCATCTAAATGTGTTGGGCCCTCAATCCGTCCCGCCCACAAGAAGTCCTTTTGGGAAAGATTGAATACACCCAAGAACGCTATCAACATCCACAACAAGTGAGGCTCGTAGAGCAAGGAAACAGTATAACCGGGAGGAAGTATGGATGCTTAGCCAACAACGTCACAAAGTATCCGTACTATAAGGTGCAACCCAAGAACATAATACTTTAACAAATAAGTGAAATGCCCGTCCGAAACTTTCCTCAAACATTGTTTAACATTAGAACACACCGAGCTACGGGACCCAGAGCCAAGCCCATTCTCTCTCGGGGCCACCCTCAAGGGTTGGGCAAAAAGCGAGAGAATAAGTTCATCAAAACCATCCCCACCCCAAGCAGCCAATGACCGTTGAATACTAAGGCATTGCAAAGACTTCCTATTACCATACTTGCGCCCTTACGGTTAAGGCCCGAAAACACGTAACGCAACGCGGTAACAACAAAAGTTTTACCCACGCCTCAATAGATGTTGGCATAGCCGCCACTTTACCCGGCGAAAGAACTAAAGCATGAGAAAAGCCATACGACAACCATGAGGATGCTCTAATATCGTGATAGGTAGGAGAACACACGATCAAGGAGAACTTCATCCACCACCACCCTCCCAAAGGAACCACTTCCTCCCAACACGTGGCCTAGCGATCCCCACTATAAACTCCTCAACATCTCCCGTAACCCACTGAACCGAGCCAACCCATCCTCATGATGACATGCCCGATCGAGAGCATGTAGACGATACACACCCCACACAACCACCGATCCGAGACCTTTAAAGCCTCCCCAACCGAAACAAACACCACAATCCGCTGAGCGCCTCTCAAGGCCCTCCGATCGTCCAACGACAAATGGAGACGCTTAATATGGGCAACCAACCGAGGAAACCCCTTCGCCCCCGCCATTCCATCTGGGCAACAATGGAAATTTCTAAAAGGACACGGCCAAACACCCACCAAAGAACAACCACTCACCTCCATGGAGAGAGCCCAAAAGGAGAAACAAACTTCGATTTAAGGATTGAGAAGGTCCAAAAACCCTAAAACAAACTCATATTTTGATTCTTTGACCAAGACGGTCAAAGAATCAAAATAAAGTGGGTTTGGTTTGGTTGAGGCAAAATGTCAAACACTTGGTGTGCAACTCAAGAAGTGGAAAAAGATGAAGGCTTTAGTAAAAATTGAAGGATGAAAGTTGGTGTAATGGTGTAAAAGATGCTTTTGGTGTAATGGGTATATGTGGTTTTTTTTTAAATGATTGTAAAAATGATTGGTTTGCTAATGTGATAAGAATGATTTTTGTTCAGGTGGTGAAGAAGACGTTGGTAGAGGATTGAGTGTATATGTTCTTGGTTTTTCAAAGATCGATAAAAGGGTTTTTGGTTAGATCTTTAATGATCTTTTCTTGAATGGATGAAACCCAACATCTTGTTTTGTTGTGTGTCTCGAGTCTTGGTGAATTATCTTGCTACTGATTTGATTCGAATCTGCGATGGATCGATGATGGGTATATGTTTATCTTTCATATCTTTTATAAGATGAAACCCGAGATCTTTAACTCTTTGTTTGCCACTCTAAAAAAATGTGACCGAATTGATGATGATGGCAAGAAAGCATAGTATGGACACACTAATATGATTTGACTTTTGGACCAAGTCTTGGTTTCACCCTTACAAAGGATCGAATCGCCTTTTTCCCGTCCCCACGTAAATAACTTCCCAACCGCGTAAATGGGTTATTAATGGAGGTAGAAGATGAAGATGTGATGAATGTCTAAAATACCCTTAAGAATTCATTTTAGTTATGTATAATGAAAAGAAATACAAAGTTTAGTAAGAAGAATAACAATAAAAAAAGTATAGTATGTAGAATGGGTTATTTTTGTAAGTACATTAAGCATTTATGGCTTTTTTCCTTTTAGTTATGGTTTGTGATAATTTTTTCTCATTACCTTTTGGCCTTCTTATTAACTTATTTTTTTTATAGTGTTTTCATTTTAGCTATATATACCGGTCTTTTTTTTTTGTTTTTGATTAGTTTATTCTTATAAATTTGATCCCAAATTTTAGGCACCTAAATTTCTCACCAATGGCTACTAACCCTAACATTGGTGAACTTAAGGAAGTGTGTGGCTCTGATGATCTTGCAACGTGTTTCAAGTGTCTGTTCAACAATGAGGTTACGGAGGATGAGGGGTTTCTGATTCGTATGGGGAATGAATGTGATCAACTTCGTGCTAAGATCGAGAAGCGAGAGGAGAGCATAAAGGAAACCAGGTTTTTGGGTCCCTTTAATGAGAAAGTTGTAGATGATCTGGGTTGTCTTCTTCAAACTCAAGAGAGAGCGCCAAAGGCTCCAGACATTGACTGCAGTTCTTGAAGAAGTTTGTGATGGTATAATGGAGAAGCAACGCCATGTCAGCCTCATGGAGTCGGATGAAGAACTTTCAGATGATTAGGTTCTTATGATTTGCGGGTTCTTTCTTTTGTTAGTAGTTTATTTTGGTTGTTTAGCAGGGTAATCATGGTGGACACTGTAATTGTAATTCCTTTTATGAATGAATGATAATGTTAACTGTTATGTTTATGTGTATTTATGTATCCGTTTATTATTATTTATTTTATTTCATTTTACATTTTATGCCAAACTTATGAGATAGATTTTTGACATACATATGAATACAAATCGTTGACTTGTTAAACGCGAGGGAAGAAAAGAATGAGCAGTAACTCTGGCTTTTAATTTCATGTCATTCTGATGAAATTAGGATTTGCAAGCAGTTTTATAAAGGGAGAATCAATTTGCGATAAAAGCATGATCTATGGCTCATAGTTGTATGCTGGTGGGTAGTGTTGTTTTTGTTGTCGTAGCTGTTAGTTGTCATAGTGTGGAGCTGCTGTTCTTTTGTTACCTGATGGTAGAATGAAAAGAGCGCGGTTGCGTTGTTGTTCTTATGAAGTTTTTGTTTTGTTGTAATGGTTGTTTTATTTTTTTCATACGACATGTCATTGTAGTGCAATTTTTATTGTATCAGTGAATGTACTTATCTTTTGGTAGACCTATATTTCCACAAATTCTATATATCTCATTTAGTTGTTTGTCTCGACTTGGAGTTTAGTGATCTTGCAGCTTTGAATATAAAAAAGAGGTTAGGAAATATGTAGAGCCTGATGCATACATAGCTAAGAACCCATGGATAGTTTATTACAGGTATGCTGTAAATGGTGTCCAAAATGTGTGCGTTATTCTAATTCGGCACTCTAAGTTTATAGCGGTTTTGTGCAGCGCTACTACAGACATTTTGTTATTAGATTGTTTAGGAATATGTAACACCCCCAAATTTGCTCAGCGGAAGACTTTACCAACTTTGGGGCGTTACGAAATCGGTACATAACATAAGTATAGCAAAACAGAATAAACTCATCCATAACTTAAAAACATAGTCAACGATAGTAATTAAGTTTTACATTTATTGAAAAGTACGAAAGTAAACCCATTAAAAATAGTTCATAAAAGCGGTCCCAAATAACATCCGAGTGAAGTGAATCCAAGACCATGCCATCACTGCCAAGCGCCTCCCAATCAGTTACCATAGCCACACTTATCAATTATCTAAGAAAAACATGCTAAAAAGTCAGCAAAAAGCTGGTGAGTTTATAGGTTTAATTAAATAACGAAGCATTTGGACCAAACAGTAAATCCACTTATTACGCAAACTAAGCCATAACATATAAGTAACCATCACACTCTAATCACATACATAAACCAACATGTTATACGTCATGGCAAGTTAATGCAACCACAAATCCAGGTGCCACCTTGGCAAATTGGGCAAACAAGTCCAGACGGGGTGGTCAACCACAATAGATCTATCTATAACATAACAAAGGACCTAATAGTGGCAAGTTAAAGAGAGACTAAACCTTAGCCTTGACTACGTAATAAGTACAACAAAACACAATTTCATAACCGGTCCAATCAAAACATTTTGCATGCTTTCTCACCCCAAGATTTAATAAAGCAGAAGTATGAATAAAAGGGGGGGCTATGAAACTCACCTCAGTCCAGCAAATGCACAAGAATCAACAGGAACAAGAAGAGTATCGACTATCAGGAAACAAAAACTACTGACTCGACACTACCTAATAACATAGACTTGGCTTAGATTATATCTCCATTCAATAATTCTCAATCCCGACTATATTACAGTTTTATTTCCAAAACTCTTTCTCATATTAGATTCTATTGTTTGGTATCCGTACGTGCGTTGTGCCGACTCAACAAGATTCAATGTGAACAAACGCTTCTCAAGAACTCAACAAAGTAAAACCACAACTATCTATGTGTCAAGTTTGTAGCTTAATAAGTCACTTAAATAGATTGTCAAAGCTTATCGAATTCGTCAACCCGATAAATTTAAAAATGTATTTGCCTTACTTATTATTCCAAAACTATACCACGTCCTAAGACGTCGTAGGATACGTCGTCATTACTAAACCTTTCCGAAATAACTCACGAGGTCTTACTTGATTCGTCAACCAAATAAGTTCGTTAGTTAAGTAAGTTAGGTGTATTAATGTAGAGTATCTGTGACATGCAATTAAATGGTATACGATTAGTATTTATGAGACTTCTAGTTTTGCGTGCCCTCGAAATATTTAGTAACCCATTTATTACACTTTCCTTTTCCTTTCCTTTGTTATTTGTTTATACAGAAACTATAAAAAGTAAATATACTTGTCATTTATTTTTCATTATATGAAAACCTTAATATTATTTATTGTTCACGTCTTAAGTTATCGTCATATCCAATTTGAGTTACCATTTGTTCGAGTCACAAGTCCGAGTCATTACTTCTCGACTTATTATGTCATTTCAAGTCCGATAATTCAATCATTGTCCATGTCACGGCCTTGTCGGAGTCAATGATGACTAGAAAGTCATTGTGACACCGACTTGGCACAAAGTTCACAAGTATAATCATCAAGTCAAATAATAATCAAGCCCCATATCCACAACCACTTCAACTTCTCGTGGTCGTTTACGACTCACGTCTAACCTAATCTTCATCACTAGTAATCGTCACACAATCGATTCCTACTTTAATTTTTACCAACACTACAAGCAATATTTCGCCGTGACCATACGGTCCCGGCATTTCCCATCTCTCGGCCATCAACCCACAACAACAATATTTCACCAACAAATTTCAACAACATCCACAATGTTTTGCCGAGACCATACGGGTCTCGGCCTAGCCTTCCCGTCACCTACACAAACCAAACGAACCATCGAGGGTTTGACCCTCTCGACTACAACAACAATATACCACAACGTCAACTTCAAACCAACCCAATCGGTACCACGGGTTCATCCGAATCCAAACAAGAGTAACAACAACAAAAAGAATAAAAAAACCAAGAATAACATCAAATCAACACAACCAAAACCACACCGTTAGCTCAAGCTCACGGTTACACGGTTCAACACACACACACGACACATAAAACGGATACCAAACCATGTTTTAGCCACATTTTTATTAACAAAACTCATTTTTCCCATGTGTTCTAGTCTAACCCGAACCAAGAATGAGTCACTGATAAGGATTTAAAATGTACACTTTTGAGGGGTCATTTAAGCCCTTAATTGATCACTTTTGTATCCGTTACTACTTAATTTCGTTCCTTTTTACTTTTTAGGTCTCTTGAAGGCAAATTGCTAGAATGAAGCTTATTCGGACGAAAAGACGCGAATATATGAAGAAAATGGCCAAAGTCAAGAATCGAGACACTCAAGTCTTTGAAATAGAAGAGACTACAGCCTCAAGCTAAATGCAACGCCGTCACGAGACATCTTGAGACGACTCAGAGAGCAAATTGCTATTTTACAAGTGACGACATCAGGTTTAAAAGAGTAGGGCGTCGCAACTCGACGGCCTAGATTTGGATCCAAATGGCGTCAGAGATTGAAGCCGACACGCCACAAGAGCATAAGGTGACCCCGTCCACAGAGTTGACATGGCCAAGACGAAACCCCACAATGGCGGCGACCAGCGGCCACAGCTAAAGAGTGACGCGTCGCATTTTGTAACACTATATATAGAATCGAATTTTTCGCTTTTAGAGAGGTAGTTTGTAGAGTAAAACCTAAACCGAACCAAGGTCAGTTTCATGCGAGATCTTAGGTTCCATACCCTATTTTACAACAAGATAAGTGTTTTACTTCATTAATTCAATTATGTCTTCAATTGTTTGTGTGTATGCTTGCATGTTCTCCATGTCCCAAGCAAATTTACTTGTGTGTTTGCTTAGATATATGAAACCTAGGTATTGAATATTGATTGGTTGTCTCTTATCTTAATTGTGATTGACCTAGTATTGCGATAGGTCATTCGTTGTGTTATTAATGCTTTATTAGTCTTTGTTGAACCTTAGCTTATAGTTACTAGTGGAATTGTAGGCTAAATATCCAAAGATAACCTTAATGTTAAGTTTATGAATCCTAGAGATTTCGTAGTCATTAACCTTAGGTAGCTTCAAAGAGTTAGGGATAAGCGATACCCTACGACCTTAGAAACACAACGTTAAGAATAAGGACGTGACAATTCAACCATCAATAGGAGATAACTAGGAGTTATAATATCTAAGTAAACACATTTTAATCATCATAAGAGCACACAACAATAGACATAGACTACACTCACCTTAGTATAGATAATTAGATAATTAGATAAGTAGAGTAATCAAGAGAAATACCAACCCCAAATCCAAACCCCAGATTAGTGACTTTCTATTTTCTAAAAACATAAAAAAGATAAAAATAATCTTCCTCAACCTCAACCATAGCGTAGTAATTTCTCACTAGCATTCCTATTCCCTGAGAATCGATATCAATTCCGAGGCTTACCCTAATACTACACTACAACGATTAGGTTTATTGCCTAGGTGTTGAAAAAACTTGCTCGACGAAAGGAAGTTCCTTTGACCCCGAACGCGCGTTGCTGCGTATCGATCACTCGTGACTCGGTGACACGAGTTACCACAATACCGAGTCACAACGCGCGTGACTCGGTCCCTACCTTTTCTCCTTCGTTGTACAACTAGAGGGTGGTGTTAGGGTGGTACTCGGTTCCTCAACCTCAACCATAGCGTAGTAATTTCTCACTAGCATTCCTATTCCCCTAGAGAACGATATCAATTCCCGAGGCTTACCCTAATACTACACTACAAGGATTAGGTTCATTGCCTAGGGTGTTGAAAAACTTGCTCGATTTAAAAGGAAGTTCCTTTGACCCCGAGCAGCGCGCAGTCGACGTATCGACTGTGACTCGGTGACACGAGTTACCACAATACCGAGTCACAACGCGCGTGACTCGGTCCCTACCTTTTCTCCTTCGTTGTACAACTAGAGGGTGGTGTTAGGGTGGTATAGAGGTGGCGCGTAGGGTAGTAGAAATAGGTGAGGAGGTGTATTTTGGCGTGTGCAGTAGGAGATCGGAAAGAGGGAGTGCTTAGGAGCGTTTTGGTGGTGGCGTTGTGGTGGCCGGCGGTGAAGTGGTGGCGAAGTGATTTTCTGGCGGTGGCTAGGGTTGGGATGAGGGAGAGAGAAAGTGAGGTGAGGGAGGTGATGATATGTGTTTGTGTGTGTGATAAATATCACATGGACCATTTATTTAATTTACTCTTTAAAATAAATAAACACTAATAATATTAAATGTGGGGGGGGGGGTTCAAACCAAAGGGACCATTCATGTACTTTTTCCAAAGTTTCCCGACTCTTAATTCCCGAGCTCATAATTACCACGTAAAATGTCTAACATGTTTTCTTATGTGCGCCATGATTCTCAGTCACGACTTTCCAACAAATTTGATTATGAATACGTCTATAGGGATTAGACGAGTACTATTTTCCAAGTTTTCTCGCAACATTAGGTTTTTCTTAGTGCCGGAGTCGAGTAGTGCCTAACTTAATGCCACACACATGATTCAACAACGTGATCTTCCTCATAATATCAAAAGGTCATTTCCAAATGTTTAACTTTCATTAAATTTTAAAGTAATGCGGTATTAAAATAGTTTTCGAAATTACCAGTTGTCACAGAACATTCCTACATATAGTAGATAGTTTTGTTAACATTTTTTACATCGTTGTCTTACAAAAGGCTGCAGACTATTCTACGGTATCATTCATCAGATGGGTCGGCATCTGTCTTTGCTTTCTTAGGATGTGGCGCTTCTTCTTCTTTAGGTGAGCTTTCAAATAGCTATTTTTTACAGAAGATGAGCTATCTTCTTTGGGCGTGCTTTTTTTCTGTTGGGACAGTTGAGAGTGGAGGAGGAGTTAAGGCTTCTGCTGAAATCTCAGCCGAGACGGGGGGATGGTCAACTGTTTCTGTGGCTGCTAGAGATCCTTTGCCTTCAATTGATGGAAAGAGTGGTGGAGACGCGTCTGATGCATGGTCCAGAACTAACCTTGGATATCCTTTGCGGGCTTGCGGCTACCTATACCAAAGTGTACCTCTATGTTTCATATTCTCTAGGTCTTTTATTAACGGCGACAACTTGTATGGGTTTGGTTCAGGTATGTAACTCAGGACATCTGCACATTCTGTAACCAGAGAGTGTGCTTCTAGGCTGAAGCATCTCATCAGCGCACTTCCAGTGACGTTGGAAATTATAGCCTTGAATCAATAACTAAAAATGTGATGTATTTTTTCTCTCGTGAACAACTGTACCCAGAGCTTTAACTATTTTATTGGGTCTATTTTAACTTTCCTGCCACGTACCTGTAGTTTGGTATCAGCTTGGTTCCTGGTTCTTGGCAGTGCTAATGAGGACGTTTGTCTTCATTTTTTTTGTTGCATCGTTTGCACCTGTTGAAATACCATCCCATTTCTTTCCTGATCTCAGTTATCACTGCTTCAATAGTGAATCTTTGATGTTGTTGTTTATGTATAGCAGTTGTTAGATAAAGTTTTCACAAATTTTTAGCGTTATGTTGGTGTGTATTACCACGAGAGTTTCTACGTTGATTTCTAAAAGTGTTGCTATCTTTACTGGCTGTTGATTTGTGGTTGTCTGCTGTTGTTGCTGCTGTGTTACTGTCAAGGTTAGAGGCATCTCTGGTCCAACCAATTTTTTGTACCTGTAGCACTATGTTGTAGTTAGACAACGCGTAAATTGGTTAAATATTTTCAGGTGTGCTTAAACCGCGGGTATGTAATTGGATTCGGGTAGTTCAGGGTTCAGATAGTAATGTGTGGTTGGCGTTCCTGACAATTGTATAGCACCTCCGTATCGCTTAGTCAGACATGAACTCACTTCTATGATAATGGGCTGTTGTAGTTCCATGACGATTTGTAGCTCAAACTTTGTTGCCATCTCATTCCAAAGGTTGAGAGTAATGTTATTACCACTGTGAAAAAAATGTAGCTAATAGGTGTTGACATTAAATATGTAGATGCAGACGTTGATTTAGTTGTGAAATCATACTTAAGGTTCTGAATCTCTATGTTTTTCCTCAGTATTTGGTTCGTTGTTGGCCCTTCGAATTCTTTGATTCTCCCAAACTTTCGGATGATTCCTATGTAGCCTGTGTGTGTATACAGATGTTATAGTGGCTGCTAGTATGGATTTTAGTTGCGAAAATTAGATTTTACCTGTTAGGATCGAGTTACGGGCATCTTCTATTGGTCCGAGTTCATTGTAAGCAGGGAAATTGAAATAATGGTCCAGAAACCCGTCATCGTGTAAGGGAGTGACCTACGTATACTTTCCGAAGAGCAATGTCATGTTGTTTTCCAAGGTTCGCTGCCAGCTATCTGTGTTTTTGCAACCAAACCTTTGAATCCTATAACATGAGTTTACCTGTAAGTTTGCCTCAAATTGCCACATGTCTCAGACATCGACGGTTGCCTATATGGCATGCCCCTGCGTAAAGCAACTTTTAAGTGTAGAAGTTTTTATGGCTGTTTTTAATGCGATTTTTGGATGTAGTTTATTGTGTTACCTTTCTGTCCAGTAGTATGAAACAGAGCCCTGTTGGATTGGGATCGGGGACATTTCTTGATGTCCATTTTTGGTAGAACTAATTCAAAAACCTGGCATAGACTCAATATTTTTAAGAAATCTTTGTATACTATTTTTTTGTTCATGTCAGGTGGTCGTTCAGGTTGAGGTCCTATAATCATTTTTAGCCCTGCCGGTGATGTTGCTCTAGAGAGCGCCACGTATAACTGCCCATGTCCAAATATTAGTTCAGGTAGGTAATCTTTCTTAATGATTTCCCTTGACTTTTGTTGATCGTCATCGTATAACAGATTTTAATGGGAACCTGCTTGCGTTTAAACAAATGGCATCTTCTCTTCCTTTACCGTTAATCCAATCCTTGGTAGAAACACTTTTTCGCCTACCCTTGTACCGATAATTATCTTAGCCTCAATCACCCGTGTTAGTAGTTGACTAACAATCATCCGAGTCTCGTTACATAGTCCTCCAGTAAGGTTGAGGTTGCGCAGTAGCATAACAGGAAGGCCTATTTTCATCTCAAGTTTGTGTGGTGGAATTCCCATAAAATTCATTGAGTTTACATACTAGATGGGATACAACAACTCAGGTGCACCACAGTCATTCCCAATAGGCACCGCTTCATCTACACTTGTGTAAAACGTAGATCTGCCTAAAACTTTGCTGTTTCATTCTTCGGTCAGACTATGGCTTTTTCTTGGAAAGCGAACACAGTTGACATCTGTAGTGAATAGATGTCATATATGAAGTATACCAATTGAAATAGACCCTTGTCTGTCGGTGGAAGACAGTATGTGTTCGGTATGCGTACCCATGAGCTGTTTTGCGGGTCGGCAAGGTCTGGTACGCCAACATTTCCATCTCAAATGTTGAGCAACCATTCAGAGAAACTTTGGGTCTGCTGTCGGACCGACTCTGTCATAGATGGACTATGGAGTCTCATGTTTTCTAGAAAAACAAACATCTTAAAGTGTTTCCACAGATAAGATTGTGCAACTGATGAAGCTATTATTGTGTCCCTTGAAGCTCCTTTTTTAACCAGTAATGTTTGCTGGAAGTCACCACCTAACACTATAGGCTTTCCTCTAAAAATCTGATGTGAGTTATCAAGTATATCCCTAAGAGTTCTATCTAATGCTTCAAAGAACCTCTTTTCGTTCATAGGGGCCTTGTCGTATATGTAAGATATAACTTTTCACATACACATCAAACCATAACACAAAGTAGCATATAGATGGAATTCTAGAGAGAAAGTTAGAGGTTTAGGGAACTTAGTGAGAGAAAGTGAAAGATATTATTATGAGCTCCAACTCTACCTTGGAAGGTAGAGAGTATTTATAGTCTTACATAAATCGCCACACATCGGGTCGTGGATCGTGCATACAGCTGGTAAAGACCCGTCTGTCCTCCACGGTGTTACTTAACTAAATACTACTTAACTTAAAATAACTACGACTACGAGCTTAACGATTACATATACTGAGGTGACCGACTTTTAATACCGGAATTTCTAATTCCTAACAATCTCCCTAAGGAGGTCACCTCAATCATGTACCAAAAATACATTGAATACAACCGATAATACATTAACAATTGATCTTGCATTCTTGATGTAGTCCTTGCTCCTAAGCTCGTAGTCATTGATTCTTCACATTGCATGTTTGGTTACTTCAAGTGGAGGTCTTTACCGATCCACGTGATAATAATTTTGAGCCATCTTTTGAGATCATCACCATCAACAATCTCGAGACATCCTTTGACATCCATTGTGATGTTGTGACTTTAGGACCGACATGCTCACATTCGGATCATGATATCTTCTCATCGAGTAGCGGAAGCATTTGTTGAATCATGATATTGGCGCAGCAGAAAGTAAGCATGGAGTGAAAATATCGAGTCATTGATGCACTAATCATGATTTCTTTTGAGATGAATGTGTTAGTGTGAGCATGCGGCTATGGATTGACCGCTTCATTCGATCACCGCAAACGCCGGGTGTACCGCATACAACAGCTAGCAATAAATCGCATGAAAGTGTCTTTGATCACTTTCGTTGAATCGAGGTACACGCCCACGGTTCCCCGCTGATCAAGACAAGTACCGCCTCGTGATCGTATAATTCAAGAATTTCCTTGACAGGTTTCGCAATGCTCTAGTCGTTCTCAAACCGAACATCTCAAAGAAGACAACACGGAGTGAGTGAACCAAATAATTTTAAGTCCACCGATTGATGAAAAGAGATTTGAAAACAATCGTATTGCTCAATAGAAATTGTTTTTGCAATACAACGAAGGTTTTATTGAAAATCAATTATCAATCATAAAACACCTTTTGGTTTGAAAATGAGTACACGGTCGATGTGCTAAAGAAAAGAGTTTTTAAGCACAAAGACCGGTTTTTCAAAGGTATCCGCCAATCCATAACTCGAACCAGATTGATTCAAGAGATTGAATCGCCCATTGTTTCTGCTCATTGTCACATGGTTGATCTATATAATAGATCTCACATGCCACCTACCAGAGCTTGTTTGATGTTGGCTCCGTAAGGCTTTCCATCTTCATTGTGAATATGTAAACACATCACTCGGATGTTCGCAATACCACAAGGATAATGCGAGGACTCAAGATATAATCTCTTTCCACATTGTGTGAAACAGAGTCTTCATTGAAAGTGTCCTAATGAGATTTATTGATGATCTCGTGGCTCTAGACTCAATTTGTGCATATTTGGATCCTATGCCGAGACTAGGAGAGGGTCTCTTTCTTCAATATCAACCATCTCTAAGAGAAAGTCGATAGATAATGTCGGTTCCCCGTGAGAATGAAACAAGTCCTTTTAAGAGGAACTTGAGTGGTTTGGAAAGTTGAAGTGCAAGGCCACCGGGTCCATGACGCCTTGTCTTCAATACCGATGTTACCATCAAGAGTATATGAATTGAACCCGGTTTCGCCTCTAAGGTTGAATAAATGGAGGGCTATTTGTTTTCACCCTTTCTCATTCAATTCTTTTAATTCTTCAACCCTTCAAGCTTACCGAGACTTCATAGCTAGAACCTTGTTGGGTTTATTCCAAGACTAGCTCGCCTTAGTCCGCACTCTTCCCATATCTCATTTTTCTCCTTTTATCATCATACCTAAGGACTTCTACACTAACTAGTGGATTGTCCTCGGTAGATCCCTCCGGCTCGGCGGATCATGGGAACACATACCTAACCTTATCATCCTTATATCACCGCATATAAAGTAAAGTTGGTCGGTCTATTTGGTATTGTTCATCCGCCATTGGATCCAATTGAAAACCATTTGAAAATCAATTCGATACTTGTGATATATTATCAAAGCATTTTGTACCGAATTGTTTTTGATATTTTTAGAACGAGAACTCCCTCAACATGTGCATCAAGTATTTGAAAATGTTTTGCACACGGAGGCAAGAGAAAGAATTAACTTCTTTGATTACCATTTTCTAAAGATATCAACATCACTTCCCACATCAAATCAAGTAGATATAGCATTTCCGGAAGGATGAGGTTTCCATAATTTGCTCCCCTCAATATGTGCCTCGAGGTTTGAAAAGAGTTTTGCACATACTAGGGAACCCGCACATTGGGATGAATGATCACGCTTTCAAATCAAAGGTTTAAGATAGATGCTCCCTCAACATGTGCATGAAAATTTGAAATCGTTTGTCACATGTGGGAAGGACAAGATGTACATTCATGTAAAACCATTTACCTTAATATCGCTTTAAATCCAATTTAAATCACACATTCTCCCCGATCACAATTATCAAAACATTTGAGATTTGTGATCTCGTATAGATTTAAATTGATTTTGAAAGCTTTTAAGGAGAATTGTGACTTGATTGTGAAAGCGTTTGAACCGATAAGGATCGGATTTTAAGACTTTAAACTCCATTGATAAAACATGCATGTATATCTTTTGAAAACAATTTAATGCCAAATAACTTTTTAATTTAATTGAAATCATTCTCCCTCAATCAATGACATAGGTTGTTGATCGAGAGATAGAGATTTTGACAAATAAGTCCCGATGATTATCAAAAATAGAGATCGAGTTATTTTTCAAAGCATTTGGTTTTCAAGAGATAAATGTTTATAGAATCGAGCATGGAATTTGAAAACATGATAAAACATGGCTCGTTTTTTCTTTTAAAACCGGTTATTGCCTCGAAATGACAATAAACCATTGTTTCTCTTTCTCCCAAAATATTTTTTTTTTTTTTTTTTTTTTTTTTTTTTTATAAAATTCGAACAATATCTAAAGTCCCGTGTCATTCTTTGAATGACAACACAAAGACCGTAGATATAATCGAATCGAGAAAAACATGACAAAATGACAATATTTTTGAAGATTTTTCAATTTTTCAAATTTTTATGGATTTTGAAAGTTTTATATTTTTCTATTTGATTTTATATAATTTTGTATTTTGTTTTTCGAATAAATATTTACAAGAGATAGATGAAGATAGACCTTTACTCCTCGCCTTCCTCCTCAAGACGCTTGAGAGTTTCGTTGAAGGCTTTTCAAACCAAGTCGTGGAAGAATAAACTCAAAACGCTCTCTTGAAGAGCTTTGGTGAAGATGTCTCGCTAACCGATATTCGCACCTCACAAAATATAGTTCCACCACACCTTTTTCCACTTGTTCCTCGATGAAATGATGTCGAATGTCGATATGCTTTGCTCTTGAGTGTTGAACGTTGTTGCATGAGAGAGCAATAGCACTTTTATTATCACAAGACAGAGGATTTTGTTGAATTCAAAGCCATAGTCGATAATCGAGATCTCATCCATAAGATTTGAGCACAACAAGATGACATGGCTATGTATTCACCTCAGAGGAAATAGAAGTACTCATTTGCTTTTTGAAGACCAACTCACAAGCTTATCACCCAAAACCGAGCACCTCCGACGATTTCGACGTGTATCTTGACAACTCGCATGATCAAGATCTCGTGATAGGCCGTTAGTGACATACCGGTGTCCTTCGGTACCAAAGACCCATATTGATGGTTCCTTGAGATACCGAAGACCCGCTTAATCGCTTCAAGGTGCTTTTTAGTAGGCTTAGCTCGGTATCTAGCACACATGCAAACAAATGAACAAGATGTCTCGTCTACTAGCAAGTGAGATACATCGTGATCCAATCATACTCCGATATTTCGTTTGGTCAATCATGATCCCCGAGAGGTCCTCATCTAGTTTGGTTCGGTCAATCATGGGGTGTCAACAGGTCACATGAATCAAATCCAAATTTCTTTAAAATCTCTCATGCATATTTAGATTGATTTATGAAAATGCCTCCGGACTTTGTGAAATTTGTAATCCCAAGAAAATGACATTTGTCCCATCATTGACATTTGAAACTTTGAACTCATTTCATTTGAAAACGATCACATTCCATTGGGTCCGCCGAGGCAAAAATAATATCATCAACATAAATTTGAACATGAATTAAATGTTTGCTCGACTTCGGTGAACAATGTAGGATCAATCGCCCTTTGATGAATCCGTTGATAGAAGAAACTTTGACAAAGGTATCATACCATGCCCTCGAGCTTGCTTTAAACCGTAAAGAGCCTTCTTCAAACGATAAACGTGAGTAGGATGCTCTTGATTCACAAATCCTTCAGTTGGTCGACGAGACGACTTCTTTAAGATCTCCGCTCGTAAATGCCGCCTTTACATCCATCCGATAAACTACCATGTTCTTACTAGCAAGATTAGCCGAAAGATTCTCGATTGCCTCGATTCGAGCAACCGAGCAAAAGATTCTTCAAAGTCTATACCTCCTCTTGACGATATCCTTTAGCAACTAATCGAGCCTTGTTCTTCAACACATCACCATGCTCATCAAGTTTTACTTTGAAGATCCATTTGAGAGCTATAATCATAGCACGCCTGAGCAGTACTAACTCCCATACATCAAGACGATCAAACTCATGAATTTCATCTTGCATGGCATTGAACCAAATATCTTCATTCATGGCGCTTTAACATCTTTTGGTTCGATCTTAGATAGTACGGAGTTGAAGAAGCACCATAAGGCATCGGTTGCGAGTTGTTTCCGTGTTGATACAGACGAGAGGGATTTCCAATGATGTTGTCTAAGGGTGATCGTGAGTCCATTTTCCGAGGTGTTCATGTGGCGCTTGTTGAGGAACCGAGGTAGCCGAGTCGATGTCTCCTCAAGAAGATGGTTCGATGATGATTCGTGAGTAGCAAATATGTTTTCAAATGGAGCATCTTCGTGAGTCGCAAAGGGATTAACTTCATCATTGATGCCGTAAACATTTCCATGATGTACATTTGAAGAATGATGATTTGTTGATGAGATCAAGGATCAAGAGCAGGGTGCTTCTTGACTTAAAGATATTGAGACCGAGGGATTGACTTCATTCATCGGAATATGAGCATCCTCTCATGTGGGAATCATCACCTCATTAGTAATTGAATCATACAGCTCATCAAACATAGGATCAAACAATTTCTTTACATCATCTTCGATGGAGGTACATATGGAGTTTCTTGAGAGGAGTTTGGAACAAGGGATGAACCAATGGGACTGCTTTTGAAGTGCGGGTCCCGAGTGGAGTGTCCAGAGCCATTTGACCGGTCACCATCAAACGAACGTGAATTGTTTCCATGATATTTCGGGTTCTTTTGTTGTAGATTCGTATCCCTTTTGTTTGGTGCATATCCTACAAATACTCCAATGTCGCCTTTAGCCCCGAGTTTGCCCAAGTCTTGACCTCATTAGTTGGATAGCACAAGGCACCAAACACACGAAGGAAAGATAGATTAGGTTTTCTCATGTGGACGAGTTCATATGGAGTTTTTCCATGAATAGTGTGAATCGTGAACGATTTTGTGTGTAGCATGCAAGGCAATTGCTTCACCCGTAGAAACATTGGAACCTTTGAGTAGATCAAGATTGTTCTAGCGGCTTCAACAAGAGTACGATTTCGCCTTTCAACTACACCGCTCGCTGAGGGGTTCGTGGAACACTTCTTTGATGGTCGATTCCAACGCTTTCATAGAATTCACTAAGTTGTTTGTTGACAAACCCGCCCATTGTCTGCTCGATAATTCGACGCTTTGTTTAGTCGAACTCGCAATGCTTGATGAGTTTGATGATGATATCGAGTTTCATCCTTTGTCCTTAAGAACTTGACCTGTGAATCTAGAGTAATCATCAACCACAACTAACACATATTTCTTCCCAAAGATATTCTCGCACCCTCATAGGTCCACATAAATCCATATGAATCATATGAAGAACTTCGTGATGAGTTAGTAGGTTTGGGTTTATGGGCATACTTTTGCTTTTTCCCAATTGACATGTCGAACAAAGATGATCCTTTTCATACTTTAGTCTAGGTAAACCTACAACTAAGTCCTTTCTCGAAAGATCGCTGATGGTGCCAAGTTCAAGTGATTGAGACGACGATGCCATAACCATGACTTTGTTTTGAAGCCTTTGATAACAAGCGATTGGTGAGGCCCTCATCATGTCATCGATAGAGATGGTGTAAAGATTTGAGCCACGAGTTCCTTTTAACAGCCTTACCATTAAGATCTCTAACAAAGGTGTATGTTTTCAAAGGCTACTTCTAGATCGTAATCACGTAATTGACCAACAGAGAATGATTATGACCTAAACCTTCCACATAATACACTCTAGAGATGACACTATCACCAACAACATAATCTCCATAACCCATAATAGCACCGAAATGATCATTACCAAATCTAATAGCCCCGATGAATTTGCTCACGGTTCATGAGTCATGACCGTCTCCAAATATATGCTTGGAACAAATGAGTCCGTGTACCACGTAACGATTTGAACGATCCGCAGCTGAACATGCATAAGAATGGATAATCGATAATTGGGATCCCCATGCAAGAATGGGTTCCATTTGGTTAGTTACAATGGTTGGACCACCCACATCGTAAATAGAAGTATTCATATCGTAGTGAGGCAATGGAATCATTGTGAATAGATGCAAGATTAGTGTCTCAGATAGCCTGCTCACAAGCAGTGATCACTTCTTAATGGAATAGTTCTACCAAGAGGCATCCATTTTCTAGTGGGCATTATCTCGATTAGTCTTATGACCAATGTGTATCCAATAGAAGCCTATTTTATCGAATGTTCTTCCCGGGTTTCCACCGCTTTCTAACTTTCTTTCGCTTTTGCCTTTTAGCCTTCTTAGCATGAATTTTAGCATTAACAAAATTAATCGGACAATTAACATCATTAGCGTAACATTAACATCACATCCATGATTAGAAATGTAATTCAAGCAAATATCAAGACAAGGTTTGCAAATAGTATCGTAATTCAATTAATTACAAGACGCCTATGGCAAATACTAGAATCAACACGATTCGCTTTATTCGATTCAAACTTAAAGTTCCTAGATTGTTCTTCTACTCTTTCCAAAGGCACATTCTTAGCTTGCGAGGTCCTATCATTCCTTGTATTGTCTTGAGACTTTGACCGCTCCCTTTAATGTCACCGACACTCTCCCGTAGGGGAATGGGAACATTAGTTTGTTTTACTACTCTTTGCACCACCGCTTAGATGTGCCGATCCGAACTACATGCAGTGCACTACGGTTCACATTCTTAAAACTAGAGGTACCGAGATTTGTACTCCTAGAAGGCACACTTGAGTTCTCTTTCTTAGCATTGATGATCTAGAATCAATCGCTTAAGGGTACACTACGGCTCACATTCAAAACATTGGGAATCGAGTGCATATCATATTTGGCCTTAGGCATCGAGCATGGAATCAAAGGGTTAACTCTCTCACCTAATGTCTTTGGGCATATTGTGATCAAGCATTCTAAGATTTCTTGAGATCGTTTGGCATATAAGCATGCATGTCCAATTGCATTATCATGAGGTTTCTCTAGCTTATCCTCTTCAACAATCTCACGCAGCATTCTAAGCAATCCTTAAGGGATGAGAAATATGTTTGAATGGCAAGTTTGTTGTTCCTTAGATGAGGGGGACGATGTCACGATAAAGCATATTTATTACCGAGTGAACCTTGATACAAGATTCTCCTCATTGATCATTGGCATTTTCCTTTTACCCGACTCTTCGATTCTCAATTTCCTTTGCAATGAAGCTATTTGTTCGTTGTTTTGTTACGAGTGACTTTAATTGATTCAAACAACTCATTGAAATGACGCTTAACCTTTTCATTTTCTTCTAGAAAACTTTCGCTTTCCTTTGTAAAGCATTTACTAGGTTTTGAAGATGAAACGCTTGAGAATTCGAGAATCTAAAGAAGGAGGCATTTGGGAGCCCGCCATATTGTTTGTTTGACCCTTTAATTGAGAGATTTGGGCTTTCAACTTTCTCGATCGTGTTGCATCGAGCTTGAATCGCTCATCACGCTTGTTAATTTGAAAACCGATCAAACTCGAGCATCCAAGATGTCTTGACATTTGAAGTTTTGACATTTTCTTTAAGATGTTGATATTTTAGTTGTAAATTAAAATGCTCAACTTCTAGTTTAGAAAAATGTTTAACGAAATTGTCGTGATCATCCAGCTCAATTTTCTCATTTAGTTTAGAATTAGTTTTTCAAGCTCAATGACACGATCATGGAGACTTTCAGGCCACGATAATTCATGAAATTTGAAGCATTAATAGAGCAATTTGAAGCAAAGTTGAAAACACATCTTGAGCAACACATTCAAGAATAAGATTCTCATTTAATGTATGCAAGTTCTTTCTCTCAATCTCATTATATTTCAAAGGCACGCCATAGTCACTAACTTCAACAACCATTGCATCAAATTCCTTTTCCATTCCCTTAATATCGCTTTCTATCCCTTTTAAGACTCTCAAAGTGATCTTTAGAAGTTTAAAGAAGGGCATGACCTCACCAAATAACATTCTTTCATTTGTTCAAACCCCTTTCTCCTTCGCTTATACCAAAGGTGTGATCCTTTTCTTGCAAGTTTTCTCAAAATCAACAAATAGTTGAAATATAACGATTGGCTAATTAATGTCTTGCTTTTAGTGGCAATTGTTCTAGGTACAAGATGCATTGGTGTATTAGGAGGATACACAATGCTTCTAGGCATTTTCCAAAGGGAGGGTTAGTTTCAACAATATTTTCCGCTTTCGCTTATCTAAATCCTTTTTCCGTAAGACTTGTTCGGGAGTCAACAATGTCTCGAGGCTTAAACTTGTTTAAGGAAATCCAGCTTTTCCTTCTTGTAATCATGAGGAGTGATAATTATGTTTTTCTCTTGCATTTGGGATCATTTTGTTTCTTATTCATCTTTTCCCTAGTGATTTCATTTGATTTCTTATCTTCCTCAAGGCACTCAACGCAACTAGGGTTCTCGCTAGGCTTAAGGATTTCATTACCATCATAAAGCACCTTATGAGCATTTCTAGCCTTTTAATTACCTCCGGATTTGGTTCCTCAACAAGGGAATGCTATGCTTATCACTTAGGACTCGATGTTTAGTGACCATGTGAGCAATCAATGGTGTTTCCTTGTATGTACAACTTGTTTTCAAGTTTGTTTTTCAAAGTTTTCGATTAGAAAATCTCTCAAGAGTTTTGATTCCTTTGCATTAAATTCTTGCTTAAGCATTTTCACATTTTCTTGAAGTTCTTGTTTTTGTTTAGTGTTTTAGAAAGTTTTTCTTGCAAGGAATTTAATTCTTGTTTCAATACTTCTTCTCTAAACTTACTTTTTCTAATTATCGTACTCACTTGGTCATCCATTTCCGCGCTCACGAGTGGTCAACTCAAACTTAGCACGTTGTTCATAAATAGCAACACGCTCTTTATAGGCATTTAGTTCGTAAATTACGGAATCATCAGGGCACATGCAAAGTATTCATCAAAGACATAGTCATTATTGATCGCAGAAGATGCATCACTTGGTACAACTTCATTTTCACTTTGTTTCACATATTGATCATATGGGACAATATTGATATTACCCATATTTTCAATATTTGATTCAATAGTTTCAGCTGATTGTACTTTGTCATGCATCCGCTGCACATCAAGATCATCGATAGTTTTAATACCTCCGAGATTAGCTTGTCATGGGATGGCCCAAATAGTGGTGAAGAAGAGACCTTGGGAGAAACCATTGGAGAAATGCTAGCCATAAAATTGTGTGTGCCGAGGTCCATCATCCACATCGTAGTCGTATGCATCACAACACGACTTGAAAGGCATTCGATGATTGTGACCTATCTCCCGAATAGGTCGCTCATCCACATCAAGATCATAGGTCTTGGCATTGCCCTCAAGAAGAAACAAGAATTCCTCTTCATTCAAAGCAAGACCATTGTCCCGAGCTTGCCGCCAGCAGATTTTATCTCTCAAGTAATCAAGATTCTCGGGACGCTTTGAGATGTGCGCCTTGCAATGTGTCCTCACCACCACGCTTATAACATTTGATGGGCTTAGCTTGACCTTGGTTACCATTCCTTCCTCGATTCGTTTGCCAACATAACCTCTCCCACCCACCTCGTCCCCGATCATACTGCCTTTCCCGAATCGGTTGCACCACGATCCTTCCATCTTTAACAAAGGGCTTGATTGTGTGGGTTAGATGCGCTCGAGGTTGTTGTTGGTTTGTGGGAGAGTATTCATGTTTTGACTAATGAGAAGAGCTAGTTGATTAATGAAGCTACCCACGTGAGCATCAAGATCGCCTTGTTTGTACATAGGATCGTGAATGAGTTTGTGATTACCATTACCCAAGGGTATGACTTGTGATGCTTTGGTTGTGATTCCGATGTTTGAGTAGAAAGTCAGAGAGTCATTAGACGAGCTTGTCTCTCCCTCGGTTGGTTTTGAACCGATTGAGAATTAATTTTTCAAACATAGCATGTCTCTCATTCAAGGAGGAAGGCATAGAGTTGCTCATAGTTTGTATTCTTCAATCCTTTAGTGAGCTTCACAATGTAACAAACTTGTGCCATTCGGGATTCATGTTGTTCACAAATTTTGAGTTCAATCAATGTTAGGCATAGTCATTCGATGTTCCTCATGTCATTAACTAACTTATGAAATCTCACATAGTACTCATAGACATTCTCATCCGGTTTCATCTTGAAGTGCTCAAATTCCATAGAGTCGGGATTCTCTGCCTTCCATAGTCAATTCGAACCCGAGAGAAGCATCTTAACATTATCCCAAACCGCCTTAGCATCGTTGTTATGATTGATCGCCTTGTAGATGTCTTTAGGAAGACCTTGAAGAACAATGTTTGAAGCCCCGATATCCGCATCAAATCTCTTTTATCCTTATCATCAAGCTCATCATACATCTTAGGTCCGTCCATTCCGTAAACAGAGTACCATCTTCATTAGTATCAAGTATGTCTCTAGTTGTCTCAACTCGATATGGTCCTTCATCAATGGATTTGAGAATGTTGACACCATTTTCCTTTCCAAGGCAATACAACTGATTCGCTGAGCCCAAGAATCGTAGTCGGCCTGCTGCAAGCATGGGGGACGAGTATCCGAGCCACCGCTTGTACATCCTCGCAACAAAGGAGATGATGAGGGGACGTTGGTAGACATGTTAATGATTATACGGATTTTATAACTCTATGATTAAACCGGAAATAGATTCTTTCACGGATTTTACTAAATCAAGAGAAAACCGTAAACAATCACTCAAGTCGCTAGAAGATAAACCACTAAATCGCTAACCCTTAATTCACTAAGTCGCTACACCCTAACTAAGTCGCTAGAGTCCCAAGTCGCTAGACAAAAAAAGCAAGTCGCTAAGTAGTAACTCGCATGCACTCAAGTCGCTAGCCAAATTTTGGCAAGAATTGCCACACAAGTCGCTAGAGATACAAGTCGCTAAAGAGCAACTCGCATGCACCAAGTCGCTACCACTGTCGCTACTCAGTAGTGGAGAGTCCACTACTTGTACTTTAACTCGCTAGATCTAACTCGCTAGGTTTAAAACCAGAACTCGCTACAATTTTGTGAAGCAAGTCGCTATGAAGAAAATAAACCGTGAGCTAAGTCGCTAGCAAGAAAACCTTATAAACATCACTTTTCAATCCAAAACAACCCAACCAAGATGATTCAAGCTAACCAAATGAAAACCTAAACACTTGTGATGATTCTAAACATGAAAGTACTAACAAAATTCAAACTTTAACACAAGAAATCAACCAAATGATGCAAAACCACTAAACTTTTTCAAACTCAAAACCACCTAAAACCACTAGAAATCCAAAGATGTGCAAGATATGATCTAACCATGGCTCTTGATACCAATTGTAAGATATAACTTTTCACATACACATCAAACCATAACACAAAGTAGCATATAGATGGAATTCTAGAGAGAAAGTTAGAGGTTTAGGGAACTTAGTGAGAGAAAGTGAAAGATATTATTATGAGCTCCAACTCTACCTTGGAAGGTAGAGAGTATTTATAGTCTTACATAAATCGCCACACATCGGGTCGTGGATCGTGCATACAAGGGTAAAGACCCGTCTGTCCTCCACGGTGTTACTTAACTAAATACTACTTAACTTAAAATAACTACGACTACGAGCTTTCTAACGATTACATATACTGAGGTGACCGACTCTTTAATACCGGAATTTCTAATTCCTAACATTGCTCTCCAAAATAGCACACTAAATACACAAAATTCGAGGTCTATATATAGATTTTACAATTGCAACATCGTTACCTTTTGCTGGTGACGCCGTCTGATCGCCGCCATTAGGGTTTCGTCTTTGCCAAGTCATCATTGGGACGACATCACGTTGGAGCTTGTGATGGCGTCTGTGTTGAAGCTGTCGCCATCTTGAGAAAGAGTTGGTCGTCTGGAGTAGAAAGTAAGTGCGGCGGGCATGTGGAAATACAAGTGACGCCGTCACTTGTTAGGATCAAAAAGTGATCTAAGCCATCGCTTGAGAGAGTTTGGACCATGTTTGAACCTGACGGCGTCTCCCTTGAGGTTGGGACTTCATGACTTAGCCGTTTTCTTTATATTTTCGCTCCTTTTCGTCCAAAAAGGCTTTATTCCGGCATTTTGCTTCCAAATGACCTAAAATGTGAAAATGAACAATTTTAAGTAGTAACGAATATAAAATGTAACGATTTAGGGCTTAAATGACCCCCTAAAAACGTATATTTTAAATCCTTATCACCGCCTTCCAATTCTGGATCATTTACATATAAGAACCTCATCCCTAACAGCTGTGATAACAGTACGGGTATGTCGTCTGACATTTTCCTCCAAAAGGTGCGCCACAAAGTTAACGGGCTAGTAACGTCCGTGAATAACAATATTTTTGAAAACAAAGCTCTTAGCTTCCCCGCAGAGTTTATATAAGCCTCCGCATCGTCATATCCATTCTTGATCATTTTGCAGCAACCCCATTGCCTCACACGCAGCCTTGTTTGTAGAGTATGTATGTCCGTCTACTATTCAGATACCTGGGAATGAAGTGTGATAACATCAAATAGTCCGAATATTAAGTGTCAATTTCCGATAATGCTCGATTTTATATCATTTATATGGATTTCACGCTTGTTTTCCTCTATATTTCACTTCGTGTAAAATACGAGCATTGGAGCTAAAGGACGCGGATTTGGAGAATATATTGAAGATATATCATAGTATGCTCATTTTGAAGAAGTTACTGCGTAACTCCTCTCTCATATTACGACGTAACTAAAGTGCGGCTCGTAAAACCAACTCAACAAGATTACTACAGAACTCTCCCAAAGATTATGACGTAACCAACTAGGTCAAATGAGGTTCCGCACTGCTGTAAGCTACGCCAGTAACTATTGTCTCACCATCGCAGAACCAAGATTTATTGAAGATACGGCAGAACTCCTTCCAGATGTTACCAGAACTTGAAAGATTTTTAGTGCAAAATAAAGAATTGGATGTTACTACGTAATCCTTAACATTAGTTACTACAGAACTGATTTGGCCTATAAATACCCCTTGAATTCCAAAGATTTCAAAGCATCCCATTTCACACACAACACCAAGTTAACGTGAGTAGAAGTCGAAGGCAGATCTAGAGGAGCATGCGGAGCTATCTCCAAAGGAGAAATCACTCCCCTACGATAAGCATTAGAATTTTATCTTTTCTTTACTTTTAATTCATGTATTTCGTAATGTTAAATATTGAATCAATTGTTCTAGTTAATATGAGCGGCTAAGCACCTCTGGTGCTGGCCTAGTTATGATTCCTAAATTGTTTTGTTTATGTTTACATTGTGATAAGGATTTAAAAGGTACACTTTTGAGGGGTCATTTAAGCCCTTAATTGATCACTTTTGTATCCGTTACTACTTAATTTTGTTCCTTTTCACTTTTTAGGTCTCTTGAAGGCAAATTGTTGGAATGACACTTATTCGGACGAAAAGGCGTGAATATACAAAGAAAATGGCCAAAGTCAAGAATCGAGACACTCAAGTCACTGAATCGGGGGGACGGTGTCGATTAATCGCGATGCCGTCATAACATATTTTCTCGACGACTCAAGAGTCAAATTGCTTATTTACAAGTGACGGCATCGGTTTTAAAAGAGTAGGCGTCATGACTGCACGGCCTAGATTTGATCTAGACGGCGCCAGAGATCAAGGCGACGGCGCCACAGCATAAGGCGACGCCACACAATGATAACGTGGCCAAGACGAACCCTAATGACGCGCACCGATGGTGTCACAATTAAAGAGTGACGCCGTCGCAGCTTGTAGGAGGTAGTTTTGTGGTAAAACCTAAACCAAACCAAGGTCTGCTCAAGATCTTAGGTTCCATACCCTATTTTACAACAAGATAAGTGTTTTACTTCATTGATTCAATCATGTCTTCAATTGTTTGTGTGTATGCTTGCATGTTCCCCATGTCCGGCTAATTTACTTGTGTGTTTGCTTAGATTTATGAAACCTAATTATTGAATATTGATTGGTTGTCTCTTATCTTAATTGTGATTGACCTAGTATTGCGATAGGTCATCCGTTGTGTTATTAATGCTTGATTAATCTTTGTTGAACCTTAGCTTATAGTTACTAGTAGAATTGTAGGCTAAACATCCAAAGATCACCTTAGTGTTAAGTTTATGAATCCTAGACACTTCGTAGTCATTAACCTTAGGTAACTTCAAAGAGTTGGATAAACGATACCCTACGACCTTAGAAACACAACGCTAAGGATAAGGACGTGACAATTCAACCATCAATAGGAGATAACTAGGAGTAATAACATCTAAGCAAATACATTTTTAACTATCATAAGAGCACACATCAATTAGACATAGACTACACTCACCTTAGTGTAGATAACTAGATAAGTAGAGTAATTGGTAGAAATACCAACCCCTCAAATCCAATACCCGAGATTCGCATCTTTCCATTTTCTAAAAAACATAAAAAGATAAAAATAATCTTCCTCAACCCCAACCTTAGCGTAGTAATTTCTCACTAGCATTCCTATTCCCCAGAGAACGATATCAATACCGTGGCTTACCCAAATACTACACTACATTGATTAGGTTCATCGCTTAGGTGTTATAAAACTTGCTCGACGAAAAGGAAGTTCCTTTGACCCCGAACGCTACCGCATAAGCGTATCAAGTTTTGGAGCCGCTGCCGTGGAATAGAATAGCTAGTTAGGAGTTCACCGCTTAGGTTCCCTTGCTTGATTCCTATCAAGTAAGCTTTTTCCCATTTTTAGCTTCCTCGTAGTCTATCCCCTTCTTCATGACCTTTGTTCAGAAACCCCATCACTTTTCATCATGGAAGGTGATAATCAACCACCATTCATCAACCTACCACCAAATGACCACCAAGAGGCCGTGCTTTGGTGAATACCGAGACCAAGCCACCTAGGCTATAGAAACACCATTGAGCTTCCCGACCAAGCCCAAACTACTTACCATGATACGACACCATCCGTTGGTGCAAAACGGATGTGCATTCCATGGACTTCATTCAAGATCCTAATCAAGATCTTAAGGATTTCTTTAAAATCGCCGATTCCATCGACCTCGATGCTACTACTCGAGACCACGCCATGCCTCTTCCAATTCTCTCACGGGACCAAGCTAGTAATTGGCTCGAGCAACTTCCCTACCGCTCCATCTCAAGTCGATGATCTCACCTCTCGTTTCCTTGCTCAATTTTTCCCACCAGGGAGAACTACTAAGCTTAAGAATGAAATCTTGATGTTCCAACAACATCAAGGTGAATCTCTTTACGAAGCATGGACTCGATTCAAGGGCTTACTCCATAAAGTCCCTCATCACGGCATTGATCTTTGGCTTCAAGTCCAACTCTTTTATGATCATGTCAACTTCCCTACTAAGCGATCCATTGACCAAGCGGCCGGTGGTAAACTTAGTGACCTCATCGCGGAAGAATCGTGGGGTATAATAGAGGACCTTGTTTCTATGACAACGAAAGTTGAATGACCCCGTGAGTTTCCCAAAACAAGAAAGGCAATCTCCTCGCCTCCTCTTGACTCACAATCTTCCGACCGAGGATGCCTCGAGCTTGAAGATCAAGTTAAATTCCTAATGAGCTCCTACGAAAATCCTAAGTCTTCACGCCAAGTGAACAAAGTTTCTTCCTCGTGTGAGCCATGTAGTGTTCCTCATGACACTCGTGCTTGCACAAGACTCCCCGAACAAGCTTCCATTGACTACGCATCCTCACGTACCAATGGAACGGGAGGAAGATTCCCTACAACATCCGGAGCTAGGACTTTCAATGACGCCCGAGAAGCATGGAAGGGAAAACCCGACTTCTATTGGGGACAAACCAAAGAATTCACATCTAATGATTTCTCTTGGCCCCCATCTCATGACCCTAACCAACAAAACATAGGAGGGATGTTGCAACATCTAGTCGCATCCCAAGAAGCTCAAATAGCTAAGCTCTCGGACCGTTTTAACCAACGACAAGCCGAGATGGATAGGAAGATAGATAACCTTTGAAAGCCATGACCAATAGTGATAGGAAGGTTAATGCTATCTCAACTCAAGCTTCCGTGTAGAGATTAAGGACCTAAGCAAGTTAGCCAAGCATGTTCAATTCACAACACCATCACCTTAGTGAAACCTAATAGAACAAATGACGGTTTAACCATGAAACGGTGCTTGAGAATAGTGAAACCCCTAGGAATGAAACAACCGAGGAAGTAGATTTCAATAAGTTTCCTATGGAAGAAGAACTCTCTCGCCACCCACATTTAGTACGAGACCTCCGTCACATGTATTGATGGATCTAAACACACACCTTGTGTTAGTGATACTTTGAGTTATATTAATAAGCACGCGGAATATACTTAGTAATACTTAGAAGATGGATTATATGATGTAATGTAAGTGAGAACAGTTTAACACAAATGTCCAATATTATTAAGAATAATACGAGTGATCTTGCTTATCACTAGGGTTATACCTTGAAGCTTACGTGAGTTTTTCGTACTCTAAACAATGACCTAGGATCTCCTTTTATAGCACAAGGAGTCCTTTACAAGATAAGTATAATGCTAACTATATAGAATATACACAAGATCCTTTCTATACTTATCAATATACAGATACATAACAATTATCCTAATAGAAGTGGTAATATATGTACTAGCAGTGGTAATGTGTTTCCACTGCTAATGCATTCTTCAGCAGTGTCTTTCACAAGCTTATCGCAAAGCACCCAAACCTTTTGGATCTTGAACTGGAGTAACTCTTCTTGCATTGCTTACACCCAACTTTCATCTTCAAGTGCCTTGTACACATTCTTTGGCTCCATTTGTGACAGAAAACACATGAAAAGACATTCATTCTTGCCTTCATGATTCTTAGATTCATAGATTTCACTAATAAACCCATGAACATCATGAAATTTTGATTGTCTTCTAGTCTTCATCGATGAATTTACATCCCCAATCACATTTTCAAGAGGATGTGATTTATGAATTGAGGTATGGGAGTATGAGAAACCGCAATCTCAATCGGCATATTTGAGATTTCAACATCATTGGCTCGAGCTTCCTCTCGTAGTCGAGTTGTATTTTCCACTTGTGTGTTGCGTTGGAAACTTCGCCCAGCGTTGGAATCAATTTCCACCGCTTTCATGATTTGCAAGATTCATATTGCCAGCCCTTCTTTCCGTAATCATTAGAAGGTTGAGCATCTCCGCCCTTAGAATATCATCATTATCTCGATAGTCCCAAAGTGGCAAACCTAATTCATCTTGACCATCTACTTGATCCTTGCTTGATTCATCATCATCAAGAAACTATTCGAACTCGAAAATCATAAGAAGATGTACCTATAGAGATAGGTACATAGTTCATAGTATGGGTTAGAGTATCAAGATCAAACAACCTTTCTAGACCAGCCTTTGACATTCACTTTGTTTTCTGTGAACTCAACATGCATATTCTCTTCAATCTTTTGGGTTCTTAAGTTGAATACTCAAAGCTTTACTAACCATGGAATACCCAACAAAATACCCTTCATCGACTTTTCTTCAAATTTGCCCGGATAATCTATGGTATTGAGAATAGTGACATGACATCCAAATGGTCTCATGAAGTCCGTGATAGGGGTCTACCTCTAAATAACTCATAAGGTGTCTTGTTCTTTGTTTTCACTACTAAAACCCTGTTTGCACATAACATGCAAGTGTTAATCGCTCGCCAAAAAGTGATTGGCAATTTTGAATCACAACATGGTTCTAGCAATTTATAAGTGTCTGCTTTCTCCTCAAAGAAACCATTTTGTCGAGGAGTTCTAGCAACACTAAATTCTCTTTTAATACCTTTATCTCTCGCAAAAATCATCCATAAATCTATTCTTAAACTCGTCCCATTGTCACACCTAATGACTTTAACTTTCATATCATATTGGTTTTCAACTTCGTGATGAAGGTCTTAAGTATGTCGCTTGTTTCATCCTTAGTTCTTAGAAAGAAAACCCATGTAGACCGCTAAAATCGCTGGCCATAACAAGACAATACTTTAAGATTTAAGTTGCTCACGGATGTAGGACCAAATAAGTCCATATGTAACATATGAAGTGGGTGAGCAATAGATTTAACCAACTTAGACCTCAAAGAATCTCGTGTTGTTTGCCTTTAAGATGTGCAACACAGTTTGATCATTTTCAAATCTTTTCTGAGGCAAGCCTCTTACCAAACCATCTTTAACAATCTTATTTATGGTTTTGAAATTAACATGACCAAGTCTTTTATGCCATAACATAGATTCATCCACTATGGCCTTTGCAAGCAAGCAAGCATAATCATATTTAGCAACAATGTTGTTCATATCAAAGCTATACAAGTTGCCTTTTCTAGGAATCTTAAGAAGAATCGACTTTCATCGTGCATCTTAAAATCCTTAGAGAACAAAACACATATCTTTAGTAAAAGAACATTGTTTTTCTTCTCACACATTTGTGACACACTAAAAGATTATACTTAAGCTCTTTTACATAGTACATGTGTTCAAAATCCAAGTTACCAGCCTCGATGACCCTTTACCAAGAACTTTTCCATTAACTCCACCTCTAAAGTCGATAAACCGCTCCATCATAATGTTCAAAATATGAGATATGACTTGTTGTCACCATGTGCCTTGAACATCCACTATCTCGTAGCCTTGATCCGATTTCTTTCTCCTTGGATGTTCCCGACATATAAGAAAGGAGTTAGTTTCCTTTGAGACCCAAGCCATGATTAACTTGGATCCGCCTTCGTATCAATATAGTTATATCAATCAAAGGTCATTGATACACCATTGGGATTGGTTGTTGAGGAAATTCCTTTAGGTTTCCATTCCCAACGCACGAGGCCTTCACAAAGATTTCCATGTTACCCCTTTTCTTGTTTACAACCCTTGCAAGTGAACTTGATCGAGCAAAGGTAATCACGATTTAGATTTAGGTACCCACTGCTGGTTATATTGAACCCTTTTATCGAAAAGACCTTTTCCCTGTTTGTGCGATTTTACAAAAGTTGTTTTGGATTTTGCACTTGTAACAGTGATTTAGGAGCAAGTGTTAATAGTTTTAGCAATGGCAAAAGTTTTAAGACCACTTTAGTTGAATCGCTTTGGGATCATTTTGTCGTATGAATTAGGGTGTATATTGTTTTGAAACCTGCTTAACTCCACCCTTTTATTCCCATGAACTTCCCTTCTCCCAACATGATAGTCACAATTAGCATGTAAATAATTAAAACTACCACAGATATAACATGCTTTATTGTACATTACAAACTCACTACCTAGTTGTTGAGATTTTACATGATTCCAACTCCTCTGGTTTCCCTAGGAGCTGATGACTTGTTCCTATACATCTCAGCATACCTTACAGTTGATCTAGGTTTATTAGCTTGTTTCCTAAGTTCCTCTGTAATAGTATTTACAACTTTTGGGATAGAAGCTTCTATATCATTTTTAACATTCTCATCAACAATAGATGAGTCACTTGCACTTTTAAAAACATCAGGTTCATGCTTAACCTCTTCCTCACTTTTCACAGATTTGAGAGGACCATATTCATGAATAAGTTCCTAAATTCTTCTAGGCCCGTATGAGCTAAATCTATGCCAGAGGTGATGGAACACCCTTAGTGGTGGAGGAACAGATTGTAACCCATACCGCACTTAACTTTACTAGTAATTTGAGCATTCCAAATTTTATCAATGGACTTAGATCGATAATAACAAGTGTCAATGATAAATTGACATTCTCATTTATCTTTTTAAGTTTTTCAAACTCTTCTTTAATGCCTCATTCATCTTTGCCTTATGATCTAACTCTCTTCTAAGAACAATCATATCATCATTATATTT
This sequence comes from Chrysanthemum lavandulifolium, assembly GCA_022545495.1. Classification (NCBI taxonomy): domain Eukaryota; kingdom Viridiplantae; phylum Streptophyta; class Magnoliopsida; order Asterales; family Asteraceae; genus Chrysanthemum; species Chrysanthemum lavandulifolium. Next base: position 232,038,362 of record CM040244.1, on the reverse strand, counting down.
TGACTCATTTTCTCTATAATGCTCTAGTTGTTTCTCTAATATAGATATGCTCTTCAAAGATTTGACACAAGATAATTAGCGAAAACAACTCGTCTTTGGTTTTCATAAGATTCATTAAGCCTTCACATTCTCTAGAAGCCCTACATGTTTTAGAACAACTTTCAAAGTTTTGTACCTCGAGTCGAGAAAGCCACGAGAGCATGTTCGTAGACACAAGAGCAACATCTCAAGGTTGTTCCTCTTGTTCATCGACCATGAAAGTCCAATCATAGCTTACATCATCAATTGCCAACATTGCCTTTGGTTCTTCTACAATTGGTTCTTTCTTTTACTTGTACCAAGTAGACTTGTTGTCCTGCTTCTTTGGTCTTCTGCATTCTCTAGCAAAATGCCCCAACTTGTGACAGTTGAAACACTCTACTTTCTTTTTATCGAACCCTGCAGTTTCACCACCATTGATGTGAATTGGCTTGCCAGTCTTCTTGTAGAATTTCCTATCCCTCATGCTAAGGAGAGCTATTTGCCATTTTATGTCCATCTCCTCCAATCATCTTCATCAATTTGCTCTATGTCTTCATGAGTTAATATAGAGCCATTAACTTAAGTGGAGATAAAAGCATAAAAGGTAGGATCTCCAATACCAAAGAACCTTCTTCTTTGAACTGCGGTGGTAACACTAGCATTACCAATGGAAACTGAGAACCAAGAAGGGCAAAATCATCCTTGTCATCTTCGATCATCATCAACCGAGGTTGACAACAATGCCAAGTCGCTAGAGCTTGTACCAAGTTTCTCCGCTTCTTCAATCTTTGTTCAATAAGTTTGAAGTTGTTGTAAAGATCATTGAGCTTCATAGTTTCAATCTCCGGTTTATTTTCTCGCACTTTAACATTATTGTGAAACTCGTAAGGCAAACTTAGAAACTTCAAATTGAGGTCTTCCTTTTCTACCTCAATTCCAAACACAGATCGGCCAGTGACAATCTTCCTGAGTTTGGTGAAGATACTGTTAGTGAGTCATTGCTTGAAGCGGAGAAGTTTTCATAACTTTGCTTCAACAATGTCTTTTGAGTCTTCTTAGTAGCATCATTGCCACCAAACACTGAGCAAATCTCTTCAAAAAAGTTCTTTTGTTGTCTTGAACTTGCTAAAAGCAATGATCTGGTCTTTAGGAAGAGTCATTAGTTTCAAACTTCGGCCTTCGTGTCATTCTTCTTCTTTCTCTTTCATCATTAGTCTCGTGTACATAAACTGTTACAACTTCGTGTCACCAACTTTCTCGCCTTCTTCACAGACTTGAAGGAATCACCGCTAAGATGATCTCCATAGAGCATAGTCTTGTATGAGAAAGTTTTGCTCAATCATTATCCTCCACATCTCAAACTCATTAAGTTTGAGCCTAGGAAGCCTTGGAGCGAGTTGACCGGTTTTTCCATCTCCACCGATTTGAGTGAGTTGGTTAAGCTTATTCCTTGGATCTTCTAAATAAAAGTATCGTAACCTTTGCTCGATACCACTTGATGGATCTAAACACACACCTTGTGTTAGTGATACTTTGAGTTATATTAATAAGTACGCGAAATATACTTAGTAATACTTAGAAGATGGATTATATGATGTAATGTAAGTGAGAACAGTTTAACACAAAGCTCCAATATTATTAAGAATAATATGAGTGATCTTGCTTATCACTAGGGTTATACCTTGAAGCTACGTGAGTTTTTCATACTCTAAACAATGACCTAGGATCTCCTTTTATAGTACAAGGAGTCCTTTACAAGATAAGTATAATGCTAACTATATAGAATATACACAAGATCTTTTTTATACTTATCAATACACGGATACATAACAATTATCCTAATAGCAGTGGTAATATATGTACTAGCAAAGATAATGTGTTTCCACCGCTAATGCATTCTTCAAGAAGTCTTCCACAAGCTTATCGCTGGTAATCATAGCTTTATTCCCAACATGTATGTTAGGAGAAGCCCTAGGATCAAGTTTGGGAACCCTTGGAATCTTAACATACCATGTTGCATAGGACACCTTTTTGTGGCAAAAGCATACATTGATCGCAAGTCCTCAATTAATATCATGACTAGCACCTACTATAATTGGGTAATGCGTGCTTATCCCAACTTGGCAAGATCCCGATAATCCTAGGGCTAGTTGCAATTTTCTTGGAAGAGTTAAGGGATTGCCTGCTCATGTAGGTAGTTTCACGCTTCCTACGGATTTCATAGTGGTAAATGATAATAGTACGCCATAGATCCTAGCTTCTCCCATGTTATTCTCGTGAAAGCCTTCATAGAAAACACCGGATGACTTATGATCCATCGTTAGGAATAGTGAGATTCAAGGATGAGACCGATGATGTAGCTTACCAAATGTCGCTTAAGATTGAGAAGTTTTCATCACTCTCAATGATGAAAAGGAACTTAAACTATCGGTCTACTATAGGAATGAGGAGGATAAGGAGAAGGGAGTAGATTATGTTATGGCCAAGATTCTCGGTTTCTATAAGGATTGCTTGAAACTAGGACCGGAATATAGACTAATTGGGAGAAGACGATTTCTTAGAAAGATGCATAATAGAGCATTACTATAACATGGAAAACCCCAATAGAGACCGCCATGAGGAAGAAGGTGACTGAGAACGAGATGACGTAGGGCACGACTTGAGTCTAGCTACAAGACTCATAAATAAAGAAAACGCCGTGGAGGCAACCCATGCTTAATTGTTTGCCTGTTTGTGTGGTATATCTTTTAGTGATTGTTTATCCTCATGTTTAAATTTGTAAAAATGCTTTATTTTGTCTTTAACCTCGCCTTAATTACATATAAAGGTATTTTACATAAGGGATAAGTGTAGGGAGGATTACACACGCTTTCAAAAGAAACGTGAACATGAGAATTTCAATTAATTAAAAGATATACATGTGTGTTTGTTCAAGTCAAATGCTTGTATCGAGTCATAATCGATATTTTTGCGTAAATTTTTCCGATTTTAAAGATAAAATGTTCCGAAATTTTTCCGAAAATAGCGCACTGGGTTCGTCAGATAACCGACGGCGTCGGTCGCAACTGACGCGTCGGAGGAGCGTAAATTTTACTACTTTTTCTCGTTTCGTGCTACTTATAAATTTTTGAATTTTCTAGGTCTTAATTTTCCGTAAAATCAGAAACATCCATTCCACAAGCATTATATCCTAGTTTAGTAGAGTCTTATATATATTGTTACCACCGATTTTACGCCAAGGTTTCGCTTTGTTTTCTTCAAGTGTGCGTGTTTTATTTATCAAGAAGAAGATATAAAAGATTGGAAGAAGCTTTTCACGATAACATTCTTCTTGAAGAAAGATTTAACCACTACTTCACACGGATCCTACCGAGCTAATCGGAGTATTAGTTTTTTAGTTTTAATTACCTTCCATTATCATAACTTTGATATTTTCGGGAACATTGGGGACAATGTTCGCTTTAAGTGTAGGAGGAAAATAAAACGGAACTTTGAAACTATGCTTATCCTTGACTATTTGCCTTGTCCAATTTCATTTGTGTAATAAACCATGAGAAATATCGGTTAGGGTAATTTTGGCACCAAATTTAAAATTTTTCATGACATGTAGGAGTGGGCCATTAGTCTTAATAAAGCGTCACATGGATAGGAAATTATATGACTAGCACAAAAACCCTTTACCACTTAAATTCTACCAAAAATGTGAGGATCGCCCTTAGATTAGTAGAAATTAAAGCATTCATCTTTAATGCTTAGAGTGTGAACCGGCAATATAATAGATTCTAGAACTTTTTTGTGATGCATTACGAGATCGCTAGTAAGACTACACTTGTGTAGTTAGGAATAACTAAATGATAAGAGGCATTAGGATAACCCTTGTTTGATTCCCATAATATAATTACTTCTTCCACATCGGTTGAGTAATTCTCCCACACCCTTGCGTTGTACTCATCTTTAGTACACGATACCCCTAGTTAACCCCTCAGAGCATTGTTTACAATCCACCCCCAAATGTACACCAAAATTGCCTTAGCCTACCTTGTATGCACTCACTTTTAGTGCATTATTGTTATCATACTAAACCCTTAGTTCAATTATCTAGTTGCTTGCATAAGTTGCTAAGTCGAGTCATATCCTTTTGTACACGCTTTGGGACGATTGGGACTCATAGGAAAAGTTAAATTTTATGAAATGACGGAAGGAACGTTAAATTCAAATTCCCTTTATTTGCGTAATAATGTACTCCAAGTGTTTTGATCTTTTCAATTCGGGTCAAATTAGTGTTAGAGTAATAAAACTTAAGTGTAGGGATGTGCCTATAAATCCCTATTATTTTGATGTTATCATAGAGGATGGTAGAGTAAAAGTGTATGAAAAAAAAATCGAAAAAAAAATAAAAAAATAGAGTGTAAAAAAAATGGACTACCATCCTACATCTATCTTTAAATTTATGTTTGTTTGTTTCAGTTATCTAGAGTTTAGAGTGTCAAGTCTTGGTTTAGCAACGTCATTCTTCTCATGCTTGTAACATAAAGATTTTTGACTTGCCACCACTAAATCGCCTATCCCACTAAACCCTTTGTTTCCTTACCGTAAGCCTAACGTTACAACCCTTTAAAAGACCACTTGAATAGTTTTTCTTAGGTTCTTACGCCAAAGCGATGGAGGTTTGATCTAGTTTCAAGCCTATGGTAATCTATGTACTAGGACAAGTTAATGAGTGTTTATCTTCCATTTCCAACTTGATATATTTCATATACACCCGAGAGATGTGAGTATCCAAACACCCCTTGTGAGGTGCTAGTATGTAATTTCCGTGCTTGTTATGACTTTTATGGGCTTATATGTGTTGTGAAATGTTCTAAACTAATGCTTCATGACCCTAACTTATAAATTAATTGGCTAAAGCACATTTGCTTGAGGACAAGCAAATACCAAGTGTAGGGATATTTGATAAGGATTTAAAAGGTACACTTTTGAGGGGTCATTTAAGCCCTTAATTGATCACTTTTGTATCCGTTACTACTTAATTTCGCCCTTTTTACTTTTAGGTCTCTTGAAGGCAAATTGTCGGAATGACATTTATTCGGACGAAAAGGCGCGAATATACGAAGAACATTGCCAAATTCAAGAATCGAGACACTCAAGCCGCCGGATCCAAGGGGACGACATCGGCATTAATCTACGACGCCGTCATGAACATGTTTTGTGATGACTCAAGAGCTAAATTGCTTATTTACAAGTGACGGCATCGTGTTTTAAAAGAGTAAGGCGTCGCACTCGACGGCCTAGATTTGATCCAGACGGCGCCGAGAATGAAGACGACGGTGTCAAAGGCATAAGGTGACGCGTCACAATGATAACGCCAAGACGAAACCCTAATGACGGCGAATTGATCGGCCACAATTAAAGAGTGACGCCGCAGCTTGTAACATTATATATAGAATCCGAATTTTTCAGTTTTTAGGAGGTAGTTTTGTGGAGTAAAACCTAAACCGAACCAAGGTTGTCTTAAGCGATATCTTAGGTTCCATACCCTATTTTACAACAAGATAAGTGTTTTACTTCATTGATTCAATCATGTCTTCAATTGTTTAATTTACTTGTGTGTTTGCTTAGATTTATGAAACCTAGTTATTGAATATTGATTGGTTGTCTCTTATCTTAATTGTGATTGACCTAGTATTGCGATAGGTCATCCGTTGTGTTATTAATGCTTGATTAATCTTTGTTGAACCTTAGCTTATAGTTACTAGTGGAATTGTAGGCTAAACATCCAAAGATCACCTTAGTGTTAAGTTTATGAATCCTAGAGACTTCGTAGTCATTAACCTTAGGTAACTTCAAAGAGTTAGGGATAACGACACCCTACGACCTTAGAAACACAACGCGTTAAGAATAAGGACGTGACAATTCAACCATCAATAGGAGATAACTAGGGAGTAATAACATCTAAGCAAATACATTTTTAACTATCATAAGAGCACACATCAATTAGACATAGACTACACTCACCTTAGTTTAGATAATTAGATAAGTAGAGTAATCGGTAGAAATACCAACCCCCCAAATCCAATACCCCGAGATTCGTACCTTTCAATTTTCTAAAAAAACATAAAAAAAGATAAAAAATAATCTTCCTCAACCCCAACCTTAGCGTAGTAATTTCTCATTAGCATTCCTATTCCCCTAGAGAACGATATCAATATCCGTGGCTTGCCCTAATACTACATTATAGCGATTAGGTTCACTGCCTAGGGTGTTATAAAACTTGCTCGATGAAAAGGAAGTTCCTTTGACCCCGAACGCGCTACGTAAGCATATCACATTGCTTCCGTGTAATTATTTCTAAGTATATGCATGCATAGTTTGTTGGTAGCTACCCTTGTTTTGGTAGTTTTGAATGGCTGTAGTGGCTAGTTACTTAGGAGATATGACCAACTGACCCTAAGTAGGTAGACTGAGTGGGAAGGGTAAGATATGACCAATCGACGACCCTTTCTCGCTTGCGATTTGACCAACTGATCACCTACCGCTTGGATGAACTTAAGAAGTCTGGGATGAGTGTTTAAGATGCTAGCGCCCGCACTCATTGTTATGCATCTAGTATGTAGCGGTACTTAATGACTTGGCTTAGGGGACTAAGAACAACTGGGCTTATGACGGGTCACCTGATTTCTCCAGTGGGACCCTTTGCTGATAGGTTAGGACGAACTGATCAAATGATGTCCTAGCGACTTTGACCCCACCTGAAGTAATTGGAAGTAATTAGACATAAACTTAACTAGTTAGGATGAATAACTAGGTTAGCACCCCTCTCCTTTATTTATCACAACCATCGCCTTTATTTGCTTTACTAGTTAATTAGTTAATTCAATATCATAATCATATTAAAATCTGTGACACCTAGACTTAGTTTAAATCCGCACACATAGCTCTTGGGACGACCTCGGTTTTACCGAATACTACACTACACACGACCGGGTACACTGCCCGTTAGTGCATTAAGGTGGACCATAGGTATAACGAGACTTATAAATATTAAAACCTGGTCAGTAAAACCTGCATTAAAGTGCATCCTTTTTGATGACACAGTAATATTCACTGGTAAAATAAGTCACCGGCGCTTGGGTGCACGTAGGCTAGCCTACCAATTGCAGGTCTGTTCAACTGGTAGCGAGGTGACAAGGCCTTATCTCTCTTTGACCATACAAATTCTGATGGGAATTGAAGGTAAGTAAGGTGTCAGCCTAGTGTAGAAGAGTCATTAAACACGAGCCATTCAGTGAGAGTTGTCTTCCAGGAACAAGGGTTATTAACTACAGACTGCAACGTTTGTCTACTTCTAAAACTGACTGACTGCATATTCTCTAGATGAACTACTAGTATTTGAACGACTGGCTCTCGACTATGAATGTTGAAACCGAATATGCTCCAACAGTGAGGGCCTATGCACCTAGAACCTACAAAGTTTTTTATTTCGTAAATGCATGTGTTTAGGGCACCGTTTGAAGTGGAGGCCAGCGATGGTGCTCGAGCTTGTTCCCCGACATGTCTTGTTATCCTAGCAACAATTCTATTAGTACCTTTTGAAATATACTTGAAGAGGTATTTGATGAGCATAGTCCAACCACAATACTCTACATTTATATACGTGTAGAACACCATACACAGCTCACGACTATATGGAAAAACATATGCGTTGTCCAGTTTCACTCATTGTCGCATTGCATTTATCTGCCCATCCCGCCTCCGATAATGTACATACCCCGCCTTATTGATGAACGTAGACGAGCAATTCTATTTAGGAAAGTATTTCTTGCAAGTTGTCTTATTTTTCATACACTGGGCGTTTGGAAAAGCGCCCCCACATGGCCCATGTACCATGAGCTCTGATATAACTCTAAACCCTTCTGGGTCATGGACTTGATCTGGAAGTTCTACCCTAATGTACCTGTCCACATCAGCTTCTCGCAGAGCGTCAGACCACCGTTTGGTCCACAATAATATATGGCAATGTGGTAATCCACGCTTTTGGAATTCAACTGTGTACAACACTATCAAAATAACTAGTGTTAGTAATGAGATGTAAATGTATGAAAAGTGGTACAGAAAATAGACTCATAGAAAGTTAAGGTCACCTATGCTTGCACTTAAGATCTCGAAAGCCCGTTGTTCGCGTACATACTTTATAAGAGCATGAATCTTGCGCTCGAAGATTCCCATCAACTACATTAGGTCTGTCAGCGGGCGTGAGTTCAAGATACGCTTCCATGTATTCTTGAATTTTTGGCCACTTTGTATTGCACGTAAAAGTGACGAAGAAGGAAGGGTTTCCGTGGATCCTACAAATCGCCAAAGCATCCAGATAATGACTATACATATATATGGGACCTCCCATGAATGATGAAGGCAAGATGATTCTAGAACCCACGTCTGACCCATCACTATCCCCACAACTTATTGCATCATACAGGCCAGCTAGGTAATCACCTCTTATGTCTGCCTGGTTGGGTCTTGATGCTGGATTTCAGACCAGGTTTTACTATTTATAATTTCTCGTCTAGCTAAGGTCTACATATGCACTAACGGGCAGTGTACCCGGTCGTGTGTAGTGTAGTAATCGGTAAAGCCGAGGTCGTCCCAAGAGCTATGAGTGCGGATCTAATCTAAGTTCTAATGTCACTGATTTTAAAGGGGTTTTGAATTGATTAATAATTAAACAAATGAAAATAAACCGAAATCAAATTAAAAGTGATGAACAATCAGTAGGGAGAAAAGTGCTAACCTAATTACTAATTTTGTTACGACATAATTAAGTTTTCCTATTAATGTTTTCTATCGCTTCATGTGGGGGTAAATGTCACTAGACTCCTCGGGTGAATTCGTCTAGCCTATGTTCCATAGGTTCATATTATGTAACCATACGATTGCCAGAGTTCGTGGGTTAACCTATGTAGAGTCATTAAGTACCGGCTACAATCTAGACTTATTCTAAGGAAACCCGTCCTCTTGAAACTTAGGTTTCCCCTTAACTTCTTAAGCATCTTCGTTTGGTAGGTGATCCTATGGTCAATTCGCATACAAGATAGTGGTAGTCCTATGGTCAATTCTTACCATTACTCGCAACCTATTCATCTAGGGTGCGATGGTCAATTCTCCTAGCTTCCTAGATACTACCAAACATTAACACTACCGAAACAAAGGTTTCCACGAATAAGCAAAGAAAATAAGCACATAAAGCGATACAAAAACGAGAAAACTAAATCATGGCAATAACAATTTTATAACTAGGCTAACACCAAAGGTGTTTAGCCAGTCATATTAAATAATGTAGGAAATTCAATGTTTAAGATAATAATGAAAGGCATTGAATTAAATAAAAATATTTGATATGAAATACTAAAACTTATGTAGTAAAAGGCGTGAATTCTCCCTTGGAAATGCTCCGTATGCTGTTGAATATCGTCCCTCTGGAAGCCCTTTTACGTCCCTTGGTGTTGTGTGTTGGGAAGTTGTTTTGAAAATGCAGAATTAGGGCTTGTATTTATTGCTTCGTCAAAGTTATGACGTAACCTTGTGAATTGGTTATGCCGTAACAATCGTATCTTAGACGATCTTATCCATAGTAAAATGTTTACGGCATAACCTTAAGAATGGGTTACAATCGTAAAGCTCTCGTAGTGAATTTCATCACTTTTACGTCGTAAACTTACAAATGGGTTACGACGTAAGTATCTTGACCATAAAAATTCTTCTAATTCTGGAATTATATATGGCGTAACTATGTTGTGAACTTACGCCGTAACCTTGAACTGCATTGACTTTGGTCTTTTTGTGTAAATCCTAGTTACGGCGTAAGTAAAGTATGGAATTACGCCATAACTATTTTCTGTCCATCATACTCTTGTATATTTACTTTAATAACCTTTCAAATATGCGTCTCTTCATTCCTATGCTCATTAATGACCCGGAAATGATAAATTAAGAAATAAGAGTATATTTTCAAGTAAAACAATACAAATAATGAGCATATTAGGGGGAATTGACACTAAAATATCAGGATATTTGATGTTACTTGCTTTCACAAAGTCCATTCTACTTTGTTCAATGCTGCAGTACGCGGTCAAGACATTTTGCTGGAATAGCCTCCCACCCCTACTCAGCAAATTGTAATAGCCTAAGGTGTCGTGCAGTTGGTATGCGCAAAAGGCTTTCATGGACATACGTTTGCCTCTGCGGGTCGAAACGCTGTCAATATTCAGGTAGTGAAGACCTAAATGATATCTATGCTCGCCATATACGAACAACAACAAAAATTGGGCAGACATGTAAATGGCGTGTAACTTATGGATCCGCTGTGATTGTCCCAAGTGTGCTTCCAATATTACATCAAAATCAGCTTCTGTTTCTGCAATATCATCGAACACGAAGGCGCCAATAACATCTATGATTGGTAGCTCATACTGTGAAGCCTTTCCAACACTGAAGAGCCTAACTTTGAATTCTGGGACATCGTTTTCTTCCCCCTCACTGTCCTGAACAACCGTATCAGTGCGTTGTTGCTGTCAAGGAAGATTATTAAAGTCTGCACATTATCTGGCCTTAGAACACACTAGGAAGCTTCTCTAAAGTGGCTCAACCTATTTTGAACCTCATTGGCAGTGTCGTAAATGTATAATTGTAGGAACCTGGGAGATTGATCAGGCTCGGGACAAAGTCGACCTATTCGATGGTATATTTAGCCAGATATTTTAAACACATATGGGCCCCTGCCGGCATTGACGGACTCATCAATATTTGCTCCCAGAGATGTCATTGTAAACATCTGGTTATAGACGCGAATGTTTTATAGGAAATGGTTATCGGAAAAGAGTTGTTGGATAATGGGAGGGTATTCTAATGGTATGAAAAGATTAACCCTTCCTTGAAGACAACAACGGTGATATAGAGATCCCGAGGCTGCAATAGAGCAGGCAAGCTTTTCCTCATCCCAAAAGCAACCTTACAATGATGACACACTCTACTGCAAGCGCCAAACCGCTTATATTCGCTAGGGGGTCCTGTTCAAAGATAAACCAAATAGGCATTAAACGGAATAGTCCACAAAATGTATAATAAAAAACGTTAATTTAAAACATTAGAGACGGTTACCTGAAGGAAACGTAGTGCGCCTTTGGTCAGTGAACCCTGATTCACATGCATTACGATCGTAGCCTACAGGAATAACACTATAGTCAGCACCGGCGGATGCAGTTTTCCAACCTCAAAACTGTACCCAATAAAACATACCTTGCGATGTCCGAGTGGCTGCAGCATGGTCAATGGTACCCGACTGGAAGTACAGAATGACTGGTTCACGTATCGTCCCTGCAACAATACAAAAAAACTAAAGCACTGTTCCAAAAGTGATACAAAGTATATAAGGTTTAAAGAAATCATATCAGAATATGACCTTCAAACCTAAACGTATGTGGAATGGTAGATTCAATGTTTTGCAGACCTCTTGTCGACTGTGAGCAACAACTGTCATTTATATCATCAGATGCGAATGGTTCACGACGAACCGGAGCAGAACTGCCATCGCAGCCAGAGGTTGGCCCTTCAGTCTCCGAAACGCTCATAACTTAGCCTACAGGAATAACACTATAGTGAGCAACAGCGAAAGCAATTTCTTTCATTTCTAACATAAAAAATGTGCCTAATACAACATACCTTGCGACGCCCGAGTGGCTGCAGCATGATAAATGGTCCCCGACTGGAAGTCCAGAATGACTGATCCGCGTATCGTCCCCGCAACAATAGAATAAAAACTGAAGCGTTGCTTTGAAAGTGCTACAAAGTATATAAGTTTCGGAAAAATGATATCAGAATATCACCTTCAAACCCAAATGGCTGTGGACTGGCACATTCAATGTTTTACAGACCTCTTGTTGACTGCGAGCAGTAGCTGTTATCTATGTCACCAGTTGCGCCTGCTTCACGACGAAGCGGAGCAGAATTGCCATCACAGCCAGATCGAGGTCGGCGCTTCACTATCTAAAACAGTTGTAACGCTGCCTACAGGAATAATAATACAATCAGCAACTACGAATGCAATTTCTTTAAGGGAGAATTGCATATATACCCATTAAAACTCAAATATTTGCATATTTCCTCAAAATACAAGTTTTTAATGCAGGATGTACAATGCAAATTAAGCATGTTTTGGGTATATATGCAAATATGCAAGTTTTAATGGGTATACATGCAATTGCCCATTTTTTTAATTTCCAACATCAAAGTACGCGCAATACAACATACCTTGCGACGTCCGAGTGGCTGTAGCATGATCAATGGTCCCTGATTGGAAGTACAAAATGACTGGTCCACGTATCATCCCTGCAACAATACAATAAACACTGAAGCATTGTTTCAATCGTGCTACGGGGTATATGAGGTTCAAAAGAAGTATATCAAAATATCACCTTCAAACCCAAAGGGCTGTGGAACGGCACATTCTACGTTTTGCATACCTCTTGTTGACTGTGAGCAACAGTTATTATTTATACTACCGGGTGCGTGTAGTTCACCACAAACCGACATAGAATTGTAATGACAGCCATAGTTTGGCGCAACACCCTCTGAGATACCCATAGGGGTGTAGTACTGAGATAGTAACCTGAGCATTTTAGCATTTTTCTACAACTGAGGCTGCTCGACGTAGGTAACCTTCCTTTTCGAAAAAGAGAAGAGACAACTATTGCTTTTCACTTAACACGGATGAAATGTTAGTTGCAGCCTGTTGGCTTAAACATTGAATGCCATTGTACCCAAGACATTCACTCCATTCACCCCCTACATCAGGGACAATGGACCCTTCTCCACATACTGAATACCTAGATTGGAAACTATCCGTCTTACACCTTTTGGTAGATACGACCGTATCCAACTCTTCATGAACATATTCTTCCCTCTTGAGGATGTGATCTCCTACACGGTTGTCGACAACACTAGCAGTTTCATGACAACTACCAATAACCACTGACTGGCCCAACGGAGTCATACCACTGTCGTTTATATTCACAACACCATGATTCGGCGTGTACACCTCATTTAAAAGACCAAGAACATCGTACCTGAGCTGTTCAAACAACTGACCCCCTACGTTAGGGACACTCAACCCCTCTCCACATAGATAATACCCATATTCACAGTTATCCTTCTTACACCTTTTCACAGACACGTTCTTATCCAAGTGTTCGTCAACACATTCTTTCCTTTTGAGCCTGTCATCTCCTACACGCCTGTCAACAACATTGGCAGTTTGACGCCAATTACCAGTGACCTCTGAGTGCCCTAACGGAGTTTTGCCAGTGTTGTCTACAGTGACAACACCCTGGTCTGGCACACATGCCTCACTTAGAAGATCTCGAGGGCCATATTTTTTGCATGCTCTACCTTTGGTTTTCATAACTTAATCTATGAGTTTGGTCAAATAACAATTATATAAAATAAATAAACATAGTAACCTTAAAGGATCTACACATACGTATTAGCAAAAAAAGGTTTTTGGACATTCATGCATGAACAAACAAAACAATCAGCAACTTTGAAGAGCAAAAACACGAAAAAAAAAATGAAAACACAAAATACTAAACGTCTATCGGGTACATGATCAACAAAACTAACATGCAATACATTAAAACAATGAACATATCATTTACCTACCCAAACCCTTGTAAGCAGGACAGGTATGCGCTATCTTCACACAAAAGAAACCAAATGGCTAGAAGGCAACGAAACGTCTTATATCATCAACCTTTTTTTGGGCCAGACCAAGCGAATGGGCTGCTGATAAACATAGCAGCTAAGCCATATGTGGGCTTACAAAACGGCCCTGATATTAGTAATATTTTATTGTGAACTGCATGTATAATTTATTGTCCACCGACAATACCGATTAATATATATATGTAATTATAATCCGTCACTACTCGCGGGGTCTCAATTCTCGTTAGCCACACGAAGAGGTCCCGATGTATCAATATTATTATTTGGGTGCATTTGGTATCTCTTTATGGGAATGAGGTAATGATAGTTGTAATTATTTTAAGTGTTTGGTTAAGATGATGGGCTCATATTATATGGGAATGAAATATAAATATTGTTCATACTTCATAAAAGCCCAAAAAAGGAAAAATGAATCTATTATAAGTGAAAGACTCATCTTATACCAAAACCGATATCAATTGTGATTCATGACATTATACCAAACGCACCTTTATAATAACTAAAATATAAACATCTAGTAAAGACTTTTAGACCTACCCCAGAAGAAAACAAACGAGTCACTCTGAACGCTTTAACTACGATATGTACCTTGCAACATAAAATAGAGTATGTTTGTTTTGATATTCGAATAACATTATAGTTTATTAGTAGTGGTAACTATAAGGGTGCGTTTGGTAGAGTAAATCTGCAGAAAAGAAACGAAGTAGAATAAATCTTGAGATGAAATCAAGAGAATTCGCTTCAATTCTAATGTTTGAAACAATGCAGATGAATTCTTAGAAATGAAAAAAAATTATTTAAATTATTTAAAAAAATATCTTTTTTTAAATTTATTTTTAAAATTTATGTACTTTCTTTAAAATAAATTATTTTTAAAATGTATTTATTTAAAAAACTTGTTTTTTTTAAATATTTTTAAAATGTATTTATTTAAAAAACTTATTTAAAAAAATTAATTATTTTTAACTTTTTTACTTATTTTTAAAATGTATTAAAAAAAAAAAAAAAAAAAAAAAACAAAAACTTGTTTTTTAAAAATATTTTTGAAAATATATTTATTTAAAAACTTATTTTTTTAAAAAATATTTAAAAATATTTTTAATAATGTATTTAAAACAAAACACATTATTTAACAAAATCAGTAGTTGAAAAAAAATGCCACACCAATTCTCCGAATTCTCCACCAAATGAGTGGATATAAAGTTGCAAAAATACAAAGGGATGATTTCTGAGATTTGAATTCTCCGCTTCCCAAATTCTCTCAGACTACCAAACATGAAATCAACCAATTTCTATTTCTTTGCCCCATTTCTTTGTACCAAACACACCCTAAGTGTTTTCTCAAGAGTTTGTAGTCGTAGGCATTAACTCTGGTATTTATTTTGGGGGCGAATTTATTTTGGGGTAGAATCGGAGATTTATTTATAACTCAACTAAATTACCCCTAAACCTACAATATTTACATTAAGTGTCGTAAATTTTTTTTGGGGGGGAGGGGGGGGGGCGGGACCCTCCCCTGCCCTCATAAAGGTCCGCCCCTGTTTGTAGTAATAATAAATTAAGAGACCTACAATATATGCATAAAAGGACTGACCAGACAAGATTGTTCATAAAAAATCAAAGTGAGATGGGATGAATTGCACTAGATGTCTTCAAAGGGGTGCGTTTGGTGCCGTCTAGGGATCTGGATCAGCTCAATACAAAACTGAAAACCGCGCCAATTTAACGTAAATAGTTGTTGGTTCGGTTCTAGGTTAGAGTCGCTTTGATTCCAAACTAGGTCATGCTCTTGAATCGAATATAGTATTAGTTTTCTCTTAACTTGAAAGTATAAAAGCCTAAAGAGTACTTTTTGCAAACTTAGTTGAAGACGAAACTTAGGCTAGCCACAATGGCTTGGGTTGTCGTCGGTTGAGGGCCCTCGGTTGAGCAAGGTCGACCCACCGCGGATACTTTGGCCAAGCAAGGTTGAGAGTCTCTCCTCGAACTAGGTTGAGGAGACAACCGAGTTGAAAGCCACAAAATCAAAAAAAATCATACGGTTTGTAAAAAAATAAAAATTGCTGCACACCATCCGCAGAATTGCGGTCGCTGCGTCGGTTTCGGAGAGAAATGACAAGACCGATTTAACTAGCTCAAGAATCGTGTTCAAATTTATA
The DNA here is from genome assembly GCA_022545495.1 of Chrysanthemum lavandulifolium. Taxonomy (NCBI): domain Eukaryota; kingdom Viridiplantae; phylum Streptophyta; class Magnoliopsida; order Asterales; family Asteraceae; genus Chrysanthemum; species Chrysanthemum lavandulifolium. The sequence goes on along the minus strand of CM040244.1, from coordinate 232,022,409 downwards.
TATCGTAGGACGTTTTAAAAGCCTAAAAATGTACAAATATGAGAGGTTTAACAAAATATTTATAAAAAGTTTATAAGTCTTCGTTTTGTTTCAATCAATTTGTGGCCTTATGGGTTTACATTCAAGTCTATGTATCACGAAAAAAGTCATATTTCTTGGATCTTTTTGTAATCTCAAAACAATTAATAATTTTGTTACTTGGAACATGTGAATTTATATATTCCGTATTAACATTTGACAAATGTTGTTTTATTCTTCATCTACGTTCATCTACAATAAACTTCATTTGTCAAATGTGTAAACATTAAACACTCCCTAAACTTTTCCAAAATGACAGAATATCTCTTTAGTCTTTAATCTATTAAACTTATATATTACACACCTTTATAATAACCAAAAAATTCATCAAACTTTAATTTTTACTCTTTGATAAATGCAAAAAATACCCGCTTAACTTTACTAAATATCAACCCTTATACCTGTTTACCTTTATACTTTCACACCTCATTAAGTTGAATAATATAACAAATTAACCTTATACTTATTAGACCTTACGTTTTTCCATTCATTTACATTTCCTTATCAATGTTAATGCCGTTTCTTGAGAAAATATTTTTTATTTAAAACTTTATTTTGTAGCTTCAATTCAAGATAAATGTTTTGCGCATGATACAACGCACAAGAAAAAGTTTCTTTTGTATAAAGTTTTAAAAAGTTTACATCACGAGGTTCATAATATTAAAACTTTTATAGTTTGTACAAACAAAAACTTAGATATGCACATAGCATACGTAACGGTGGGAAATGATCGACGCCGTGCTAATGTGTACTTGAAGGCTTGGAGCCCATGCGGTCTCCATTGCTGGCCGTGCTAAAGCCGGTTGTGGTCATGCTTCTCGTGTCGGGGAGACCGGCCTTTATTTATGTTTTTTAAGCTATTATCACTATTACTATATATACTATTAGGCAAGACACACGTTCTTCACATGCCACGTGTCAACATTAATTGCTAACTTTCGTAAGTTGGCAAAAATAGTCCCTAATGCTTAAGTCATTCGTTGCAGCAGTTCAAGTTGGCAAAATAGTCCCTAGGTTTAAGTGTCGTTGCAAGTAAGTCCTTTATAAAGAATTTGGCGAAAATAATCCATATCCAAATTCATGTCTACAAAGCAATCCCACGTCATCGCTACGGCTTCCACACTCAGATATACTATAGAGCAAGACATAAGTTTTGTAACATTAATTGCTAACTTTGGCAAGTTGGCAAAAAATTTCCTGCGGTTTAGGTGTCGTTCTGCAGTAAGTCTCAGAAGATTAATAACTTTCGCAGTTGGCAAAAATAGCCCAAGATTTGGTGTCGTTGCAAAGTAAGTCTTGAAGATTAATTGCTATCTATAGCATTTGGCAAAATAGTCCTTGGTTTAAGTGTCCTCGCAGCAGTTCTTCAGAACCACGAAAAATAGTCATAAGGTTTGAATTGTTTTCAACGTAGGCCCTTCCATGACTACCAAATAAATGACAAACAAATTTTCCTATCATTCATCCGTCCAAATTCACGCCTACAAAACAATCTGCGATCGCGTGTTTCCACACTCGTTTTTACGAAAAAGCATTTTTTAGCGAAGAAGTGGTTATTGATGACAATAAAACTATTACCGTATAAAATAAAATTGACAGAATAATGATGACGACTATGTCACAACAACCGCCTAAAATTGGTGTAAAACAAAGTGTTATCGTCGTATCCGCTAACTGTATGAAAGTCTGCCAAAAAAGGGTACTATATATCGACTCAATAACCAACCCAAACAAGCCCTTGTTGCATAAAATTCAGTGACCCCAAATTTAGTAAAAACTAGCGGGAACTAACTTACATTATTTATAGAAAAAAGTGTGACATGACATGTTGATCCACCAAATAATTTAATCATACTTTACTTATAAAAACACACTTTATCACTCACCAACCATCTAATCATATGCTATTGATGGCTTCACTTAAACCACCTTAACACAGAAACCTCAAAAATTTTCATATAAAACACCAACAAAACAGAAAAAAAAAACCTGCTTTTTTTAGTAAAATATTCACATAAGTCATTAATCATTTTCAGGTTAGTTATTCCATCAGTGCGTGTTTTTTATAATATTTAATCTTGTTATATCTTTTTGTTATGCTTATTGTTTTTTAAATGTTATTGAAATATATTTATTTGATGTTGCTGTCATTAAGTTTAAGTATTAGGTTTCTTATAAGTTAAGAATTAATGCATTTGGTATCTTTGCTTTTACTTTTAGGGTTTATGTAGTAGTATTAGTGAAGATATGGTAACAAGAAATGAATATATGAATAGGGTTTTGATTATTTTAATGTGGGTGTTTTATAACAAAAAAGTTAGTGATTATTATTATTATTTGTTACAGGTTGGGCTAGTGGTTGTGGAAGTTTTTTAGTTGGCTAATCAATGGGGTTGTGGACTTGGTTGTTTCTATTTGTGGTGTCGGTTTGTGCAGTTTCGGCACAAAATGTTGAAGAGGGATATCTAGTGATTAATGGGAGTATACCAGTGACTCATACTGATGCTAATTATATTTGTGCTACTATCGATTGGTGGCCGAGTAATAAGTGTAATTATCGTCAGTGTCCGTGGGGAGCTTCGTCTGCGTTGAACCTGGTAAGCATGTTGTGGAAGTGTTTTTTTTTGTCATTTTTTTTATTAGTAGGTTTTTGGGATTGCGTTTGCAAACTGCTTATCAGTTTTGACTTTTTGAGTGTTTGGATAGAAGGCATTTCGTTATTCTAAGCACAAGAAGTTTGCGGGACAATTTAACTTACATATCTTAAACTTCCATTTTTTTTTACAGTTGACCAATTTTAGGCCCTTTTTTTCCATGTTTTCAGGATTTATCTCATCCCTTTCTAGCCAAAGCGGTTCAAGGTTTGTTTTTGTTGTGTTTATTAAGTGCCAGCATTACTGTAATGTAAGTGACATGTTTTTATTGAAATCTATTTTTATTGTTTTGACAGCTTTTCGACGTCTCAGAATACGAGTTGGTGGTTCCTTACAAGACCAAGTATTGTATAACGTTGGTGGTTTCTCAGGACCTTGCCGACCGTTTAGAAAAATAAAAGGGGGGTTGTTTGGGTTCTCTAAAGGATGTCTTCCAATGAGTAGATGGGATGAACTGAATCATTTCTTTAATGAAACAAGGTGACTTTTTAGTCTTAGCTTTTCTCGTTTTGTACAAAATGTATGTTGTGATTGAGTTCTTTGATAAGATATATCTTGCTGAAAACTGCACTTATTCATCGTAGAGCACTTGTGACATTTGGATTGAATGCACTAAATGGGAGACACCTGATTAAACGGGGAGTTTGGGGGGGAGATTGGAATTCCACCAATGCTCGTGATTTCATTAAGTATACAGTTTCCAAAGGGTATCAGATAGACTCATGGGAGTTCGGTATGTTATTGTAGACAATTATTTGTTTACTTGCAATATTTTTATTTTTTGCTGCACAAATTTTGTGAAACAATTGTTCATATGATTTTCTGTTATCTATTGGTGCAGGTAATGAGTTAAGTGGCAAGGGGATTGGTGCAATGGTTAATGCTGATCAGTATGGGAGTGATGTAATTGAACTTAGGGAAATAATTGACAATTCATATAGGCGATTCCGACCAAAGCCATTACTCGTTGCACCGGGAGGATTCTTTGATAAACAGTGGTTTGCTAAGCTTCTTAAAGTTTCTGGTTCAGAAATAGTCAATGTCATGACTCACCATATGTACAATCTAGGCCCAGGTTTGTGATGGTTAATATACTTAGTTTATCTTTGCCTTTCCCACTATAATCATTATGTTTCCCTTTACCTTTCCTAATTTTGAACCAAGCACACCCTTAGTTTACGAGCCAACATAGCAGACTAATGTTATATTCTTTTTGATTTTTAACTTTTGAGAGTTAATTGAGCTTTTAATAGCTTTAAGACTGACAAGAATAATTTTCTAATGTAGAAAGGCCTATAACCACATGTTACGACACAAATGTCGTAGAATATTGGCATGTTGGAGATTAAAATACCAAAAGAATATATGTTAATTTTGATTAGAATAGAACTAGCTTTGACTCTTACAGGGTCAACTATGAATTCATTATTTGGGCAGTAGTACAATAAGTCCACTTGTGGAATCATGAGTCATGACTGTCTTTTCTTTATGTAGGTGTTGACCCAAATTTGGTAAAAAAGATTCTAGATCCCCGTTTCTTGAATCGTGCGTCTGTTACATTTAATGATCTTCGGCAAACCATTCAAAATGATGGCCCGTGGACATCTGCTTGGATCGGTGAATCTGGTGGGGCCTACAACAGTGGTGGTCGTCATGTTTCAGACTCTTTCGTAGATAGCTTCTGGTAATCATCTCTTTACACACTTTAGAGAAACCTGAAGATGAATAAACATACACTTTGACTTTCACAACTGACTTAATGAGTATAACCTTTTCAGCCTCAACTTCTATGGTTCCACACAAACATTTTTATAACTTCCGCTATAATGCTAGACTCTAAATGTATAATACTCGTGATTTAGTTATTTGGACCCCAAAAGTCAAATGATTTTCTACTACTATGCACATTTACACATTGAATATGTATAGGTACTTGGATCAGCTTGGAATGGCAGCCAAATATCACACGAAAGTATATTGTCGACAAACATTAATTGGCGGAAATTATGGTCTCCTCAACAAAACAACATTCATGCCTAACCCTGATTACTACAGGTGAGGATCAAGAAAATCTTGTTAGAGTTACTATGCTTTGTGTCTTAAAATCTTTGCTAAACATGACCATCTTGTTTAATTGAATGAATGCATCAATGCAGTGCACTTCTTTGGAATCGGCTTATGGGTACAGGAGTTCTTGCTGTTGATAGAAGAAACATTGCACCACATTTGCGCACTTATGCCCATTGTTCAAAAGGGAAAGTAAGTTCATGCCCATTTTGACTCTAAAAATCAGAAAGTTAGAATCATAAATTCATAATTAGTTCTGAAAAGCATTTCTCCTATGTTTTTTTAATCTGTTGTTGCAGACAGGTATAACTTTGCTTCTGATCAACTTAAGCAACCAGACTCATTTCAGACTCAATGTTCGCAACATCCTGAACATAAGAAATCTGCATACAACTCAACATGAAACTTCAAAAAAGAAAACATCATTAGTCCATGGTCTCAAGACAACAGTTTCATGGGTTGGAACCAAATCAACAGATGAAAACTTATCACGAGAAGAGTACCACTTAACCCCACTACATGGAGATATTAGAAGTAAAACAATGGTTCTGAATGGAATTCCATTAAAGCTAACGGTAAAAGGGGACATCCCAATCCTCAGACCTTCCTTGGTGAAGGTGAATGATCCTGTCTCTATCGCCCCGTTGTCCATCAAGTTTTTGCAGTTTCCAAACTTTGATGCCCCGGGTTGTAAATGATGGATGTTTGTTGTACCGTTTGAAACTTGGTGGTATTTGTCGTTGTATGTGACATTGTTCACTTGTATAAGTTATTTATAAGCTGTAAGTTTATATATAGTGAAAGAAAATTGCAAGTTCTATGACTCCCGCCTGGCTCGTATTGCTTTTAGTGTGGTTAACGTTCCTTCTTTAGCGTGAATTTTTTAATCTTGTCCAGCATTTGCTATTGTGTGCATTTTCAGTTGTACAAGATAAAGCAAAAGATACGTAGCAACATCACAAATCTACGATCAATTGGAATTGCACGACATAGAAATGATTCCGCGACACATCTGTAACTGTTTTTTTTTTTTTTTTTTTTTTTTTTTATTTAAAACTAACATCTGTCACTGAATTTAAGGGCAAGATTTTGCACAATTTGTTGTAGTTTTATGTAAAATGTTCTGTTATAATGGTTTTGGGTCACGTCATTATATGATTTCTTTCATGCTTTAGCCTTATTAGCAAAGTTTAATGAAACCCGTGGGCCGTGGCGCATTTTTTTTTTTCTTCTTTTTTTAAATAAAAAAGATAATTTACACTTTTTAACAAAATGTCATGTGACAAATCAATATAAGTCACAAATTATCTAAAGATCAAATAAATAAATTATGACCACTATTTTTTCATACAAAAACAAATCCACTTTCAATTTTTTTTAAACTGGTAAATCGTTAAATGACAAAAAATATACTATTGCGACGAGAATTTTTTAATCTTTCAGTAGAAGGGTATTTTGACATACTTTCGATAAACTTCTTTTCGAAGTTTTTTTAGTGTTAAAATTTGCGCAAAAAAAAATCACATGTGATTTGTTATTTTAGAAATCATGTGTGATTTCACAAATTACATGTGATTTCATAAATCACACGTGATATTAAAATAACAAATTAAATGTGATTTTTCCAATCGTAAATATTAAAAAAAAAAAAAAAAAAAAAAAAAAAAAAAGAAACTCGAAAGTAAAGTTTGTCGAAATATATGAAGTGCGATGATAGAAAGATGATTTAATTCTTGTCATGATGGTATGATTCGTTTCACGTTGTGAGATATTTTTTTTTTGGGATACTTCCATATATACCCAAAACAAACTACATAATTCTATTTTTACCCAAATGACAAGTTTTCAATGTATGAATACAATGTTGTTAAAGCATGTGTTGAGGAAATATGAAATTATGGTGTTTGTTTTGGGTATATATGGAATTGCCTTTTTTTTTTTAAAATGATCAAAGTGAGTTTTTTTAGTTTGATGAAAAATAATTGACCATATTTTATTTATTGGATTTTTAAAGAAGTTTTTCACAAACACAATGGGCACCTTTGGGGTTTTTTGAATCTCATTTTCAATACCTCACCATTGAACCACGTACCTTAGAGATGTTTATTTTCAACATAATTTCATACTTTATTTTTTGAGCAAAATAATTTCATACTTTCAAAAATATAAAAAATAAACAAGTAAATGTGATTATTAAGCATATTATTATGTCATTTTATTTTCACCACACATTTATAGCTACTTTTGTTAAATATTTTTACTTTTACCGTCTACGACTCACTAATACAACTAATAGCTAGCTCGCTTTTCAATTACTTTTGTCAAACATATCTTACTATGATGGTCCCTAATTCCTAAATATCTCCGTCATTACATAAAAACCCTAGTTCTTTGCCGATTTTATCAATTCCGATCAAGTAAGAAATTTCATTTCATTTTTCTTTTTCTTGATTCTGCGTTTTCGACAACTTCGGTAAGTTTTGCTTCACGTTTTCCTAATTTAGGGAGTTTAAAATATAAACCATGTCAATTGACTCCAATTGTATTTTTATCAAACAATTATTTGCCGTTTTTGCTTAAGATCTTCGTATTCACTATAAAATACAACTGATTTCCTAACCTACACATATTAAAAAACAACTTTAAATTTCTAGTCTATTTTATTGCAATTAATCACAAAGTTTAAATTGAAATGAAAATTAGATTTTAAAATTAGGTATTTTATGACACGTACTTGAGTTTTTGCCCAAATATAATAAAATTAAAAAATACCAAATTAAGTAAAGGACATGTTTTGCAAATTCAATATTTACAACATTGTGTTGAATCATATCATTTGAAATTTGGTTTTCTCCAAACGCACCAATGGGGTCACTATAAACTCATTTCCAAACATCCCTGGTAGATCCTAAACAAAGCCCCTCCCTTATGCATAAACAAAGCATGGACTATTTTAACATCCATACCGATTCACATTTGCATAATTGTCAAACTTATATATTTTTTACTACAAACTATGACATCTGAATTCATGCATTAGCACAAGTATGTTTTCTACACCACTGGACAAAAAACTTATCATTTTGAATTTCATGGTGATAATTCAGTTCATAAACCATTATATTGTATTGTTACATGAATACATAAGATGACAGTGGTTTTGCTCTTCCGCCCCAATCTGTATCATACTATGATCAAGCATAAGTATATTTTTCACACTTCTGTCCCGTTATGATGTTTGATGATACAATGTCCTTTCCAGGAACAGCTAAGATGGCACAAATGTCAGACTTCTTTCCAGAACTGTTAAACACAATCATAACCATTTTGGTTATTTCAGGCGGAGACCTAAGAGACTGGGCTAGTGTCACAGCAACGTAAGTATTTTTGTTGAGTTACATGTATCTAGCGATGTACTCATGTCATATATATTGTTGAGGTACATTGCATTTGGCTAACAAGGGAATGAAATTTTTTCTATGAATTTGTATGTAGATGTAGAAAATTCAAAGATGTTGCTACTGAGCCAAACATCTTAAGACTTGTAAACTTTCAAGATCTCAGGACAATCGGATGTCCTGAACAACACCTTCATATCAACGGCTTACTTAGTAGAGGTGTTCAAGCTGGAAGTATGAACGCTGAGTATACGATGGCTAAGGTAAACATTTCAGAAAGTTGCATATATGACTGCTTTCTATTTCTACTTCAATCTTTTAACAGCCTTAAAAAAGAATAAAATGCAAAATACATCCTTATAGAGTTGTAGTTTATATCAGTTTTCACACTAAACATGTTTGTCAAGAGGTATGTTAAACTTTTAGTAGATAACGAAGAAAAACTTACATCTTTAGTCTCCAGGGATTTATTTTGTTTAACTTTTACTAACGGAGGGATGAATATTACCAGAAGTTTTGACAAAGATGTTTAGTGTGAAAATTGACAAATGACAAGGATGTATATTTTGCAGTTTACTCCTGCAAAAATCATAATGATTTATGTATCCTTATGTACATAGGTTATACTGGAAGGAGAAGCTCCATTATGGGAAACAATGTTAGAGAATGATCTTACAGCTAGATCAATTAAATGTGTGACCACTCTACCATTATCTGAAAGGCGTGCTATTGCTAAATCTTTGAATCCCAATAATACAGCAGACCTTTCCTACATTTTGTTCTCATCTGAAGATCAGCCTCATTTATGTGAGCCTTATTGGCGTCTATATTACTCAAGACTGATCAGATCCTTTATCATTCTTGCTGACTCCTATGACGTCATGATATTAAGCAGACTTCGAGATTTTATTGAATTCTTTGTGGGATATCACAGGTACAGTGAATCTGAAATTGAAAATAGCATTACTGACTTGTATATTTACTTGAAGTACATGATTTGGTACCCAGTTTTCAGAAGCAGAGGCGCACCGTTTCCAAAGGATATTCTCAAATTGGGCGGGGGCGAGTTTTCAGTCGAAAAGTTAATATGGTACAAAGACCAAGTTATAAAGGCATTTGATAACCTTATTCAGGAAGAAGCCTCATCATACTAATACATGTTATGCAATTATCTAACAATCTTAAGACCTCAATATATTTCAAATAATAGTCTACCGATATGCCCTGTTTGATTAGACTTTAAAACACAGAGACTAAGCACTGTTATCGTTCATAAACCTGAATATGCTTGCATCAGTTATGATATTGTTGATTTGTTGCGTGTTGTCTCATCATGCAATACATTCTATACCAAATAATCAAGAAAAAAATAGCGTTTTATTACATTCTGAGGGCAAAAATGCTATTATCAAGATAAATATAGAGAACCAACTTTCATCATGAACCCCAAATTCATTTCAAATGTAAACTAAATAATCTCCAGTTGAGAACCCTCGTTATCAATATATCATAGCATCTGCAAATTCATTTCAAATCAAATAAAGAGAACATTTTTTTTTTCTTTTTTTTTTGGTAACATGGGTTTCCGACTTGACATTGCGAGCCGACTAATCCCACGGCAACTACCCTTTTAGATAGCCCGGAGTCAGCGCAGGTGAACCTCCGTGGCCTAAAGAGAACAAATTTTATCTTATGGCTTGCTGGATTTCAGTCAGTGATATAGCGATAATTCTAGATTAGACAATTAGACAATTTGTATACACATATTGTCCGACGAGGATATTTGACATATTATCGAACAATTAGCTGCATTTTTTCATTGGAAAAGCTTTGTTAACATTTTTTAGATACTTCAGTTCTTAATTATTCAAGGATAACATCTTAGTAGGAAATAAGCATATGTGGTGTTATTAGCACTAAACAGAAATTAAAAACACTATTATAATGGATTATCGTGTTGGTTCATAAGCTCATACAAGGCTGTTTAAGTTGTTGGTTTGAAGACTAATCTGTTAGGTGATAAAAACAGTTTATAATAGAGATTCGATAACGTTTTCCTCCTGTAATTTGGAGATTCATATATAGCCACCCTATTGGAACTTGTGACCGAGTTTCAAACCTTACATTCAAGAAGAAACTAGAATTCAACACTAAAATGGAAATCAAAGTTCAGAAACTGAAAAAACTTGATAGGATAATTCACATTCATTAAGGTCTAAATTTTTTGGATGCATCCATTCTGTGTTAGTTTTAACGGAAATCTGTTAATAGAGATTCGATAACATTTTCTTCCTTGTGATCATGCAGCAATTGTTGTGAAAGATAAACATAGAACTTCTCACTTCTTCACAGGAATGTGGGATATAACTCTTAAGAATTCTTGCATAACCGTGTTATTGTTCATGATTATAACGAATATGGCTATGAATAAACATAATGGACATAATTATAAGGACATGGCCATCTGAGGCAATGTTTTATTGTTTTAGTTCCGTCCCTGGGTGCCAGTGGAAGCTAGTGATGATATGTTATTTCAAGGTTTTGTTTGAAGCTTTAAAGTACGTCTTTTAATTTGTTTACCCAGTAAGCACATATATATCTAGCTTGAACACACTTCGATCACTTTCAAACAGTTTATTTACTTTCCATTTTTATCAATACAATCAAGTTGCTGACTTTTCTGAAATTTTCTACATTGGGTTCATTAGTGTGCGGTGTGAACACTAATTTTCTTTAACTGTTAACTATATTATTTCTTTTGTTACACTTGCATTGCCATATTCCATTTTTTAGTTATGCATTGACTTTGTCCACCATTAACTATCACTGCACGTCAGTCGTAACTCGTCACACAGCATCACTATTTTAGCTATAGTTATAATTAACTAACACTACATATATGGAGCTTCGTGCCCTATTTTAAGTCCAAATATAGAAACTATTTAGTTTTTTTAATACTAAACTCATTTCGTATCTTGATTTTCCAGCAAAGACAGATCAAGCAAAGCCATTTACTTGAACGAGTTATCGCGCCTCACGGCAGCGGTCCTTAGCGATTTTTTATGCATTAAACACATTGTTTGCATTCCTCCATTAGCAAGGTTGCCTCATTTAGTTTTCAATTAGTTTGCATTCCTCCAGTAGTTTTTCAAACATTCATCCATTAGCTTGGCAGTAGTTATATACATTAATATACATTAAACGAATGTCATGCATGGATAGTTACTCTTCCAGAAAATCAAGATGTCAACTTTACACTTACATGCATGATTTTCAACATTCAACAAATATCCTTGACTTTCAATTTTTAATTTCCATTTTCACCTTTGACCATTTTTATATTTTATGTAGTTAAGATAAACAAGCATAAAAGAAGGTCGAGGGACATTAGTTTAATCTAGCTAGACTTAGGTGTCGGTTGTTTCAAATGTCAAATGTAATATGTAATAGTTTAAAGTATTGTTTGTTTCATTAAGATATTTAGGGTCTGAATCTGACTACTAAATTTTATCAGTAAAGGGTGACTATAAAGTCTAAATCTAAATGAAATAATGTTTGTTTTTTTTATAATGGTCTGAATAGTTTTTGTTGTCCGCTTTTTAAGTGTATATTAAACCATAACAATATGATAAATAAGTAGCTTGAATGTATCTTTGAAAATGAATATTTGGAAAAAAGATTCAATTATGAAATTAACAAACACACGGTTTCGGTTCACACTTGTGAATGAACTTGTTACGGCCAACAGTCTTTCTCGGTTTCACATAAACTAGCTGGGTTTCTAATCCACGAACCCAAAAAATTCAGCCCAACACTAGATGTAGTCCATATTACAATGCCAAAATTCATATAACAATCTTACCCCAATCCAAAACGCAACCAAGAATTAACAAATTCGGCCCGATGGTTAACTAAAATACTACACAAAAATTTATTGATCCCAAAAAGAAGTTATATCTTTATTTACCCCAAACTTGGCCCAACTAAATTTAACCTAAACCTAAATATAAATCACCCCTACATAATGCCGTCCCTTTTACCTTTTTACACTAAACAAGCCTCTCACTTATGTCACCAACAAGTTTCACTATAGCATCACCTAACACCACAAACCATTCTTACCATGTTTTCTCTTGTTACAAATGAAATACAAGCCAAAAGCACCCTTTTATTTCCTTTCTAAACCAAAGCTAAAACCATATACGTTGAATCTTGAAATACCTTTGAATATGTAGTTTTGTTTCTCGGCTTAAGTATCTTTATAAAGGTGTTGGGTAAGGCTTTTGTATCTCGGGTGAAGGGTTTTGTGGGTTTAAAGGGTTTGGGGTTTGCTAAGAGGCAGTAAGACCTAATCCTCGTATCTTACTTGGTAAGATGTATGGGCCGCCTGCCCCGACTCACAAGAAAAAACAAATGTACCACATGTCCGACCACGCTTGACCGGGTAACACGTTAAATGCGGTTCAGACCTTTTTTGCAAAAATAAACACAGCCTAAGTAATCAGTTGTATATTGACACATACAACAGAAAGCATATTGTTCCCTTTAAAGTGAATATAAGTTAAGATAACTAAGTTAATTCATTTTTCATATAATCTCATGTAAGTTTAAAACACTTTAAAACAATAATCGCAAGTGGTTTAAACGATGAACACAACAAAGTTTTTCAACGCTTAAATTCTTATTAGAAATGAATCAAATAATTTACTATGATTGTTTGTAGAATAACAATCAAAGTTGAATGAAAAAGTATAGTAATCTCTTTACTTTCTTAAACAAAAACCAAAGTTATGTGTTTAAGTATAAACTATGCTAACACAATGAAGATATTCGGGAACTTAGTTCTTGTTAGGACCGAATAACATAAGATTTATGTGGTTTTGGAGGTCGGGGTTGGTGGAAGAAGATGAATATCTTCATCCTTTTTAGTGAGAGAAACTAGAGAGAGGGAGGAAAAAACAATGGAAACTTTTATTGATGAAACAAACACACACTTAACCAAATGATTCACCTCACCCCTCATGGAGAGTCATGAGGGGTATTTATAGGCTCAACAAACCATAACTTTGCCACTTAAACGATACTAGTCCCTATGGGCAAAGTATACTACCCATCTAGTCCAATTCACGTAAGTGACGTTATCTTTATAAAAAAGCGAGGCTAACAATCTCCCTCCAAGATATCGTCACACGTGAATGGTTACAATGAGACCTATAAATACAAAACAAAGTAAATTACAATAGTAATGAACAATGTTGACTTTGTTGAAGCGCAGAGTCTCTGTAATCTAGATACTGAGGCAAACTTGAAGTTCTCCCTTCCGACGATCTCGGCATTTGATCTTTGGCGCTGACGGCACAAATCCTTGTAGCTCTGAACTTCAACTATAACGGTCTAGTTAGGTTATTACTCCCTCCTAACTAGTGACCTTTTTTTCTTTATTTGCTCCCTCCTGAACCGACAACACTCTTCCAACACGCAGAGGAGAAAGTAGACTCTTGATTGTAGCACAATGGTTGTCGTTCTGGGAACATCGTAACAACATAACTCACTTTGTATTGCATCCAAGTTGGTAAAAAGCCCCGATGTACACACACTACTTCTTCTTCTTCAGTCTTGAGCACAATTCCCTTCGTAATCCAATTACATAAGAGGAAATACCAATTTCTCCCTCCTGATGATTGCGAGCTATCGGAATCATCATAATGTTGCATACATGCCGTATTACGTTTTTCTTGATGCAATATTAACATCATAGCTTGATCAAAATTCTGTGAGAATATGTCGCAAAAGTACTCTCAATACACTTTTTTCTCAAACCAACCTGAAATCGAACCTCCTTTGAATTCACCGGCTAATAGTAATGACCACATATGGAGAAAACCCGATACGACTAACTTGAAAAGGAAGTAAACATCCCAACTTTGTGACTTCATCGCTTGTTCTAAATTTTGAACAATCCACAACGGCGTGTGACACCGAGTACAACAACGTAACTCCTTAAAGTGATGGTTATACACCGTGAGCACCGCAACGTAACTCCTTACATCGCTTATAACCGATTGTCAATTCAAAATCACTTAAAGTGACAGTAATACCCCAACAAGTTATCTTGAGACATGCAACCAACCAACCAACGTCTCAGAGATAAAGAAGATCACCCGTGAAACGTTACTTCAATTCCGCATCAAAAATACCGTACAAAAACCCCGTGATCATTTTTTTAAATTTTCGCTTAAGCCGTGAATTTGTATCCCTCCGTGAAAATTTACCATACCAAAAATATCAACTTGAAATCCAAAGAAAATAAAAACGTGTATCCAAAATTTTGTAACACAACATTTGGATAACAAATTTTTTCTCATTTTGGACTTAAGTCGTATAAGCCAAATCCAACTCAGCCCATTTCACTCATGATATACACAACCCACAAACGAAATTAAACTCAAGAAGCCCACGATCCAATAAGTGAAACCCGATCCAACAGCTATACCCATATAACATCCGGCTAATGATCCTAAATATTAGGTCATTTCACACTAACCCTAAAACAATTATTCATAACATACGCCTCCCAACATTTATCCCAAATAAGATCTGGGAAAACAAAGAACGCATCATCTTCCTAACTCCCAACTAAGATCTCATCAATCTCAAATATGTCAATCCTTCCTTCATCAACACACTAGTCAATAAAAAAACACACGCGACCCGTATCATATTCAAAACGTTCTCAGCTTCAAGATCCTTTAAAAAGGGTCTCGGGTAGGTTTTATGGTTTGTTGTAATCATTTTTTTTTGTTGAGAAACGAAAAGATAAAAACGATTTTAACACTCATGTTATAAATCTTTTTTACCATTTTCGGATATTTAATAAAGGAGCAAGGCTTCACACATAAAGATCTGTGATGAGGAGGGTTCAACAAAAAAATATATTGAAATATTGAAATTGAACCCGTTTTTGAGATCTTGAATGATGTTTTATTTTCGTTTTTGATGAGAGTTGTGGAGAATAGTAATTGTAGTTTAGGATTGAAGCAGGTTTAGTTGTAGATGATGGATTTGGTTTTAGATTGAGACTTTACAGTTCGTGGTATGTAATATGAGGTTGATTATTGAGTCGTGGTATAATGTTATAGTGGTCGTGGTCAAGTCTTCATGTTGTTTACGCATAAGTTTTTTTTCTTTTCTTGCTCGTACATACATTCTTACGCGTAACGCATATCAACCTTAAGCGTAAGCACCCTTATGCGTAACACACGTAGCTTATGCGTAAACATACGCGTAACTTTTGCTTATGCGTAAACATGATTCTTAGGCGAAAATCTGATTCTTACGCGTAAGCTTAGGCTTATGCGTAAAAACATACGCGTAACAATTCCTTACGCATAACTTCACAGTTATGCATAAATATCTCTGAAGATGGCTCCTTATGCGTAAAAATAGGGTTTTGACCCTCTGACCATTTTTCGGCGAGATTCCGACCACTTTTCCGACAATCTTCATAAAAACCCAGAAAAAGCATTCAAAGTGCTCCTTTTTGACCAGTTTGACCACGAAAATGACGGTTTGACCACATGATATGTCACGGATAATGGTAACAAAAATGTCTAAAGAGTAATACATTGTTTGGACCAGATATTGACCAAGACAGATATTGTAACGTTGATACCACATGACATTTTGACCATATAGGATACTAAAACAATGTTAAAACTGTTTGCCCATAGAATAAACGGAAAAAAAAATTCCGACCCAAAAAAATAGCACTAAAAACAGTTTAAACACGGTTTAAAAACCAACATAAATCGATTACACAATAACCATGGCTCTATACCACTTGTTAGGATCGAAAAACTTAGGATTTATGTGGTTTTGGAGGTTGGGGTTGGTGGAAGAAGATGAATATCTTCATCCTTCTAGAGAGAGAAAGTAGTGAGAGGGAGGAGAAAACACAAAGAAAACTTTATTGATGAAACACAATACAAGAAACTAAATGATTCACCTCACCACTCATGGAGAGTCATGAGGGGTATTTATAGGCTCAACAAACCATAACTTTGCCACTTAAACGATACTAGTCCCTATAGGGAAAGTATACTACGCATCTACTCCAATTCGCGTAAGTGACGTTATCTTTATAAAAAAGCGAGGCTAACAGTTCTAGTAGGAGTAAATGATCTTATAGAGGCTAACACATTAATTGTATGAGGTAACATTTACTCAATTACGTTCATGTTTGGCAAGAAGCTTTTGGAAGCATTTAGGAGCGACAAGCGTTAAGCATTTGCTTGTTTAGCAACACCTCTATAAGCATTTGAAACATGACCAACTACTCCAATCTTAAATGCTTCCTGAAGAAGGGGCAAGTGACAAGCGGTGAACATTTTCTCGTTTTAGACTATATAATTACGGCTACGTTACCAAACACGTTTTTCAAACAAACAGCTACTGCTTAGTGCTAACTGCTATTGTTTACTGCTTAGTGCTACTACTTACTACTACTGCTACGTGTCGTCAAACATAGCCTACAACATTATCTTATATAGGCAAACTCGAGGTGGATACATGTGGGTTAAAAGCAATGTATCAAACATATAACTAGGAAGGTATACTAGTACCTCACTGCATTAAATGATTCTATTTTTGGAACGCATCCAACCTTACTTTAAGGTACAATTATGACAAGTGTTTCCCTCTTGTGCCAACTATTGTACTTTATTGACTTTCTTTGATGAGTAGCTACCACTTATCTTTTCAATAAAGGTCCCGCCTATTTGTTTCAGAGACTTGGTTACTTTTTCTAAGTATCTAAGCTCATGTTATTGAGGAGATCAAGAGGAGTCAGTGAGCTATTATCATCACTCACTTACTCCATCATCTTATTTTAGGTTTATACTTCACTTTGCTGAGTTTCGCCTCAAGAAGTGGAGAAACTTTCTTTAGTCTCTAAAGAACTCTTGAAGACGACTCTATGAATGTTCTATCATTTAGGGACTTCATTTACACTTATGTTATTTTATGTTCAAATCCTAGTCGATGATCATTAGGCTTTGAATGACCCAACAATCTCCCCCTATTTGGATATAGAAATAGCATACGTGTTTATCAGTGCAGGTGATCAAAACAACTTCTTCTTGCAAACTGAGTTAAAGAAAAATAAAAGTCATAAATAACACAATGAAACAAAAGTCATTATCATTAAGGGATTATAGAATACTTAAACAAAAATACATAAAGATTCTTTGTTCAATGATCCTCATCATTCCCAGATTTACCTTTTTTGATAAGAGGATATGCTTGTCATCCATCTTTTCTAACCCTTCATCCAAAATCTTCAACAATATAAGGATTTCAAGGGTCATTTCTGATAGGATTGTAATCTTGTAACAAAAAAGAGTTTGAGTGTCCACAATAGGCATTTCAGAGACTCTCTAAAACGTTGGTTCATCAAACACATCAGTGAATAAAATTCCAGAAAAGTTTCAATCACATGACCTTCTCGAAATGGAACTCCCTCAGGAATGTTCCTATTGCAATGAAGGTCAGGAACAAACATTTCGGGTTCGGTACCAATGGCTTTTTTCCTCTTCTTCAATCTAGGAGAAGTATTGAGAGGGTCTTGAAGATTAAGAGGCTTCCTTGTATCAATTCCTAGAAACTTTTCTTGTTCCCTGATCTCTTCAAATCTAGTTAAACAACATTTCACCCGCTTTTTGTTCAGTACAACCAACATCATTTTCCACTCTGTGTAACAAAAAACATTCCATTTGAATTTAGTGATGACTTCAAAATTTGAGTCATTAGTTTTTCATGATAATCACTCTCATAGGCTTGGTGTTAGGGATGATGCTCATGTCTGTGCTGACCCAAGGCTTCCTGACATATTCCATTCTCCTCTTATAACTTTCCCATACACTCTTCTTCTTTTCAGTCTTAGTTTTCAGCTTTTCCTTAGCAACTTTAAGTTCTTGAAGCCGAAGAAGTTTGCTTTGCTTCCCCGACTTCCTCATTTGCTACATTAACAATTTCTTTGGTTGAGGCATCATCATCCAAAGCATTCTTCTTCATTTCTTTATCTTCAAGGATTTTAGTTATCTCTTTTCTAATGACCCTGACTACCTCCGAAATCCGAGTTGGTAGTCCATCAGGTCAGGGCATGTTAATGATTCATCTTGATGGATTGGGAGTAATGATGAGGGTTGGTCAAGTTTGATTTCAAGAATGGGAAGTTTAATTTCAGCAAGTTCGGCGATCATACAGTTTTCAATTCCAAACATCTTCTTCTTCCGCTTGGTGTTGTCTGATGGTTGTACCAAAGAATGTGTAGAAATGTCCTTAGTGGCTCTGAAAGATAGGATGGGCTCGAGAATCTCATAGTCTCACACTTTCTCCCCCTCGAGTGCTGAGGAGGGGACTTGGTATACGACCATTCATAGGATTTAGTTGGTATGTGCTTTGGACTATCTTTGAACAGAGAATTTCCAGTGTTGATGGTAGTTAAGGGTTTGGGTACATGCTCAATTGTTGTCTCCCCTTAAGTAGTTGTTGGGATGAAGTCTCGGGAACTAGTGAAGTACCAACTGAGGTTTGTTGACTAAAAAAGATTGAACATGTCCTGAAATGAAATCTTGATAACTGATAGGTCATTCTTGAAGGATAGGAGATTAGATGTTAGGGCAGCCTGAGTATCTTCAATTTTGGATAGTCTTTTGCCTGTAGACTGATAAGGTTTTAAAAGGTACCATTTTGAGGGGTCGTTTAAGTCCTTATTGGATCACTTTTGTATCCGTTATTGCTTAATATCGCTCTTTTTACTTTTTAGGTCTCGTGAAGGCAAAATGCCGGAATGGCACTTATTTGGACGTAAAGCGCGAATATATGAAGAAAATGGCCAAAGTCGAAATCGAGACACTCACGCTTCTTGAAAGTATAAAGCGCGGCGTCGGTGTTATTTCGCGACGCCGTCCCTGTAGTGTGTGACGGTCGAACTCAAAACTCGTGTTTTCAAGAGACGGCGTCTAGTTGTGAAAGAGTAGGCCGTCGCTACTCGACGGCCTAGATGCGATCCGCACGACGCCGGTCAAGAGGACGGCGTCACGGACATAAGGTGACGCCGTCGCAAGGTTACCGTGGCCAAGACGAAACCCTAATGATGGCGGCGACGACGGCGTCACTAAACATAAGGTGACGCGTCGCAATTGTAATCTTATATATAGAATCCGAATTTTTCGGTCTTTGTGTGGAGAGTCTTTGGGTAAAACCTAAAACCGAACCTAAGGTGTCTTGTACAGATTTTAGGGTTTTTAACCCTATCTTACACCAAGATAAGTCTTTGCTTCATTAATTCAATTATGTCTTTGATTA
The DNA here is from genome assembly GCA_022545495.1 of Chrysanthemum lavandulifolium. Classification (NCBI taxonomy): domain Eukaryota; kingdom Viridiplantae; phylum Streptophyta; class Magnoliopsida; order Asterales; family Asteraceae; genus Chrysanthemum; species Chrysanthemum lavandulifolium. The sequence continues at coordinate 232,002,845 of CM040244.1, read as the reverse complement.
TTTGTGTGTATGCTTGCATGTTCTCCATGTCCGCTAATTTATTTGTGTGTTTGCTTGAGGAAGTATGAAACTTAATTATTAAATATTGATTGGTTGTTTTTATCTTAGTTGATTAATGATCTAGTAATGCGATAGGTCATTCGTTGTGTACTTAATGCTTGATTCATCTTTGTGAACCTTAGAGTATGATTACCTGAGTGATTGTAGGCTAAACCATCCGAAGAGCACCTTAGAGTAGGAGTCTATAATCTCTAAGTGGATTTGTAGACAAGACCCTTTGGTAAGTTCAAAGAGTTAGGGAGAAACGCATACCCTACAACTTTAGACACACAACGCAACTAGGAATAAGACGTGACACTCAACCATCAATAGGAGATAATTAAGGAGTAATACAAACTAAGTGAACACATCTTTAAACTATCATACGAGCACACATTAATTAGACATAGACTCCCACAACCTTAGTTTAGATAATTAGATAATAGTAGAGTAATCGGTAGAAATACCAACCCCAAATCCAATACCCGAGATTCGTACCTTTCCATTTTCGTAAAATATAAAAGATAAAAATAATCTTCCTCAACCTTAACCTTAGCGTAGTAACTCCTACTAGCATTCCTATTCCCTAGAGAACGATATCAATACCCGTGGCTTACCCTAATTACTACACTACAACGATTAGGTTCAACGCCTAGGTGTTATAAAACTTGCTCAAGAAAAGGAAGTTCCTTTGACCCCGAACGACGCGTGTAGCGTTATCAAGTTTTTAGGCGCCGCTGCGGGGAATAGAATAGCTAGTTAGTAGTCCACCTCGTTTAGGTTTCTTTGCTTGATTCCTATCAAGTAAACTTTTTCTTATTTTTAGATTTCTCTTAGTCTATCCCCTTCTTCGTGACCTTTGTTAGTAATTCCATCACTTTTCATTATGGAAGGTGATAATAACCCAACACAAAAATTTCAATATCACTCAAACCCAACCTAATAACCAACACAACCGTCGAGCCGATATGTGAGTAGAAACACCGACCTTCGAGATTTGCGTAAAATATTCGATAATACAATTAGGGAAGTGTTGAAAAAGTAGTCGTCACCGCTATAGTTGGTTCAATGATTAGCGATGAATTCGAAAATGGCATGACAAACAACAACGTGGATGTGGAAAATAGTGCTTACTTCAATCTTTACCCCACTAAGGAAGAGGTTGCGTACCATCAATACATAATCGATAATCCACAATCACCCATCATTAGGATATGCCCAAAGATTAGAGAGAAATCCACGAACCTAAAAATCCCTTGTATGATCGGATATAGGAGTGTCGACCACGCTTACATAGATATGGAATCCCCCATCAACGTAATGTCATCTGCTGTCTACAATGACATTATGAATGAGCGACTCAATATTAGGAGAGACCCTAAATATCCGGGAGGAGTTTGCAACTTTGTGGGAAGAGTCAAGGACGTGCATGTCTTTATAGGAAATTTCACCTACCTAGTTGATTTTATGGTTCTAGAAGATGTAGGATGCGTCATTGACTATAGTTTATCCCAAGTAGTGTTAGGGAAACCGTTTGTTGAAACATCTAGAATGAGCCATAGCAAGCATGATGGAACGGTTAGGTTCAAGGAAGAAACCGATGAGATCACCTATAGGATGCCTTGGAAAACAACTGAGTATAGCCACTTGTCCATTTATGATCGAGACAACATCAAAGCTTTTGAGGACAAAAGCAAGGAAGATGTTGAAAAGGGTTATAAATTCATGTGGGAAAGAAGGAGGCATTATTATAAGGATTGCTTGACTTTAGGGCCTAGGTATAGAGTCGATGAAGATTTTGTCAACATGATAGAATTTTCATTGAGGATGCGTGAGGAAACGTAGGAGCACGACTACGAGTCTAGCTACAAGACTCTTTAATAAAGAAAAGCGCTTCTTGGGAGGCAACCCATGCTTAATTGTTTGCTTGTTAGTGTCATATATCTTTTATTAATTGTTTATCCTCATGTTTAAATTTGTAAAATGCTTTATTTTGTTTTAACTTCGTCTTAATTACATATAAAGGTATTTTACATAAGGGATAAGTGTAGGAGGATTACACACGTTTTCAAAAGAAACGTAAACATGAGAATAACAATTAATTAAAAGATATATATGTTTGCTTGTTCGAGTCAAATGCTTGTATCGAGTCATAATGAATGTTTTGCGAAATTTTTCCAGATTCTAAAGATGTAAATTTTCCGAATTTTTTCCGTAAAATCGCACCGCTTTTGTCAGATAACTTGACGGCGTCAGATTGCAACGACGTCAGATTGCAACTTGACGGCGTGAAGGAGTAAAACATCGATTACTTTTCTCGTTTCGAGCTACTTAAAATTTTGGAATTTTCGGTCTTAATTTTCTTAGAAATTTCAGAAACATCCATTCCACAAGCATTATATCCTAGTTAAATCGAGTCTTATATATATTATTACCACCGATTTTACGCGAAGGTTTCGTTGTTTTCTTCAAGTGTGCGAGTTTAGTTTGTCAAGAAGAAGTTACATAAGATTGGAAGGAGTTTTCACGCATAAATTCTTCTTGAAAAGAATTTAACCACCACTTTACACGGATCCTACCGAGCTAATCGGGAGTATTAGTTTCTTTCGTTTTTAATTACCTTCTTTATCATATCTTTGATACTTTCGGGAACATTGGGGACAATGTTCGGTTTAAGTGTAGGGAGGAAAATAAAATGGGAACTTTGAAACTATGCTTATCCTTGACTATTTGCTTTGTCCAATTGTGATTGTGTAATAAACCATGAGAAATGTCGGTTAGGGTAATTTTGGCACCAATGTTAAAATTTTTTCATGACATATAGGAGTGGGCCATTAGTCTTAACAAAAGCATCTCATGGATAGGAAGTTATATGACTAGCACAAAACCCTTTACCACCCAAATTCCACCCAAAATGTGAGGATCGCCCTTAGATTAGTAGGAATTAAAGCATTCATCTTTAATGCTTAGAGTGTGAACCGGTAGTATATTAGATTCTAGAACTTGTTTTGTGATGCATTCCGAGATCGCAAGTGAGGCTACACTTGTGTAGTTAGGAATAACTAAATGATAAGAGGCATTAGGATAAACCCTTGTTTGATACTGTAATATAATTACTTCTTCCACATCGGTTGAGTAATTCCCCACACCCTTTGCGTTGTACTCATCTTTAGTACACGATACCCTAGTTAACCCCTCGAGCCTATCCTTTTCGCGGTTCTCGTGATGTTTCGGTTTTCCGAATATCAATGAAAAGCATTGTTTACACCCCACCCCAAATATACACCCAAATCGCCTTAGCCTACCCCTTATGCACTCACTTTTAGTGCAATTATTTGTTATCACCTTAAACCCTTAGTTCAATTATCTAGTTGCTTGCATAAGTTGCTAAGTCGAGTCATATCCTTTGTATACGATTTTGGGATGATTGGGATTCATGGGAAAAGTTAAAGTTTATGAAATGACGGAAGGAACGTTAAATTCAAATTCCTTTGTTTACGTAATAATGTACCCCAAGTGTTTTGATCTTTTCAAATCGGGTCAAATTAGTGTTAGAGTAATAAAACTCAAGTGTAGGATATGCACAGAAATCCTAGTATTTTGATGTTACCGTAGAGGATGGTAGAGTAAAAGTGTATGAAAAAAAAAAAAAAAAAAAAAAAAAATCGAAAAAAATTAGAAAAGAGAAAAGAAAAATATAGAGTGAAAAAAAAAAAAAAAAAAAATACATACATACGGCTACCATCCTACATCTATCTTTTAAATTTATGTTTGTTTATTTCGATTATCTAGAGTTTAGAGTGTCGAGTCTTGGCTTAGCAACGCCATTCTTCATATGCGCTAACATAAAGATTTTGACTTACCACCACTAAATAGCCTATCCCACCAAACCCTTATTTCCCTACCGTAAGCCTAACGTTACAACCCTTTAAAAGACCTCTTTGATAGTCTTTCCTAGGTGCTTACGCCAAAGCGATGGAAGTTTGATCTATTCTCAAGCCTATGGTAATCTATGTACTAGGACCCGGTTAATGAGTGTTTATCTTCCATTTCCAATTTGTTATATTCCATATACACCGAGAGAGATGTGAGTATCCAAACACCCCATGTGAGGTGCTAGTATATAATTTCGTGCTTGTTATGACTTTTTGGGGCTTATATGTGTTGTGGACCGTTTTGAATTAATGCTTCATGATCCCTAACTTATAAATTAATTGGCTAAAAGCACATTTGCTTGAGGACAAGCAAATAACAAGTGTAGGGATATTTAATAAGGTTTTAAAGGTACCATTTTGAGGGTCGTTTAAGTCCTTATTGGATCACTTTTGTATCCGTTATTGCTTAATATCGTTCCTTTTTACTTTTTAGGTCTCGTGAAGGCAAAATGTTGGAATGGCACTTATTTGGACGAGAAAAGCGCGAATATATGAAGAAAATGGCCAAAGTCGAAATCGAGACACTCACGATTCTTTGAAAGTATAAGGCGACGGCGTCGGTGCTATTTGCGACGCCGTCCTGCACTATTGTGACGGTCGAACTCAAAACTCGTGTTTTCAAGAGACGGCGTCTAGTTGTGAAAAAGTAGGCCGTCGCTACTCGACGGCCTAGATGCGATCCGCACGACGCGTCGGTCAAGAGAACGGCGTCCACGGACATAAGGTGACGCCGTCGCAAGGTTAACGTGGCCAAGCGAAACCCCAATAGCGGCGACACGGCGGCGTCACTAAACATAAGGTGACGCCGTCGCAATTGTAATCTTATATATAGAATCCGAATTTTTCGGTCTTTGTGTGGAGAGTCTTTGGAGTAAAACCCAAAACCGAACCTAAGGTGTCTTGTACAGATTTTAGGGTTTTAACCCTATCTTACACCAAGATAAGTCTTTGCTTCATTAATTCAATTATGTCTTTGATTATTTGTGTGTATGCTTGCATGTTCTCCATGTCCGCTAATTTATTTGTGTGTTTGCTTAGGAAGTATGAAACTTAATTATTAAATATTGATTGGTTGTTTTTATCTTAGTTGATTAATGATCTAGTAATGCGATAGGTCATTCGTTGTGTACTTAATGCTTGATTCATCTTTGTGAACCTTAGAGTATGATTACCGAGTGATTGTAGGCTAAACCATCCGAAGAGCGCCTTAGAGTAGGAGTCTATAATCTCTAAGTGGATTTGTAGACAAGACCCTTTGGTAAGTTCAAAGAGTTAGGGAGAAACGCATACCCTACAACTTTAGACACACAACGCAACTAGGAATAAGACGTGACACTCAACCATCAATAGGAGATAATTAAGGAGTAATACAAACTAAGTGAACACATCTTTAAACTATCATACGAGCACACATTAATTAGACATAGACTCCCACAACCTTAGTTTAGATAATTAGATAATAGTAGAGTAATCGGTGAAATACCAACCCCCAAATCCAATACCCGAGATTCGTACCTTTCCATTTTCGTAAAATATAAAAGATAAAAATAATCTTCCTCAACCTTAACCTTAGCGTAGTAACTCCCTACTAGCATTCCTATTCCCTAGAGAACGATATCAATACCCGTGGCTTACCCTAATTACTACACTACAACGATTAGGTTCACCGCCTAGGGTGTTATAAAACTTGCTCAAGAAAAGGAAGTTCCTTTGACCCGAACGACGCGTGTGGCGTTATCAAGTTTTTGGCGCCGCGGGAATAGAATAGCTAGTTAGTAGTCCACCTCGTTTAGGTTTCTTTGCTTGATTCCTATCAAGTAAACTTTTTCTTATTTTTAGATTTCTCTTAGTCTATCCCCTTCTCAAAGATGCTTTTAACATAATAAAAGTGAAACAAAGCGTGGGGGAGTCAATGAATCGTTTCAAAGGAGACCAAAGTTTCAAACTTAAAACTTTTGTATCAAATATAGTATAAACCATTGCATTTGCTAATCTCGTAGCGAGGATGCATTTAATCTCGCATTTTAATGCATTACGGCATGTAAGGCCAACCCCTTAATATCACATAAGATTCCGCAAGATTAATGGTTCATTAAAAATCAAGTTTCACCATTATTAGTCCGGTTGCTTTTTCTTGATCAAGCGTGTCATAATATGTAAAGTGTTAAATATAGTTTGTGACTATATGAAAGACCAAGTATGTGTCACAAACATAGACATCAACCACATAGAAAATAAACAATGTAATGCAAGAATAAGAGTAAAGCGATAAGTAAAAGGATAGACAAACCAACACGAGGATTTATAGTGGTTCGGCTACAAGGACACCTTCCTTGCCTACTCCACTCCCGAGTCACCTACTCGAGTTCGTAATCACTACACCAACTCCTTATGGCGGAGAAGCCTTCACGTCGCTTACACCTTTTTCGGTACAAAGCTAAATACCGAGTTCTTTCACACCAAGGCGAACCACACCTATCACAACGTCGCCTACCCTTTATACGGTGCAAGGCTAACCACCGGGTCTTTCACTCCAAGGTGAACCACACCTACACAACGTCGCCTACCCTTTATTAGGTACTAGGCTAAGCACCTAGTTCCATTACTATGGAGGAACTACTACCCATCACAACACAACACCTAATCTCAAGGAGATCCACTCCTTGTTACAACACCATCAAGGATAACACCATCCTTGGATATAGACAAATACTATATGTATAACGATGCACCTCATCGATTATCGACCTAGGCATTCTTCACTAATGCCATTTACACGATCCTTGACACCTTTCACTAATGCCTTTAACACGGATCTTGACACTCTTCACTAATGCCTTTGACACATCTATGACACCGTTATGTTTTGTGGCCCAACATAACAAACCTTGTGTTTTATGGCACAAACACATAAACCATCTAGTCTAGTCATAGATACAAGAATATGATACTAGACAATATCCAAGACAATGTGTCTAATGGATATGAACTCCTAGACTAAACATCAAGAACCCAAAGCATGATGTAGTTAGTCTTCTATGAATGAAGATGACAAGTTTCCCAAGCTTGTTGTATAAGATCTTCATGTGCTTGTATCTTGTGATGGGTGATCACTTGAGTGGGTAAGGAAGCAAGATCTCTAAGCTTGCTTTGGAGGATCACTTGGGAGTATGCTTACAACAAATGAGAGTTAGAAGCATTATGATCATATGAGATGAGGTGGTTTACATGTTTCCTAATGATCTAAATATCCTAGATTTGGTGGAGAGAAACTATGTGTGAAGGTGTGTAGAAATGGTAAGAAGTGGCTCACTATTTATAGAAGAAAACTAGCCATTGTTCCCGAGATCCCACGGATCCCTCCTGAGGATCCGTCCGATCATTCTTGGGGATCCGTGGGACGCTCCCTTTTACCCATGGGTTTTTTGGTTATGGGTCATGGGTTATGGGTTGGTCCATGGGTATTCCTTTAGATACAATGTATCTAGTGAGTACAATGTATCTAGTCTTATGGGTATGGGTCAATACCATGGGTTATGGATATGATCCATGGGTTTTGAGTGCCCACCAAAGGTACAATGTATCTAGACATTGGGTATGGGTCATGGGTTATGGGTACCAAGTAGATTCAATGTATCTACAAGATGCAATGCATCTAGTCTATGGTTTTGAGTGCCCACCAAGGGTACATTGTATCTAGACATTGGGTATGGGTCATGGACTTTTGGGTTTTACCCAACTACATTCAATGTATTTGGTCAATGGGTCAAATACTTAAGTTTTCTACCATTTATATTACCCTTATAATACATACTAGTTATGTATATATTTACCCAATATGTAAACACTAGTTGTTATACATAAACTATTTAACTAAACATGTTTTAATGGTTTGTTGGGGTTTGATCATAACGCAACATAACAAACATGTACGAACACGTGTTGTAGCACATGCAAGGACTTGAGTCGTCGAGGGTGTTGAGAGTATGTTGAGACAAAATATAATTACAAGTAACTTATACATTTCGTTATGTATTACAAGTTACATGTTTGTCATCAACAAAACAAATGAGAATGTATAGATTAAATATCGTAATATTTGCACTAACAATCTCCCCTTTTGATGATGACAAAATATATGTAAACGTAATAGATAGGTAAAATGTCAAAGTTACTTGTGTCCGTACTTCTATACATTACCTTCTCCATTTACACTCTTCTCCCCTTTTGTCGAAACAAAAGGGTGTGTCCTTTAACCTTAATTTCTCCCAAGAATGGCGAGTTTGCATCATCCCTAGTGAAGTTAAAGAAAAACACCTTATTGCTCCAATTGGCACACCACGCCAATACCTTCAACACGAAACACTAATGACGAAGCTTAGCAACTCATGACGTTGAGCTTGCGTCTTCAAAAGGTGGTGATCTAGCCTTTAAGAGGAACCTAGAGAATCACACACAAAAAAATAGAAAGATCCTTTGAATTATAACCATTATTGCCAGCGGCTCAATGGATCAAATTTTGAGGCTTAACCTACATCAAGGTTAGTGTTAAGAAGAAAAGAAAAGGAAAAATATATGATGAGAAAGAAATCTCCCTTTTGTTGAAACATAAAGGAATTTTGAAGAATGAATGTGTGCATGCTCCCCTTGACGGTTGCTCCCCTTGTTAAGGCGTCAAGTATTTTAGGAAGGCTAAGGCGAAATTATTGCAAAATTTGCAATGTTTTTGCTTTGACGAAAAACTCCCTTTATTGAGGCGTCAAGTTCTCCTAGTGTGTTTTGAAAATCTACAAAACAAAAGTTAGTGCAAAATTATATTAGTCCTTGGGCGAGTAAGTCATATGATGCACTTTGTAAAAGCTCGACGGAGCTCCCCTAGCTCGAGGCGTCAAGAAGAACCTACAAAAAAATTAGTGTAAAATTTCTTCCATAAATGAGCGAGAATCCCATACACATCAAAGTGTATATGTATGAACCTACAAAGAAAGGATTAGTGTCAAAATAGAATAATCCTACTACTTGCATCATCATGGTTGGTTTAGAGGTTGTAAGGTTTGTTCAAGGTAAGAAAAAAATGTGCTTAGGGATGAGGCGCATTTCATTCTGAAATTCACTTGGCTTTTGACAACATAGATGTTTGTGAAGCATGGTTGAGCGACCATGAATTGTAGTGGTAGTGAGACACTTGTAGGATGTGGTTGACACAAATAGGATGTGGTAGAACATGAGACATACTTCATCACGTAGATCATGAACTAGACCTTTGGACACGTTGATAATGATAGAAATCATCATTATGACTTAGAGGTATGGAAGTTGTGGTAGAGGTGATGAAAGGTATCAAGGTGAATCTTTGACTTGGTTGATGACTCAATAGAGGTGGTAGACATGATGACTTTGTGAGTAGTGATAAAAGTGGAGTAAGATGGTTAGGATGATGCAAGATTAGAAATAACAAAAATGTGCGAATGAGCACAACTTGACTTGATGATGAAATCGACTATTGTCATCCTACAAGAATCCAAAGAGTTAGTACAAAAGGAAAACATTTATACCAATGGATAAACTGTTCACATAAAATCATGAAACAAAAAAAAGAACACGTAAAGACTCATATAAATGCAACTCATTTATAAACATATAGGAAACAGATAATCCTAAGTGTTGAACAAGTGCTTGTGTGGGAAAAAGGAAATTTGAAATGATTATCTAAAGAGATAAAGTTCCTACTGTTCCACGGTTCCACCGGTTCCCACACTAGAGGGATCCGGCTAGCTTAAGTCTAGGGATCCGGCTAACAGATGAGGTGAAAAAGAGGTGATTGGGTTCTATCAAGGTCTAGCACCTACATATCCTAAGTTACTCAGTCTCTTAAGTGTCTTACATGAAGATGGACTTAAATGATCAAGAGAAAATGATTGATGGTAACTAATGGTTTTTACAGCAAGCACACATGTATACACGTTAAGCAAAGCAAGGAGAGCATGTAGAGATCACATATAGGCAATCAAATGAGATCAAGCTCGCAAAGGTTTAGCAAACTTAACAAGCACTATTCAAGAAGCCTAAAACAGATTTAGGGTCTAGATTAGTAAATCATTTACACTAACAATGACATGCAAGGTATGTGTCTAGAAAAAAAAGAGCACATAATGGCGTTCAAGACAAAAGAGTTGTGAGGTGCTAGTTTAGGACAATCTAGTCATTACGGATGGTGATTAGCATACAATGAGCTTCGTCCATGAAGTCATGTAGCTCTTCTCGATCAAAGCAAGATAATCGCTTGATGAGGCAAGTGGTTGTGATTAACAAAAAAATTAATTTTACAACTTGTTTGATTAGTAATCCTAAGACAATGCAAAGTATTTCCATTGTAAACTTACTTTAGGAAAACATAGGAGTATAAATTTCTCAAGTGAGAGAATGAATATGAGACTATTACTAGCGGTGCTCAATTACGGCTAAACACGACCATTTTTACGGGCGATTCCACATACCCAACTTCTCTCAAGGAAGCAATTCAACCGTTAGGTCAAATTGAGTTTCTAGTGCAATAAGTTCTCCAGTATTCATTCTCAAGTTAGGAAAATTTATATTCCTACAATGGCCTATCGAAGAGTAACAATGATGATACTTTGCTTCGTTTATATTAATATTATACTTGAAACAACTAAGGTGATGAAGGTGTCAAAAAAAAATTAAAAGTTGTCCATATGGTGAACAAAAAAATGGTTGGATGAGCTAGTTCAACATATGTTGTTGGAAAGCTCGAGTTTGGACTTTCGGATATGAACAATTATATTTGCGTTGCAAAATAATTTACTTGAGTATATCGGATGAAATAATCAAGTTGTCAATCCTACTATGAAGCTTGGAGAGCGATCATGAAAGGAAAACGGGAGAGTACATCATCAACACAAGTGTAGGTTATGATCCGATGTACATTCTTGTTGTTTTAGAAAACAATACAAGAAAATATGAAATCAATAAATCATATAGGCACATAAAACATTTATGTTGCACACATGACAAACTCAATCAAAATCCATTTTAGTGTGTTATATGTTTTAAACATTTTCAACTTATAAAACTAACATTTTCGACACAACTAGATGTTATCCCAAACACTCCTTCAAGTAGCACATTGATTAGTAGAAAATTACTAAATCGACAAGCAAGAGAATGAATAGCAAGGTAAGGAAACCACATATGTTAATCAATCAAACAAGCACAAAAGCTATTTGAGATAAGCAAATAATCAAGTAATGCAAATGTAACAATTTATCATTTAGCATAGCATACGAAAGTTCTTTTCATCGCTTTGTGTTAAACATGTATACCAAGCTTGATTAGTTTCCTTTATAAATATGATCAAAACCTTAGTTTCAAAAGAGGACACATTGTTATTCAAAGATGAAAACATCCGTCTCGAATTAGATCAAAAGTTTGTGCAAAAGTTATGACCGAAAAATGACTTTCTATTATAAATCAATGATTCTGTAAATTTTTGTTTTGAATCAGTTTATGAAATCATTTTAAATGAAAGTAGACTCAAATACCTTTAAAGCGATAGGTGGCACGACTTCTAACGACTTACGGTTAATTAGTTATGAATTTTGAAATTCGAGACAAAATTGTCTTCGTACCACGGATCCCACGGATCCCTTGCGAGGATCCGTCCATGTAACTGAGGGATCCGCGGATCGACACGAATTACAAAATGTGCGTTTTGACCCGGCGAAAAGGTTTAACCTTTGTAGACTTTTTAGTGAAGTTATATTAACCATTTTTACCTTTATTCAAGCTTGATTAACAAGATATCTAACAACAAAACTTCAAAGAAAAAAATCAACAAAACACTTTTCATATTATGCTTGACTTCACCAAAAATTTGATACGAGGACCTTACTCGTTTTGAAAACCATTTGTTTTAAAAACTAGAGCCAACCCGCTCTGATACCAATTGTGAAAGCGTGGGGGGGTGAATCGTTCCGTTTCAAACTTAAAACTTTTGTATCAAATATAGTATAAACCATTGCATTTGCTAATCTCGACGCGAGGATGCATTTAACGCATTACGGCATGTAAGGCCAACCCTTAATATCACATAAGATTCCATAAGATTAATGGTTCATTAAAATCAAGTTTCACCATTATTAGTCCGGTTGCTTTTTCTTGATCAAGCGTGTCATAATATGTAAAGTGTTAAATATAGTTTGTGACTATATGAAAGACCAAGTATGTGTCACAAACATAGACATCAACCACATAGAAAATAAACAATGTAATGCAAGAATAAGAGTAAAGCGATAAGTAAAAGGATAGACAAACCAACACGAGTTTATAGTGGTTCGGCTACAAGGACACCTTCCTTGCCTACTCCACTCCCAGTCACCTACTCGAGAGTTCGTAATCACTACACCAACTCCTTATGGCGGAGAAGCCTTCACAACGTCGCTTACACCTTTTTCCGGTACAAAGCTAAATCCGAGTTCTTTCACACCAAGGCGAACCACACCTATCACAACGTCGCCTACCCTTTATACGGTGCTAGGCTAACCACGGGTTCTTTCACTCCAAGGTGAACCACACCTACACAACGTCGCCTACCCTTTATTAGGTACTAGGCTAAGCACCTAGTTCCATTACTATGGAGGAACTACTACCCATCACAACACAACACCTAATCTCGAGGAGATCCACTCCTTGTTACAACACCATCAAGGATATCACCATCCTTGGATCTAAACAAATACTATATGTATAACGATGCACCTCATCGATTATCGACCTAGGCATTCTTCACTAATGCCATTTACACGATCCTTCACACCTTTCACTAATGCCTTCAACACGGATCTTGACACTCTTCACTAATGCCTTTGACACATCTATGACACCGTTATGTTTTGTGGCCCAACATAACAAACCTTGTGTTTTATGGCACAAACACATAAACCATCTAGTCTAGTCATAGATACAAGAATATGATACTAGACAATATCCAAGACAATGTGTCTAATGGATATGAACTCCTAGACTAAACATCAAGAACCCAAAGCATGATGTAGTTAGTCTTCTATGAATGAAGATGACAAGTTTCCCAAGCTTGTTGTATAAGATCTTCATGTGCTTGTATCTTGTGATGGGTGATCACTTGATGGGTAAGGAAGCAAGATCTCTAAGCTTGCTTTGGAGGATCACTTGGGAGTATGCTTACAACAAATGAGAGTTAGAAGCATTATGATCATATGAGATGAGGGTGGTTTACATGTTTCCTAATGATCTAAATATCCTAGATTTGGTGGAGAAAAACTATGTGTGAAGGTGTGTAGAAATGGTAAAGTGGCTCACTATTTATAGAAGAAAACTAGCCATTGTTCCCGGATCCCACGGATCCCTCCTTGAGGATCCGTCCGATGTCTTCTTGGGATCCGTGGGGCGCTCCTTTTACCCATGGGTTTTTGGTTATGGGTCATGGGTTATGGGTTGGTCCATGGGTATTCCTTTAGATACAATGTATCTAGTGAGTACAATGTATCTAGTCTTATGGGTATGGGTCAATACCATGGGTTATGGATATGATCCATGGGTTTTGAGTGCCCACCAAGGGTACAATGTATCTAGACATTGGGTATGGGTCATGGGTTATGGGTACCAAGTATATTCAATGTATCTACAAGATGCAATGCATCTAGTCTATGGTTTTGAGTGCCCACCAAGGGTACATTGTATCTAGACATTGGGTATGGGTCATGAACTTTTAGGTTTTACCCAACTTCATTCAATGTATTTGGTCAATGGGTCAAATACTTAAGTTTTCTACCCATTTATATTACCCCTTATAATACATACTAGTTATGTATATATTTACCCAATATGTAAACACTAGTTGTTATACATAAACTATTTAACTAAACATGTTTTAATGGTTTGTTGGGGTTTGATCATAACGCAACATAACAAACATGTACGAACTGTGTTGTAGCGACATGCAAGGACTTGAGTCGTCGAGGGTGTTGAGAGTATGTTGAGACAAAATATAATTACAAGTAACTTATACATTTTACGTTATGTATTACAAGTTACATGTTTGTCATCAACAAAACAAATGAGAATGTATAGATTAAATATCGTAATTTGCACTAACAAGGATGCTTCCATACGCCTGTACAAATCATAGTGGCCATAGCAAATATAAAGCGCACATAATATCACATAAAAGGGATGGGACGAACATCACTCCACCGCCCTAGAGTCATGCCATTGGTGCATCAATGACACGACCATGTTACCTTCATGGCTAGGAAACAAATTGGCTCGGGTATCAAACTGAAAGGTCAAATGAAGGTCATAACATAAAGGTTCATATCAAAGATTCAAGCAAGGTTCAATATCAAAGGTTCAAAATTTAGGGTGCATAGCAAAGGTCCAATATGGAATAATACAAGGATCATATAAGAAAGCCATAATAGTAAGGCTCAGAGCAAAGCCATTATAATCAAAGCTAATATTAAAAGATGTGTACGAATCATGAGAAACCTTAAGAGAGAAGGTCAGAATATATGTACCTCAAATGTGTGTGCGTAAGAGTAAGGCACACAAGCAAGTTCAACGTTTCCGCTTCACTAAATCTACATTAGGACATATTATAAATCACATTTGCGTTCCATTTATAAATCATGTTTAACTTATCTCCCATTTATACTTAGTTTCAAGTTCATAAATTTCTGTCTTTTAGTATTTTGAATCTAGACCAGACTTTAGCGATTTTTATAAAATACTTACTTAACTAAAATAAATCAAGGAAATTCCCAGGGGTTCCCATATGAGTTAAGAGACTCTCCAAAAATTGGGGATTTTATTTCCATGTCAAATGGCCTATGGAAAATCATAAGTCCGACTGTCCGAACTTACCCATAATTACACACACCAAAAGTATAGCCCGAGACAAACACACTCACCCTACTCCACACATCAAAACAAAAATTAAAGGTGTCACACAATATATAAAATCATAACCACCAAAGGAAAAGTTCCAAAACCTCATTGATTTAATACTAAAAATCAAATACTACATCACAAGTTTAAACTCAGAAATTCAGATTCAAACACTTTAACTCCAAAAATGTAAAATCATACTTCCAGGTATGAAAATGCTAAATGGCTTATATTTCCAGAAAGCTATCTCAAAGTACTACAATTTAGGCTCAAGAATCACTCAAAAACATGCAATTATCATCAGTTAACACCTAGATGAATCCAACCTAAATTCTGGACATCTTAACAAGTCATCGTAACCAAGCAACAAACAAGTCACCAATCATCTCTTAAGCATGCCAAACATCACAAAACTCATCATACATCATGTTTAGGGTCTAATAGCATGAATTTTACAGAGGTGTCATCAATTTAACCAATGAAGCATAATAGCAAGCATTTAACATATTATAAGTCCATAATTTCAGGTAGAAAGCTAATATCAAGTCCTAAACATGTTGTAAACCTACCCATCATCCACCAAATCATATCCACAAGGAAACCATCATCAAATATCAATAAATAACAGAAATAAAAGTCTAACCATCCATCTCATAAAATTCCCCATCCAATCTCATAAGATTACAAGTTTTAGTCAAGTAAACATCACCATAACCTTCACATAAAATCATGAACTCCTAAGCTATCAAATTCATCGATAAGCATGTTATCATCTATCATTGAAAGTTCATGTACTCATTCTATATGACATATAAACATGTTATGAAAGCCGTTTTCAAATTCTCATATCCTAAGTACCATTTTTAAAGCTAACATGTCCAAATAAAATCATGAATTCATAATTAGAGTTTAACATGAAAATGGTTTATAAAACCTCACAATGATTCCATAAGTAAGCATAAATCACATGTATAAATCTAATAACATATAAGGATCATTACATATTCATAACCATAATCATTTAACAACATAATTTCATTCAAATAAAATCATAAATCAATAAACTAATACTATTCGTAGAATATGACACACACTACACGAAACCCTTATTCCAAACACACCATACACGACCCAAACCCACACGCAAACGAACCAAGCACACCCTTGACTCACCAAGTCAATCCAAACAGCCCCCAAATTTCGAATTTTCTAAATTCTTTTCTTTCAATTTCTTTCTCGATAGAACAAAAATATTTAGGTTTAGGTTATAAGATTTTCGGTAACAATTATATGTGAATAACTAATTTCAAAATAAAATAGATAATCAAGAGAGTCCAAAGATTACCCTAGTAGCGTGATTACAAGAAAAAGACACGATCAAAAGATTGATAATGGGTCGAATAGACCTCCACCGATTCAGCAACAAACTTTCGAACCCAAGGAAAACCCCAAGTACGATCACGAGCTCACCAAGACCACGAATGCTCCTCTTGTTTGCCTTCCTTGATCGATAGAAAATGGAGAAGATAAAATTCCAGCCGTGAGTTTTGGTGCTAGGTTTTAGGGTTTTGTGAATTTGTTTTGTGAAATTTGAAAGTGTGAGTTATTCGGTATTAATTTTGCCGAGTAGGGGGAGGGTACAAAAATGGAAATGCCAATCAATTAAGGGAATTGATGGAGGACTTGCCAAAGATACGCCAATCACGAACCTAGTCTCAAATCACGATTCGATACGTTATGTACACTACATTTTATTCGGTTAGGGACAAAAGAAAAATGTGTGACACAAAATAAATGTGTATAATTTATTCTAGTGTAAGTATTATTTTCGGATTTCTTTTATTTGTTCAGACGTTAACGATTTAATTACTTAAGTTATAATCGTGACGAAATATTTTAATAATTAGACGTCTTTTATAGGTTCAAGATAAAAGGGTATTTTGGGTATTTTAACATGTTCAAAAGTATGGGTTTTACACATTTGATGGTTTATTCATTGACATTGGCAGGTATTGGTTCTGAAGTTGTAAGAAAAGGACTTTGAGGAGGTTGAACTTGATTGAATTCCTCTTCACGGATCTGAGGACTTTAAGCAACATCCTTAGCATCCACCATATCCTCATAAATCATGGCTATTTCCTTCTCCTCATCAAGTAAGTTTAAATCCGAGATCGACAAGTCAGAGTCAGATTCTAGCAGTTCTTGTATTTTAGCAGAAGTCAATGGTGATTATTTTGTCTTTCATCAGTTAATTGAGGATAGTCCACTGAGTCATTGGGATCATGTTGGTGTTGTGAGGTACTAGTGCCATCATTGAGATATTTAGAGATTTGTGATTTAGGACCCTTAGGGACTGAGTGAAGTTCAATTACCCCAAGAGTGTGACCTTCAGGACCAGACTGTTGTTTGTCATGGCCCAGGCCAGGATTGTTCAGTTCAAGTTTGAGCTCCGACAACCCGAAACCATAGTCCTTGAGTGCTAACTCAGAGTGTAAGGATGGTATGATTGTGCAAACTCGGACTGAGACTCTCTATTAGATCGGGGTTGGTCCTCATCTTCATCTCCACTTCCTAAAGAATTTTTTGTGGAGGTAGCTTGCAGTGCCCGTTTATGACTACCTGAAACCTCAGGGGAGGTAACAGGCGGCTGGCTAGGGTTCCTGATGTGCTTGGCCAGTGAGGAATCTATACATTTTAGGCTTTTAGATTCTTCACCACCCATTTTTTAGAAAGATATGGAGGTTGATTTCTTGGGTTTTTAAATCTTGGCTTTAAGGGGTCCAGACTCATTAGAAAAAGATGGGTTTTTCTTTGTCTTGGCTTGTTTTCCAAGTTGTGCTTCAGGCCGAGAAATTTCAGAAGATTGTGCCTTGGACTTAGACACCTTCTTTGATTTCTTTACCACTGCTTCAGGTGAAGTAATTGGAGTCTTTTTAGATTTCTCAACTACCCGAGCATATACTTTGTAAGTTCCACTTCATTCTCAAAGATGGTGAGAGATTAGTTGTATTTACTTAGAATGAAAGGGGTAATCCCAATACGTACTCATGACCAAGTAAGTTTGTTATTAGCAGATACACAAATCGAGAATAAGCTATGGTCTTTCCTCTTGTGCCTATTGATAAATGAAGAAACTAGAATTCAACATTAAAATGGGAATCAAAGTTCAGGTCTTGAAAAAACTTGATAGGATAATTTACATTCATTAAGGTCTAACTGTTTTGGATGCATCCAGACTATGTTAGTTTTAAAGGAACACTGTTAACAGAGATTCAATAATGTTTTCTTCCTTGTGATGCAACAGTTGTAAAAGATAAACATATAACTTCTCATCTCTTCACAGGATTGTGGAATATAACTCTTAAGAACTCTTGCATAACCGTGTTATTGTTCATGATTATAACGAATATGGCTATGAATAAAGATAATGAACATAATTATAAGGACATGGCCATCTGAGGCTATGTTTTATTGTTGTAAGGTAGGTGCATGTGGTGTTGTAATTTTAATAGCATGACAATCATAATTAAACACAATAACTATCAAGTACACATGCGAAAGCATGAAGGAACATATAATGAATAATTAAGTAACTAAAACATAAATAGTATGCGTACCTTTGATTCTAGTTAAACAAGAATCAATTCCAAGCTAGCAACTGTGATGAACCCTAATTAAAGTAAATGCTAGTTTAAGGAACACAAAACGTTTTGTTTATTGAAAACAAAAGTAATCGACCCTATAGGGATAGAGACGATCAATTATGACAAAAGAACAAGGAAAACACAAGCTTAGGTTTAGGTTATGTGTACAAGAGATGAATAACAATGAACCTTAGCCTTGTATATATAGTATGCAAAAGATGGAGAGCAAGTTGGACATGGAGTGGGTTACAAAACCCTATGGCTGATCGGTTACATAATCCCTTAGGGATTCTAGAACCTTCTTGTTCTCTATTTTCATCTATAGTCATTTTCTTTATCATTTAACCACCGTTAGTCCATTACGTTTAATTACTTAAAGTTCGTTATTCGTTTCGTGTAATTAATAACTAAATACAACATTTAATTATTAAACTTTAATTCTCATACGTAAAGTGTGCAATCTCGTGGTCTCAAGTTCGATCCTAACTTACGACTATTAATTTATGTCCATTAAACTAACATGTAGAAGTGATGATATAAGGTTTTGTTTGAAGCTTTCAATTACGTCTCTCGTTTACCAAGCACATATATTGAACGGCAATTCTATCACTTCCAAACTGTTTGTTTAATTTCCATTTGTATCCATACAATCAAGTTGCTGACTTTTCTGAAGTTTTTCTCCGGTACTGGGCTCATTAGTGTAGTTAAGGTGTGAACACTAATTCTCTTTATAGCTGTTAACTATATTAATATTAATTTCTTTTATTACACCTGCATTGCCATATTCCATTTTTTAGTTGTGCTTTGACTTTGTCCAGCATTAACTATTTGTATAAACAAGCTTAAAAGAAGGTCGAGGGTCATTAGTTTAATCTAGCTAGACAACCAGGTGTCGGTTGTTTCAGATATCAACTGTAAGGCCGGACGCTGCGATCGACTCACTCGATCGATCGAGTGTCGATTGCGTTTATGTGGCTAGTCGATTGAGTCCCATCTTTTCCCAAACTTGGTCGTCCTCCCGATCGATTTGGCTATTTAGTTTGCAAAAGTGAGTTTATACCGTTGCAAAATCAGTTTCAAACAAGAAAAAAAGAATCCGAGCGTTTAAAAGAAAAATCCGACCGATTGGGTGTAAAAAAAAAAAAAAAAAAAACAAAACCTACTAAACTACCCTATAAATACACAACATATTTTCACACTTAAATTCACAAATCTCATTACACACGTTCTCTATATTCTTTCCACACAATGAGTTTTAATTCTTATGAGCTATTCATTGCCGATTCGTCATCGGATGATGAAAATGAAGTTAGTAGCGAGTTTATGATGTTTGCGGAAGAGTGTTGGCGAGCTTTTCAAGCGTCAAACTAAACTCTCGAAACCAAGTTTGTAGGGATCGTTTGGGTGCTCATAACCGTTTAGTGGTCGCTTACTTTTGCGAGACCCCGGATCGGCGATCAAGCATTCCATGATCGTTTCGAATGAGCGAAAACTATTCACACGAATTGTCCGAGATATAACCGATCATTCTCCTTATTTCCAACAAACTCCTAGTTGTGCAAAGGCGTGCTTGGTATTTCTCCATTGATGAAGTGTACTTCGTCAATCCGTCAATTGGCATCTGAGTCAATGCGATGCTCTAGATGAATATGTGCAAATGGGTGTGTCAACAATTCGTGAGTGTGTCCAAAAATTTTGCGAGGCCATAATGGAGTTATATGGTGCGAGTATTTGCAAAAGCCGATTCATTGACATTGACAAACTCTATGCTCATCACTACGAATGTCATGGGTTTCTGGGATGATAGGAAGTATTGATTGTACAGATTGGCTGTGGGAGAATTGCCCACATGCTTTAAAAGCTCAATTTTGTAGGGGTGATCACAGGCAAACTTCTTTCATTTTATTGGAAGCGATCGCGTCCAAAGATTTATGGATTTGGCATGCGTTCTTTGGTGTCGCCGGGATGAATAACGACGTAAATGTTTTACGTGCATCGCCTCTTTTCAATTATCTCAAAACGGGGAGAGCACCGGATGTGGAATTCGTTGCTAACGGCGTGCTTTATAAACGCGGATATTATCTTGCGATGGGATATATCCGAAATACTCGGTTATTATGAAGTCCATTAAAAATCCGGGACGAATGATCACAAACGAATATTGTATAAGGCGATGCACGGCGCAAGAAAAGATGTGGAGCGTGCTTTTGGTGTACTAAAGAGGAAGTGGCAAATGATTAAACATCCGCTAAAGGGTTTGACAAAGAGAGTCTATCACATATAATGTACACATGCATCATATTACATAATATGATAATTCAAGACGAAGAGCGGGCGATATCTCCGTATTCTTTCCAATGAAGCGACCGTTCTTATGATCCCATAAGAACGCATGTGAAATCGTTGGAAATTACCGAGATATGCAACAAAACAACTCATCTTAGCCTCAAAGCCGATTTGGTGGAAGACACTTGGCATCGTAATAATCAAAACTAGTTTAGTCGTTTTATTGTCGTAATGTTTTATTTTATTTGAATTATTATGTAACGTTTAATTATTAATGAAATTTGAGTTTGTGTTAAAAATGTATTTTTTAAATAAAAATAAAATAAAAATTGATCATGGTCGCCTTACTCGGGCACCCAATCGTCTGAAGATCATTTGGAGAAATAAAGGCGGCGTTAAAGAGAAAATAAGGAGAATTGGGTGCCCTTCTTGGAGCAGCCTAATATGTAGCATTTTTTAGTAATCAGTTGTATTTTGACACATACAATAGAAAGCTAGTCTTTGTTAATTGATTATTTTTCAATAATTGATCTTGCAATGGACATGCATGGCTCTTTTATGGATCACATTTTAATAGATGACTTTCAGTTCAATCTTAGTTTATATTTGATCTTTGGTCTAATAGATCTTGAAACATAGTAGTTGCCTAATAGGTTCAAACTCAACTCGAACAAAGGATGTGCACATGTTAATTTCTATTGTTTATGCTTTTTATAAAAAAAAAGTGCTATTGCATGTACTGATGTACATGTCTAAGCTTAAAATGGATCACTGGATTATATAACTTGCTGTACATTTTTTTTTTGGTCAAAGTTAATATATATGATTCTTTATTTCGAAGTAAATAAAGGAGTCGAGCTGTCTATAATATTGGAAATTTCTATATATACTTTGAATCATCGACTTCACTTTGTACTCTAAACAAAACAGTGTCATCTCTCTTGAGATCCTAGCTTGTAAGCATTTTGATTTCCATAATCCTTTTTCTGCTTCCAAATTTTATTACAATTATAAATCAAGCGATCATGCCTTCCTCTAAAACTTAAAGATCCCTCTACAAGACATATTATCAGCAACTAACAAAGTTGCTGAATCCAACGTGATTGCAAAGGGTGGGTTTGGTAATGTGTACCGAGGCCAATCAAAACAACATGGTAACCTTGCCATAAAGCGGTTGGACCGTTTGCGTGGGCAAGGAGACCGTCAATATGGGGTAGAGGTTAAATTGCTTTCAAAGTATAAACATGAAAACCTCGTCACTCTTGTCGGATTTTGTGAACATGGCCATGAGAAGATCTTTGTTTACAAGTTTGAGGCAAATGGGAGTCTTGTGATTCTTATCAAAGAAAGATCTAACATGGATGCTTTGTCTTCGATATGCTTAGATGCTGCCATGGCTTAAGATACCTTCATGATGGAATTGGAGATGAAAATTCAATTATCCATCGTGACATCAAAACTCAAACATCCTATTGGATGATAAGCTGAAAGCCAAGATTTCAGATTTTGGACTGTCCAAATTAGCTCTTAAAGATGTCCCGATATCGATTATTCACACGAACCTTGTGGCACACCAGGATATGTTGATCCTGTACTACCGAGGTGAACTTACACAAAATCGATGTTTACTCTTTTGGGGTTGTATTATTTGAAGTCTTGTTTGGAAAGGTGGTAAGTATTCCAAAAATGTTTCCAAGCATAATTCTTTTGCTGAAATGGCCCAAAATCATTACGAAAAGAGTACATTAGATGACTTAATTCATCTCGATCTACGAAATCAAATGAACCCAGATTCCTTGATTACGTTTTCATCCATTGCCTATAAATGCTTGAAGATTGATAGACAGGATCGCCCGAAATGAGGCTAGTCGTGGAAGAACTAGAAAGCTTTGGTTTATCAACAAGTAAGGTTTATTTATGATTATTTACTTACTCATAACAAAATTCTGTTGCATAACTCTGATTACAATTTAGCTACAAGATACAAACAATGATGCTAAAACTTACAATAAAATTCATATAAAGACTGTCGGTGTAACACGAATCACTATAAACTAGTTTTAATAATGCTTAAACTAAAATCCTTTGTTTTTATGTTTTAGGAGGCATCACATGGATTTTCGCATGATGTATACATTAGTTTTAGAGACCATGACACATGAGAGTACGTTGATAGTCTATGTTCGCTCTTGAAAAAGAAGGCCTTTCCACTTACAAGGACAACGTCTAACGTGCTCGTAAAGAAGCAAAACTCCTAGCGACCATCGAACAATCAAGGTCCTTTATCATTATCTTTTCTAGAAAGTTTGCGGCTAATTCATGGAACTTGGATGAAGTTGCCAAGATCATTGAGTCGCCAAAGAAACAAAAAGGTTGTTATACCGTATTTATTGATGTGTACTCATCGACGCGCGCACACAAAGAGGATATTTTGGTGAATCGGTGTCCAAATATGACACACACCAAGATGGAAGAATGGAGAATGCTCTTGTAGAAGCAACTACTCTACCTAGCTTGCAAGATAATAGTGATTATAGGCGATTTCTTGCTCTATCTATTTTTCTAAATTATTTGAAAGTACGGTTAAGACCAAAATTCATCCATGGTTTTTATATAGTATAAGCAAGTTGATATTATTATTTTCGGCTACTGAGAATGCTAATGTTTTATAAACAATTAATACTGCAGGGGTATCAATAATCTTGCCAAAGCAGCTGCTGCAAGAATCAAAGGTAACTCAGAGAAAAGATAATTAAGGAGTCAACGGACAGAAAGAAAAATCAAGTGATCATCAAATTATGATTGTTCAATTATATAATTTAGGGTTTTAGCCGTACAATAGCAACGTATTTTCAGCTTTGTATCATTTTGGTACGTGTATTTTTTTTTCCCACTTAATGTAACGTACTTTCGAGTTTTATGCTATTTTGGTACGTGCTACTTTGTTTTGCCGGAACCAGAGTTATAATCCTACGTGGACATGCCATATATGATTTCCACTTACAATAAATTTTTGAGTTAATTACATAAATGGTCCTTGTGGTTTGCAAGGTATCACAAATTTAGTCCCCTTTTTTTTAACCGTTTTTTTATGTTTTTATATGTTTTTATAAGTTTTCGTCCGGTTTTATACGTTTTCATATGTTTTTATACGTTTTCGTCCGCTTCTATCCGTTTTCGTCTGCTTCTATCTGTTTTTATATGCTTTCATCTGTTTTCATCCGTTTTTACACGTTTTCGTCCGTTTTTATACGGTTTCCTCCATTTTGTTATGTTTTCGTCCATTCCTATATGTTTACATCGGTTTTACGTTTTAATACATTTTCTTACTTTTTCATCGTTTTAACCTTTTCTTATGTTTTCATTCGTTTCATCGTTTTAAATGTTTTATCGTTTTCTTACTTTTTCATCGCTTTTAACCATTTTCTTATGTTTTGTATGTTTCGTCCGTTTGTTTACGTTTCATCCGTTTTATCGTTTCATCATTTTCTTATGTTTCGTACATTTTAAATGCTTTTTATCGTTTACATCTGTTTTACACACTTTATCGTTTTCTATCTTTTTTTACGTTTTAAACCATTTTCTTATGTTTTCGTACATTTCCGTCTGTTTTCGTACTTTTTTCATATGGACAAAAATGTATAAAAACGGCTGAAAACGTATAAAAATGGATGTAAGCATATAAAACGGACGAATACGTATAAAAACGAATGAGAACGTATAAAACGGATGAAAACGTATAAAAACGGACAAAAACGTATAAAAATATTAGAAAATGGACAAAAGCGTATAAAAACAGACGAAACGTATAAAAACAAATGAAAACGTATAAAAAGGATGAAAGCGTATAAAAACGGATGAAAACATATAAAAACGGACGAAAACGTATAAAAGCGGACGAAAACGTATAAAAACGGGCGAATACGAAACGGATGTAAGCGTATAAAATGGACGAAAACATAAGAAAGGGGCGAAAGCAGATAAAAGGACAAAACGTATAAAACCGTAAAAGCGGACGGCGTATAAAAGCGTAAGAAAGCGGACGAAAACGATAAAAACATACAGCGTATAAAAGCGGATGTAAGCGTATAAAAGCGGACGGCGTATTAAAGCGGACGAAGCGTATAAAATGGACGAAAGCATTTTAGGGACTAAATTCGTGATACCTAGCAAACCACGGGAGCCATTTATGTGCTAAAACATTTCACTTAGATTTTATACGGTAAAATAACACTTTTATCGATAGCCGTGCTTGCGTAAGGGTGAGCAAACGGACCGGCCGGACCGGACCGACCGAAGGACCGACCGGACCGACACGGACCGAGACCGGACCGACCACATTCGGTCCGGTCCGCGGTCTCGGCTTTTGGGCAAATCGGTCCTCGGTCCGGTCCGGTCCGGACCAAAACCGACGAAAAACCGACGAATTGGGCCGTTTTGGACCGGACCGACCGAAGGACCGGACCGGACCGACCGGACCGAGACCGGACCGACCAAATTCGGTCCGGTCTCGGTCTTAACTTTTGCGAACTTCGGTTTCGGTCCGGTCCGGTCTGGCGGTCCGGTCGATTTCGACCTATGCACACCCCTACTTGCACGCACAAAGTAGCGTAAAACGCGAAAATACGTTACATTAAATGGAACAAAAAATACACGTACCAAACGGTATAAAGCGAAAATCGTTGTTATTGTGCGGCTAAACACTTTTAAATATTGTTGATTAGCATAGCCATTAATAGAATGATGTATGCTTCAGATTCTTTATTTTAGTTACAACTTACAATATTTACTATTAATATTGTATTAAACTACTTTTATATACCTTAGTACCCTAAGTTGTGTTTTTACGTGATGTGTAGTCTAATGATGTTAACTACGATGAATCCAAGTCCCGCTTTCGACACCGACCTACTTTCGCAAAACGCAAAACATAATTCTATGATCTAAGAACCTCGGGTTGTCTTAAAAGTATCTTACTCGAGAGATTTTGTTTCAGATTATCAATTTTGGTTTGTTACCAATGCCAAGACCATAAATCACAAATATCACAAAACGTAGACAGTTTTCACACAATCACACATATGTTTGTCATGTAATCTACCAGACATGAATCCTTGTCTACCCAATTAAACCTAAGGCTTGATCGGGTAACTTGGTTCGAGTGAGCTAATATTCGTTTTAGTCATAGGCATTAGGAAGTAATGAAAACCAACTATAACCCCAAAGATCGATAACTCAATACTGGCTAACCGGAACATATAAAGCTACTTGGACCCATTTGAGACATCCTCAAATAGTCGAATGTTTTCACTTTCATTGGCTGAAATAAATGGTTGCGCTGCTAGCCATGATCATATTTGTCCACCTCCTTAATTATTCTGGCTCATTTCGTTCTTGGTCTTTTGAAGTTCTTTGTCTAATTGTCTTAAAGTTACCTCTTTACTGTGAATTGCTAATCTTGCTTAGCGTGTCCATCGGTTCGGTTTTCTGGTTTATATGGTCAAACCGATTATTGCCTAAAACCATATTCTTGTGACCAAGCCAGTTCCCGGTTTGACCGGCCAAGTTAAGCAAATTTTAAAGCATCGATCTAAACATTATTATAACAAAAGAAAAAAAATAGAAACCTTCCTTTACTTCAAATACGGTAGTTAACTTTACGATTTTGACGAATTCTCGCAAATCTTTGAACAAGTACAACTGCCCATCATAGAAGCAATTTCCCAATCCATACCATTTTTTCTTTATCAAAACAAAAACGACTTGCACTATTTTTCAAAAGCTCGTGAGATAGTCAAACACAACGAATATGGTTGACACATAATATGTCAAAGATATTGGACTATATATACATTTTGTGAACCACAAAATAGTGTTCAGACTTTAGAGTGAAGTACATAAATAGTCATTGTGGTTTGTTGGGTTTTGCAAATAAAGTCCCTACTTTTTTTTTCAACGGGTCATATCCTTATGGATTTAGTATGTTACGCGTCTTGTCCCTCTTACCTAACTCCGTTAGTTTTTTTTTGCTAAATATCCTAACTCCATCAATTTTTTCCGTTAAATGTATATTTGAACAAGTAAAATGTCAAAAATGCACTACCTTCTTATTATTATTATTATTATTATTATTATTATTATTATTATTATTATTATTATTATTATTATTATTATTATTATTATTATTTTATTTTTTATTATTTTTTTTATTAAAAACTCATAGGATTTACAAAAATTAGTGGGAAGCAGAAACTAATCGTGCTTTGCACCTCTAGAATAGCAAAACCAATCCTATTAAAAATATGAGCTACGACACGCGCTCCAATGTCTTGAGTCATAGAGAATCATCGAATACGCTTTAGCGAGGTTCTGCGTCCTTCTCAAGTTCGCCAAAGGAAGAAAAATGATGAGTGTCTAAATACTCATCATTTTATCTTGATAGAATGCCAAAAACATCCGAAAACACTCGAAATGCTTCAAAATGATAAAAATATCACAAACAAGTGTTTTATATGTTTTAAATGCAAAACATCAAAATCGATGAAAAGCGTATCAAGTTTGCATAATTGGCGGTTTAGTCCCCAAGTTTGAAAATATGTCAAAATAGTCCACAGTAATTCAAAAACTTGTAAAATATCATTTTAGGTCCATAAGATTCAAAAGTTGTCAAAACAAACCCTTTAAAGTTTAAAAATCACAAAATGACAACTTTAGTCCTTTAACTTTGAAAATTGTCAAAAATAGTCCTTGGTTAATTTAAAAAATGAAAATTATCAACTTTTAACCTTGTTCTATTAATAAATGGCAAAAATGGTCCTTATGATAAAACTTTTGAGAAAATTACAATATTGGTCCTTATAGTTTCTAAATTGACAATTTTGGTCCTTTAACATTTGTAAAATGGAAATTAACAACAAAGGTCCTTGTTCTATTATCACTTGGCAGGTTTAGTCCTTATGAGAGCTTTGGAACATGTTCAAGTTCAGCCCTTCAACTTTGGCTAAATTGCAAATATGGTCCTTGTTGTTTAAACCTAACCAAACGGACCTATTATTAAACCTTAGCCCAAATCCAATCCAAAACCTTGACCCAACCCAATATTTTCAACAAAAGAAACCCAAAACACTGTTCATCTTCCTCCCCACCCTGTAACTCAAAACCGAGGTGGTTTTACCACCTCCACTTCACCATTCCACCTCATCCACCATTTCCACTCACCCCCCTATCATCACACCCACAAGCCATTTAATGCATCCCCACCAAGTGACCTTCACCTTAGCTCTCACAATATCTTTTTCTCCTCCAAATCACACCCACTCCATGCCTACTTCCCACTTGTCCCTACACCTCACATAACACTCCAAACTTCTTTAATTGGTTTGAAATTATCTCAAGCAACCATGAGCACTTTTGGCGCCAAAAGTTAAATAGAAGGCAGATGAATTTGGCTTAATTCAATGGTCAAGATTTTTGATGGGATTTGTTCGAGAGACAAGGGGAGTTCAAAAGACTATAAAGAAAGGAGGAACCAATGAAAAAAGGAATCTAGTGTAATTTTAAATTTCCATTGTCGAATTAGCTTAACCTTCAAATTTCGGTGTTTGTAAAAGCTTTAAGCTTTGTATTTTATGTTTTAAGGTGAAAGAAAACTTTTGTAAGCATCAATTTCAATTTTCAAGTCTTATGTCAAGTTATGCAATTTTCTTATTTTCAAAAATCTCAATAAGTTGCAATGTTGTTAGAAATGGTTAATTTGGACTCGAAGCTCATATAAGCTCCTTATAAAGCTTATCAAAGCTTTTAGATACTCTAAAAAGCGGTTATTAGAAAAAATCAAAATTCACAAAATAACAAATAAATAGCTTAAAAATCAAAATCATGGTACAAGGTTCAAAAATCTTGGGCGGGATATATAATGGATGGTCTTGGGTATAGTGCTTATTGGTAAGCTATAGGAGTTGTTACTTGGTCCTAAATCTCGGTTTGTAACTCAAAGTCATTTGTAAGCATTTTGATCTTATTTTGGCATTTCTTGTTTAAATCGGTTATTAGCTCAAATTTCATTTAATCATGTTCGATGGTTGTAATTAAGTGTAATCAAACCATAAAACCGGTTTTAGTTCACTAGAATTGGTAGTTCATATAAATTTTATTTTAACAGTTAAAATAGTATTAGGATTATTATTAAGTTTTATGTTGTTATGGCCATTGTTTCACATTTATTTAATCTTAATGAATGATGATACAAGGTGCATACTCAATATCATGGTGCGAATCATTGAAATCCTTTGAAAAAGTATCAAATCGGTCTCTAAAGGGTGTTTGGTTTTACTTATTTCACTGCAGTAGAGATTGTGCGATCCCTTTGCTTTTGTTTGTCTCATGTCTCATTAGTTCTAAATAACTCATATTAGCGGTAAAACACATCCTCATTTGTTAAAAAGTCAAACTTCCTTTTTAATCCTACTTAAATAGATATCTGTTAGTTGTTTAAGTGTAATAATCACCACAGTAGTTCATAACTTGTTAACCTAGCTTAATATTATCTCATCTTAGCTTAAATTAACATAATCAGATAGTATAATCAGTTTAAAGTTCATTAAAGTCAAACTATTTGGATTTTATAAAAAGTCAAAAAGTGCCTGTGCACAGTTTTTACAGTCAAGTTCATAAGCTCTTAGAGAGCTTATTAGTGATCATTATCATGTGTGTTTTGGCTTTTTGAGAAGCCAACCAAGCTGTCTCAAGGTTACAAGTTCTTATTTTCCATTTGTAGCTTATTTAATAGCTTTTTGATTAGCTTATTTTTCACACCATTTCAATAAAGTGCCCTGTGCACAGGATTTCAAACCATTTTCATTAGCTTCTAAAGAGCTTGTTATTTGGTCAAACCTTGTGATTCTTGGTACTTTGGGAAGTCAACCTGGTCCTTTTCAAGTTCCAAGTTAAAATTCCCAATTTGCGACTTATTTGATAGGCTGCATTAGCTTATCATTTTGTCCCATATTACTCGGCATTCATCGAGTTTTACTCGATGGGTTGACGGGTTTTGAAAAAGCATCTCACAAGCTCATAAGAGCTTATCGGTCATCATCTTTGGTTTATAGGTAGTCAACCAGGTCTTTTCAAGTTCCAATCATTACTTTTCATTTTAGCTTATTTTGTGATCGTGCATAGCTTAAAGTAGTATACCATTTTCTGTTTTTATAATCAAGCTCAAACCTCAAATCTGTGTTAACTTGTAATCCAGAGGTTCAAGCTTGTTGTTTTGGTTGAAATAGAGTTGTTTTAGCTTAATATAGCTTACGTATCAAGTTGGTAGCTTTTGGTTATCATTTGGCTTTTTCAAGTGCTTATTATTAAGCGGTTTTACATAGCGATAGCTTATTTCTCTACACAAGACCATGTTTTCTATTTTCATAGATTCGGGATATTAAAATAGACTTTTCCTGAAATTTTCATTATTTTTCATAGCTGTTTGCTATTTTTCTTAATTAAAAGCAGTTTTAGGTATTTTAAATAGCTTTTAATACAAATAAATTATAAAAGTCCAAAAAATGATTTTCAATTTTCTTAGGTTAAGATAAATATAAAAGTAGTAAAAGTATTTTTCCATAATTTTCTTAGTTTAAAAAGTATTTTTAGCATTTTATTAGTTTTAAATAGTTTTAAATTAATAATAAATACATAATAAGTCTTAAAAATATATTTTTAGTTTTAAAATAAGTTTTATCATATTTTAGATTTTTCCAAGTTATAATTTCATTTTCTAGGTTAATTTTGTATTTTCTTGTATTTTAGTGCAATTTAAATACTTAATAAATAGTTTTAATTAATAATAATTAAATAAATAGTTGTAAAAATAATTTTCTTTTCTAATAATTTTCTTTTATTATTAGGATTGTTAAAATATCATTTTCATATTTTTAGGCCTTTTATTTCTTTAAAACTCACTTTTTATTTTGTACGTGAGCGTAATTTTATTTTAAGCGTAAGTTTTAAGTTTTAGGTTTTAAACGCGTTCATCGCCTTTAAAAATAGTGATAGCGTTTATTTAATAGATTTTAACTTTTAATCTTTTTAATTTGCATTTAAGTCGCTTTAATTTGTAAATCTTTTCTTTTAGTATAATTTTCCATCGAAAACCCTACTCGATTGCTATCCTTAGTGATCATTCTACCATCGATTAAGTGTTTTAACACCAATTCATCCTCCGTGGGACTTAACGACCGAATTCCCTATATTCCTCGATCTTAATTGCATTTGTGTTTGAGCGTTTTTAAGTCTGTTTGACTTGATTTTTTTGCACCAATCAAATTTTAGGCGCCATTCTTGGGGTCAGTAGCGTGTTTCTAGCATTATCGGACCCGTACTTGCACATATACCACAGTTTGTAAAAGTTTTACGTAAAGTTAATATAAACCAAAAGTTCATTAACACTTTTCCTAAAGTGTTAAAACCCAAAACAATATAAAACAACAAAACAATCGTAACGTTTTCTAGTTTGTGTTTCTTTTAAGGTGATTCTTAAAGAGATACGATTTGGTTAAGCAGGACGATACCAAAAATATTTTCCAAAAGTTTTAAACCCCATCGGCACAAATCATACCTCGTCTTTTCGGTGGTACTTAATATAATACATAAAATCAACCACCGCAAATCAAGGCGGTGCACTACCTAGCGGGGTGCGACCATTAATAAGTTCCCGAACATCGATTTAAAACTTGCCTTTGTGTCACTTGTGATTTGGTGTACCTTTTCAAAGAAGCCATTTCATACGTGATTATTGGTTAAGTTCACTTGTGTTTTGCCTCATTTGTTTTGAAAATTGATTTTTATACTTAGTGCATGCTTTCGTTCTTCGATTCTACAAGTCCACTTTCCGAACTTGGAAACATTCCTCGCATGACGTGAGGACGTTCGGCTCCTTGGTAGTGGCGAGGCGTCTACCACCACCACCACTGTCGAAATGGCGGAAGACAAACCTATGAATGAGCTTCTCCAAGCACCCATCGAGGTTACGGAGATGCCATTGTTGTCCCGACCATTGTGGGCGATACCTTCGAGCTCAAGACCGGGTTGCTTAATCTAGTAACCCAAAGCCAATTCTATGGTTTTGGCGGGATGATCCTCATGCACACATTCGATGGTTCAATAAGATTGCATCAACCATCAAGTACAAGAATGTCCCATCCGAAGCTATCAAGCTTCTTACATTCCCATTTTCTCTAGGGACAAGCCGGAATTGGCTTGAGAAACAACCCCTCGTTCTATAGAGACATGGGAAGATCTAGTTACCAAGTTTGTTAACGAGTTCTATCCTCCATCCCGAACCACAAGTCTTAAGAATGAGATAATGAAATTTTCTCGAGATTTGATGAATCATTCGGGAGGCATGGGATCGTTACAAAGAATTGCTCATGATGTCCACATCATGGTTTTACCGAGTTAATGCAAATGGATACTTTCTATAATGGTGCGAGACCGGTGACCAAGACTCTCGAATGCCTCCATGGAGGTAATTTCCTTAGCAAAACCACCAAAGAAGCCTTACAAATCATTGAAAACAAGTCCCGGTCCGTTCTTTCCGCACTAAGACATATCAAAATCGGTCTAATCTTTGGACCTTCTACTTCATCTCCTGTGAGTACATCTAGCACCGATGCTAAGATTGATAAACTCACGAGATCTTTATTCGAGCTTTGGTTCTTGCTAACCAAAGAAAGTCACATTCACTCAAACACCATCACATGGTGAAGTGAAGAAAGTTGAAGTTTGTGTCACTTGTGGTGGTCCTCATGCATACTACAATTGTCGCCACGATGGTAGTCCGTTTGAAGCAAATGCTATAGCGGTACTTCAAATCAAGGAGGTAATCAATACCGTCCTCGAATGAACCAAACTACCGTGCTAACACTTATCGAGCACCACCGGTTTTAACGAATCCTAACCGAATCGAGAATCAACCTAGAATGAACCAAGGTTATCAAAACCAAGGTAATTTCTATCTGGATCCAATCAAGGTTTCCAACAACAAGGAACCTTCATCAAAACAATTTCAATCGTGGGAATCAATTTCATGGGAATGTGAATCCTAATCAAGGAATTTTCAACAACAAGGTCATAATCAAAACATCCGACCTCAAAATTTCCTCTAATCCACCTCCCATCATTACTCCTCCGGGACCATCATCGATGAGTTCTTGAAGCGGTTTATGAAATCCCAAGATGAGATGAGCAGTTGTTGGTCGGTCGGATCGGCGATCTCAAGAAGTCTTTAAATGATCGACCCTCGAGCTCGGTGCTTTACCGAGCAACACGATCGCTAACCCGAGGCGATGCTAAAGCGATCACGACCGAAGTGGTGTTTCATACAATGGACCCGCTATTCCTACTACCTCTTCTTCTTCTTCCAAAGGTAGTGGAAAGTGAACCTCCAACTCACAATGGACCTCGACTCCAATGCCCCCTCCTCCGTGGCAATGAGTCAAGTTACCAAGGAAACAACGGACAAAGTGCATTATTCAAGTCCAAGTAATACCGCACAAGTCCCACCTTGGTAGTCCATCCTCGAGTTGTCCGAAACCCAAGTCTAATCCGAGTTGTTTTGAACCACCTGTAGCTCCCATTGAAAATATCAAATCCAAATCTTCTATTCCATATCCATCACGTTTGAATGAGCAAAAGCTCCGTGAAAAAGCTAGTCATCAAATGGACAAATTTTTCCAAATTTTCCAAGAGTTACATTTTGACATAAGCTTTGCGGATGCTATCATGCTGATGCCCAAGTTTGCATCAACTCTCAAACACATGTTAAGCAATAAGGAAAAATTGTTTGAAATGGCTAAGACTCCTCTTAACGAGAAGCGCTCTGCGGTTATTCTAAAAAGCTTCGAGAAAAGCTTGGAGATCTGGGAAATTTCTCTTACCTTGTGTATTCCGGGAATGGTTGAATGCTTTGCCTAGCGAGATCTTGGTGCAAGCATTAATCTTATGCCATATTCGATGTGGAAGAAACTTTCTCTTAGGAACTCACTCCTACATGCATGACTCTCGAGCTTGCGGATCGTACAATATCCGTCCTCTTGGCATTGCGAGGCGTATTTGTAAGTAGGAAAGTTCCATTTCCCACCGACTTCGTGGTTGTTGATTTTGATGCCGATCATCGGGTTCCTCTCATTGTTGGTCGAGGATTCACGAGAGCGGGCGTGCTCTCATAGATGTATTTGAGCAAGAAATCACATTACGTGTTGGAAATGAAGTCATCACTTTTAACCTTGATCGGACTTGAGGTACTCCGCAAATTATGATTACGAATCGGTTAACCGAATAGATATCATTGATGTT
Organism: Chrysanthemum lavandulifolium; assembly: GCA_022545495.1. Taxonomy (NCBI): domain Eukaryota; kingdom Viridiplantae; phylum Streptophyta; class Magnoliopsida; order Asterales; family Asteraceae; genus Chrysanthemum; species Chrysanthemum lavandulifolium. Next base: position 231,968,653 of record CM040244.1, on the reverse strand, counting down.
GCTTCGAAGAGTACTCATGAAGTTCTTGGTTATGATCATAATTCTTGAGTGATAATCTCACTCATTCATCTCAACCTATCATCGCCAATTCTACTCCTTCTCTCACCCCATTTGAGGAAAGTGACTTCATCTTAGAAGAGATTGAAGCCTACTTATCCGATGATTACGTACCATGGGAAATTGATCACGCTCCATTGACATTGAGGGGACATACTTCTCATTGAGAAGTTGCTTAATGATGATCCATCATCACCCTCACTCTAGTGATTCAATTCTGATGAGATTAATCAAAATGAGATTAATCGGAGGAGATTTTCTTCTTGAGAAGTTGTTAAATCATGACATTTCTTCTCCTCTCCTTCCATCAAACTTCATAACAAGGAAGTCAAGTCGGTTGAGAAAAGCGAAGAATTTCTGAGGTTGAGCTTAAGGACTTACCACCTCATCTCGAGTATGCATTTCTTGAAGGTGATGATAAATTACCGTCATTATTGCTAGAGATTTGAGTAAAGATGAAAAAGTCTGCTCTCATTAAAATCTTGAAGTCACACAAGCAAGCAATTGCTTGGAAACTCTCCGACATCAAGGGTATCAACCACGAGTTTTGTACTCATAAAATCTTGATGGAGGATGACTTTAAGCCAGCGAGTTCAACATCGAGAGAAGAGTAAATCCAAAAATCCATGATGTTATCAAACAAGAGGTTATCAAACTTCTTGATGCGAGGATTGATTTACCCGATCTCGAGATAGTCCTTGGGTTAGCCCAATTCATTGTGTTCGAAAAAGGGTGGCATAATCTGTTATCACAAATGAAGATAACGAGTTAATTCCAACTCGATTGGTTACGGGATGGCGTGTTTGCATTGACTATCGTAAGTTGAATGGCGCCACTCGTAAAGACCATTTTCCTCTACCCTTTATGGACCAAATGCTTGAGAGATTAGCGAGGAATGAATACTATTGTTTCCTTGATGGTTTCTCGGGTACTTTCAGATTCCCATTGATCCAAAGGATCAAGATAAAACCACATTCACCGCCCATACGGAACTTTTGCCTATAGGCGTATGCCTTTTGGCTTATGTAATGCTCTGCACGTTCCAACGATGTATGATGGCCATTTTCCACGACATGATCGGAAACAATGGAGGTGTTTATGGATGACTTCTCGGTCATTGGGGATTCGTTTCAAACATGTCTCTCCCATTTAGATAAAATGCTTCAAAGGTGTGAAGACACCAATCTTTGTCTAAACCGGGAGAAAAGTCACTTATGGTCAAAGAAGGCATAGTCCTTGGCCATAAGATTTCAAAGAACGGGATTGAGGTAGATAGAGCAAAAGTCGATGTTATTGCTAAATTACCTCATCCTACTACCGTCAAAGGTATTAGGAGTTTTTAGGTCATGCGGTTTCTATCGTAGATTCATTCAAGATTTTTCCAAAATCGCCCGACCAATGACCCATCTTCTTGAAAAGGATGCTCCTTTTATCTTTTCACCCGAGTGCATCGTAGCTTTTGAAACATTGAAGAAAAAGCTTCTGAAGCACCATTCTCGTTGCTCCCGGTGGGATTTACCTTTTGAGCTTATGTGCGATGCAAGTGATTTTGCTATCGGTAGCGGTCTTAGGGCAACGAAGAAACAAGCATTTTCACCAATTCACTCATAAGTAAGACTATGACCAAGCTCAAACTCATTACACCACCACGGAAAAAGAGCTATTAGCCGTGGTGTATGCATTTGAAAAGTTTCGGCCGTACTTAATCTTGACCAAATGTGTAGTGTATACGGATCACTCGGCTCTTAAATATCTCTTTGCAAAACAAGATGCAAAGCGAGATTGCTCCGTTGGGTTCTCCTCCTCCAAGAATTTGATATCATCATACGTGATAAAAAGGAGGCGAGAACACAGTGCGATCATCTGTCGATTAGAAAACCCTCACCAAGATGTTTTCGAGAAAAGGATATTAATGAAACATTTCCTCTCGAGACACTCAATGCGGTTTCTTTTCGTGGAAACTCTTCTACCCCATGGTTTCTTGACTTTGCAAATTACCATGCGGGTAACTTCATTAATGAAAGGGATGTCGACCCAGTGGAAGAATAAATTCTTCAAGGATGTTAAACACTATTTACGGGACGACCCTTTCTTATTCAAAATCTGTGCGGATCAAGTCATCCGACGGTGTGTTTATGGACAAGAAGCTCTTGACATTCTCAAAGCTTGTCATCTTTGGACCCACGGGGGCCATCATAGTCCAAACTACACCGCCAAAAGGTGTTTGATTCGGGTTCTATTGGCCCACAATCTATAAAGATGCCCATGATTATGTCAAAACTTGTGGCGCTTGTCGGCGTCATGGAAACATATCTCAAAGGAATGAAATGCCACAAAATGCCATTCAAGTTTGTGAGATATTTGACATATGGGGTATTGATTTTATGGGGCCATTTCCATCTTCTCGTGGTAACAAGTACATACTCGTGGTGTTGACTATTTGTCAAAATGGGTTGAAGCAAAAGCTTTACCTACAAATGATGCCCGAGTAGTTGTGAAATTTTGAAAGCTCTCTTTGCGGTTGGAACTCCTCGTGCAATAATCGGTGATCGTGGTACACATTTTGTAATGACCAATTTGATCGTGTCATGCAAAAGTATGGTGTTACCACCGTCTATCTCTGCATACCACCCCAAACAAGTGGGCGGTGGAAGTTTCAAATCGTGGTATTAAAGAATACTTGAAAGGACGGTGGGTGAAAATCGTGCATCACAGTCGGATAAACTGGATGGCGCACTGGGCTTTTAATGCGACTTACAAAACACCAATTGGGTGTACTCCATACAAGCTAGTGTGCGGAAAAGCATGTCATCTTCCGATTGAACTAGAGCACAAGGCTTCTTGGGCCTTAAAACATGCAAACTTCGATATCTGAGACGGTAGGTGATCACGAAAAGTTCAAATGAATGAACTAAATGAACTTCGTGATCAAGCTTATGAGAACTCTTTGATCTACAAACAAAAGACAAAGAAGATTCATGACTCAAGATCAAGAACCGCGTTTTCAACGTTGGTGATCGAGTCCTTCTTTTCAACTCTAGATTGAAGATTTTCTCGGAAAGCTTAAGTCCCGTGATGCGGTCCATTTACTATCACTAAGGTTTATCCTTATGGTACCATTGAGTTATCTCAACTGATGGTCCTAATTTTAAAGTAAATGGTCATCGATTAAAGCATTACTTTGGAGAGGACATTCCCCGTGGTTGTCCGGATCTACAAACATTCCCCATGAACCAATGAATGCGGGGATCGAGTCAAGCTAGTGACTCGGGAATCAAAAATAATAGCACACACAATATGGGTTTTCACCCATGTTTACATTTTCTTATCCCTTTCTATCACCCTAGTGTGGGGAGTTTTCCCACACTGTTGTATATTCTCATTCTTTCTAAAAAAAAAAAAAAAAAAAAAAAAAAAAAAAAAAAAGTATATATCAAAACAAAATAATGGCCGTAGTATTTCCTTTTATGTTCTTTGTTTCGCATAACCACGGTACTTTGAATATTGAGGGCAATATTCATTTCTTAGTGTGGGGAATTCTCACGAATTTCATGTAATTATTTCACCCAATTCCCGTTTTGGCCAAAATTTTTTTGGAGTAAGTGTTTTCACTTACTCGGCAAATGGTGTCGATCCGCCATGTCTAACCCACATAAGGATTGGCTAATCCGAGAGCAAGCGGCTCTTGGTAAAGATATCTCAAATCCGTTTATGGCTTGCAATTTGCCTAAAATTGTATGGTGTTCAACTCACCATATCTTTAAACTAGTGAAAAGTTGGCTAGCCCGCAAGTTTATGGCTTGTGGTAAAGGCGATTGAAAATCCATAATTGGTAATCGGCTCACCAAAGATAATATTGATAATTTATCTAAGAGTTGGCTAGTCCGGAAAGTGCGGCTTACGGTAAAGACAAATCAAATCCGTTGAAAGTTATGGTGGTTTGCTCAAAATCACATGGTTATCGTTGTACCATGGTTCTTACTTGAACTGAAACATTTGGCTACTCCGAGTAATGGCTTTTGGTAAAGAGATTAAAATCCATTAAATTTTCTCAAATCATTGCTAGGGACTAGCAATATCTTAGTGTGGGGATTGATGAGTGTCTAAATACTCATCATTTTATCTTGTTAGAATGCCAAAACATCCGAAAACACTCGAAATGCTTCAAAATGATAAAAATATCACAAACAAGTGTTTTATATGTTTTAAATGCAAAACATCAAAATCGATGAAAAAGCGTATCAAGTTTGCATAATTGGCGCTTTAGTCCCCAAGTTTGAAAATATGTCAAAATCGTCCACAGTAATTCAAAAACTTGTAAAATATCATTTTAGGTCCAAGAGATTCAAAAGTTGTCAAAACAAACCCTTTAAAGTTTAAAAATCACAAAATGACAACTTTAGTCCTTTAACTTTGAAAATTGTCAAAAATAGTCCTTGGTTAATTTAAAAATGAAAATTATCAAGTTTTAACCTTGTTCTATTAATAAATGGCAAAATGGTCCTTATGATAAAACTTTTGAGAAAATTACAATATTGGTCCTTATAGTTTCTAAATTGACAATTTTGGTCCTTTAATTTGTAAAATGGAAATTAACAACAAAGGTCCTTGTTCTATTATCACTTGGCAGGTTTAGTCCTTATGAGAGCTTGGTAACATGTTCAAGATCAGCCCTTCAACTTTGGCTAAATTGCAAATATGGTCCTTGTTGTTTAAACCAAACCAAACGGACCCTATTATTAATATTAGCCCAAATCCAATCCAAAACACCCGGCCCAATATTTGAAACCAAATAAACCGCCAACACTATTCATCCTCTTCCACCCCACCCTAACTCAAAACCGGAGGTGGTTTTACCACCTCCACCTTTCCATTTCCACCTCATCCACCATTTCCACTCACCCCCTCCTATCATCACATTACACAAGCCATTTAATGCATCCCACCATAAACCTTCAACCTAGCACTCACAATATCTGTTTTCTCTTCTAAAATCACACTACAACTCCATGCCTACTTCCCAACTTGTCCCTACACCTCACATAACACTCCAAACTTCTTTAATTGGTTTGAAATTATCTCAAGCAACCATGAGCACTTTTGGCGCCAAAAGTTAAATAGAAGGTGAGATGAATTTGCTTAATTCAATGGTCAAGATTTTTGATGGGATTTGTTCGAGAGACAAGAAGGGAGTTCAAAAGACTATAAAGAAAGAGGAGGAGTCAATGAAAGAAAGTAATCTAGTGTAATTTTTAATTTCCATTGTCGAATTAGCTTAACCTTCAAATTTCGGTGTTTGTAAAAGCTTTAAGCTTTGTATTTTATGTTTTAAGGTGAAAGAAAACTTTTGTAAGCATCAATTTCAATTTTCAAGTCTTATGTCAAGTTATGAAATTTTCTTATTTTCAAAAAATCTCAATATGTTGAATTGTTGTTAGAAATGGTTAATTTGGACTTAGAAGCTCATATAAGCTCCTTATAAAGCTTATCAAAGCTTTTAGATACTCTTAAAAGCGGTTTGTTAGTGAAAATCAAAAATTCACAAAATACCAAATAATTAGTTAAAAATCAAAAATCATGGTACAAGGTTCAAAAATCTTGGAGCGGGATATATAATGGATGGTCTTGGGTATAGTGCTTATTGGTAAGCTATAGGAGTTGTTACTTGGTCCTAAATCTCGGTTTGTAACTCAAAGTCATTTGTAAGCATTTTGATCTTATTTTGGCATTTCTTGTTTAAATCGGTTATTAGCTCAAATTTCATTTAATCATGTTCGATGGTTGTAATTAAGTGTAATCAAACCATAAAACCGGTTTTAGTTCACTAGAATTGGTAGTTCATATAAATTTTATTTTAACAGATTAAAATAGTATTAGGATTATTATTAAGTTTTATGTTGTTATGGCCATTGTTTCACATTTATTTAATCTTAATGAATGATGATACAAGGTGCATAATCAATATCATGGTCTGAATCATTGAAATCCTTTGAAAAAGTATCAAATCGGTCTCTAAAGGGTGTTTGGTTTTACTTATTTCAACTGCAAAGAGATTGTGCGATCCCGTGTGCTTTGTTTGTCTCATGTCTCATTAGTTCTAAATAACTCATATTAGCGGTAAAATCACTGTCCTCATTTGTTAAAAAGTCAAACTTCCTTTTAATCCTACTTAAATAGATATCATTAGTTGTTTAAGTGTAATAATCACCACATGGTTCATAACTTGTTAACCTAGCTTAATATTATCTCATCTTAGCTTAAATTAACATAATCGGATAGTATAATCGGTTTAAAGTTCATTAAAGTCAAACTATTTCATTTTATAAAAAGTCAAAAGTGCACGTGCATAGTTTTACTGATCAGTTCATAAGCTCTTAGAGAGCTTATTAGTGATCATTATCATGTGTGTTTTGGCTTTTGAGAAGCCAACCAAGCTGTCTCAAGGTTACAAGTTCTTATTTTCCATTTGTAGCTTATTTAATAGCTTTTTGATTAGCTTATTTTTCACACCATTTCAATAAAGTGCCTGTGCACGTGATTTCAAACCATTTTCATTAGCTTCTAAAGAGCTTGTTATTTGGTCAAACCTTGTGATTCTTGGTACTTTGGATAGTCAACTGGTCCTTTTCAAGTTCCAAGTTAAAAATTCCATTTGCGCTTATTTGATAGGCTGCATTAGCTTATCATTTTGTCCCATAAACTCGGCATTCACCGAGTTTTACTCGATGGGTTGACGGGTTTTGAAAAAGCTTCTCACAAGCTCATAAGAGCTTGTCATTGTCTCAGTTTTGGTTTATAGGTAGTCAACCAGGTCTTAAACAAGTTCCAATAATTACTTTTCATTTTAGCTTATTTTGTGATCGTGCATAGCTTAAAGTAGTATACCATTTTCTGTTTTTATAATCAAGCTCAAACCTCAAATCTGTGTTAACTTGTAATCCAGAGGTTCAAGCTTGTTGTTTTGGTTGAAATAGAGTTGTTTTAGCTTAATATAGCTTCCGTATCAAGTTTGGTAGCTTTTGGTTATCATTTGGCTTTTTCAAGTGCTTATTATTAAGCGGTTTACATAGCGATAGCTTATTTCTCTACACAAGACCATGTTTTCTATTTTCCTAGATTCTACATATTAAAATAGACTTTTCCTGAAATTTTCATTATTTTTCATAACTGTTTGCTATTTTTAGTAATTAAAAGCAGTTTTAGGTATTTTAAATAGCTTTTAATACAAATAAATTATAAAAAGTCCAAAAAATGATTTTCAATTTTCTTAGGTTAAGATAAATATAAAAGTAGTAAAAGTATTTTCCATAATTTTCTTAGTTTAAAAAGTATTTTTAGCATTTTATTAGTTTTAAATAGTTTTAAATTAATAATAAATACATAATAAGTCTTAAAAATATATTTTTAGTTTTAAAATAAGTTTTATCATATTTTAGATTTTTCCAAGTTATAATTTCATTTTTCTAGGTTAATTTTGTATTTTCTTGTATTTTAGTGCAATTTAAATACTTAATAAATAGTTTTAATTAATAATAATTAAATAAATAGTTGTAAAAATAATTTTCTTTTTCTAATAATTTTCTTTTATTATTAGGATTGTTAAAATATCATTTTCATATTTTAGGCCTTTTATTTCTTTAAAACTCACTTTTTATTTTATACGTGAGCGTAATTTTATTTTAAGCGTAAGTTTTAAGTTTTAGGTTTTAAACGTTCATCGCCTTTAAAAATAGTGATAGCGTTTATTTAATAGATTTTAACTTTTAATCTTTTAATTTGCATTTAAGTCGCTTTAATTTGTTAATCTTTTCTTTTAGTATAATTTTCCATCGAAAACCTACTTGATTGCTATCCTTAGTGATCATTCTACCATCGATTAAGTGTTTTAACACCAATTCATCCTCCGTGGGACTTAACGACCGAAATTCCTATATTCCTCGATCTTAATTGCATTAGTGTTTTCGCTAGAGTTACTCAAAAGGTCAATATCCATATTCGCATTAAAAGTCGTAGAGCATCATCAAAAGAGGACCGGCGGTTACAATACGGAACTAAGGAGAAGCTTAGGCGGTGAGGCAAGCGGATTGAAGTCTAGAAGCAAGGAAGGCGTAGTTCAAGACATCACTGCGGAATATAAACCAAGCCCCCAAAAGCAAAGGGTAAGGTGGCGAGTCTCCTTGCCAATCACCAAAACCGGCCCCGAAGCGGTGACAATGCGCTCTAAAAGAGCAGTGCGCATCAAAAAGAAACACAGAGCACAACCAAGACCCGAGGAGAACATGTGCGCATAGAAAAGTATAAATTAAATACGGCACAAGTCAGAGTGCAACAACTCGCATTGAGGGTCATTAAGTTTGGCAACTGCCTCCATAAGTTCAATAGTTTTAGCAACCCTTTTGAGAACCAACTTACTACCAAACTCAAAATCCACACTATGAGTCCACCCAATAATTTAACACCATGTGAAGGCGAAATATTGGAAAAACACCGGCATACACATACAGGGTCCTCCACAGCCAAAAACTTCGGTTTATCAACATTGAGGTGTAAGCCGCGACAAGGTCCATCCTCATAATCAACTCTAAACCTTACCTGACCAAGGTATCACCAATAATAGTGCCATCATCCGGATACCAAGCTTGAAAGGAAGGTCAAAAGAATCTAATCTTACATGCCGGGGATGTATTACTAAAGCAAAAAGAAGAGCACAAGCGGATCACCTGTTGCACACCTTGAGTGAGACCAAAGAGTATGCTCACCATAATAGAATCTGGCGGGACTAGAGTATGAATTCAACCCACATGAAATAGCAGGAAATGAAGTCGTACCTCATGTAACATAACAACCCGGTCCACCCGTGTTGAAAGCGTTTTTAAAATCAACCAAAAAGCATAGACGGATAACATCACCCCGGTCCTCAACCAACCGATTCCGGCGCGAAGAATAGCCTCCCTCCCGACACACCAATACCAAATTGCAAATCATCTAAATAAGCGGTAAGAGTGACCAATCATGGAGCGCATACCTTGAAACTAAGCGCCTCCAAACGGTCCCAACAACAATAGGGCGGATACCCCCTCTGGTTTGACTAAAGGTGTGAGAGGAGCACTAGCAATGTACTCACCCAACGCCCTCGGGCATTTACCGACAAGAAAAGGTTCACCACTTGGGTAATAAAGTGATCAACTCATCGAAATAGCCACAACCCGCACCATTCAAGCAATCAAAAGGTGTTGGGCGTGCAGCCATCCGCCCATAAAGTACCACGAGGGAAACTCTTGATCATGTCAAGAACAAGTGAAGGAGATGCTAAGATGATGATGATCAATAGGTATATCGAGGCGAGGAAGGAGCATTTCACTATACATCACGATCTCAAAATTTTTGAAAGATACATCCGCCGTTAGTCAAAGTTAACCAATATACATCCTCGGTTAAAATAAGGACTAATGATGCAAATAATTTCACCGTTATCTCTAAGGAGATAGAAAATATTTACAATTAGTCCTCACGAGTTATAGTATTTGCCCTGTTAGTCCTTTTCTAAATAAACTAAAATTTGGGGTAAGCTAGGATCGAACCTTGGTATGTTGACTAAAAATCAAAGCCCCAACCCTTTGGACTACACGCAAGGTGGTGAAATACTACTCACAAATATTTCTTTTAATCTTTTCTTAGAATTTATATATTTTCTTACTTTTATCCGTTTCTTTTCGTTTTATCCCCCCTTTTTCCTTTTTTTATCCTCATAAAATTTGATAGGCTCGTTGTACCAATAAAAATAACCCTAATTACCTTATACTAGATAGGTCAATTGGGTATCATTATCCACGAGGAGTATAAGGTTTTAATTTAAGTTTTGGGGTGATCATTTGATCGATAAAGTTTTGGTTTTAAATCTTAATAACTAAATTACTAAGACTAAAATACACTTGTTGGTCCCTAAACTTGGCCAAAA